>ML685766.1:13486092-13502780 GCA_007922175.1 Pelusios castaneus
GTGATCGGACAAGGGACTGGAAATAGGCCCCACAGTCACAGGCACCCCCCTCTGTCAACCTCCTCTCCCTGTACAGGAGGGTGGTGGAAGGCAGGTAGATTAGCCCCATACTCAGCAAGGCCCTGTTCCCAGGGTAGCTGGGTGGGGTGGGGAGGCACTGCACTGAGCCAGGTAAGGCACCTTACTCTAATTAAGGCATCTAGAGACTCCAATTAAGGGTAGAAGATAAAAAGCCCCTGTAACAGCCAGGCAGGGAGAGGAGCGGAGCGGAGCGGAGCTGTGTTTGGTGTGTGGAGGAGAACAGAGCAAAGAAGAGTGGAGGAGATCTGATCAGTAGCTGTTACTGACAACACCTAGGAGGTACAGGCAGTCAGGGCAAGTTTGACCAGATGGGCCTTAGGCCCAGTGACCTGCGGGGTGGAGAGCCCAGCTCCAGAGTAGGAGGGACTGGGGATCCATAGCACTGGGGGTTTGGAGGTGGGAGAACTGTACCTCAGCTGGCTGCCACTACATGAAGCGCAGGACCCACAGGGAACTGAGAGCACTTGGTTTGCCACAATACGTTAAGAAAAAGCTTCTGAAAGTCATGTTCAGGATATTTATCATTTGAAGTATAATGAATGAGCACCACTATAAGAAAATCAGATTTACGCTAGGATCAATCTACTCCATGCTGACGGTTTAGCAGTGAGGGAATCTTATCCAATGCAGCTGTATAGAAATCCTGAGGAAGCTAATGTTTCCTTCCCTGCTGTTTTAGTTTGGTTTTAAATGTATACAGCATATGGACATGGAATATTGTCTGAATGTTCATGCTTAAACAAACAACTACTGCAGAATAGTCCATTTTAGAAATGGACATTCTTGACCATTAACCTATTTAAGTATTAACAATACTAGCCCATTTTTTCTGTAAACCTGGCACATTTTTTATTTAGATACAAATATGTTAGGATTCTACTATTCAATGCAATTATTTTTAAGCCAAAACAATAACATTAGTACCTCTGTATCATGTTTCATTCAAAAATGGAAGGCCTCTAAAACAGTTTTATGGGTGAAAATGCAACATGAGCTACCTTATTAGAAAAGTAGTTATTACATTTAGAGGGGTTGTGATGACTACATATTCTTGGTCTGTTATTTTTAGCTAGGGAATAAGCTTCCATTTAGATACCTATGGAACTGCTCCTAAATTTAGTGTAGTTTTAATCTGAAATGTGTCAAAAATGGTATTTGAGATTCCATGTTGTAGAACTTTCAATTACATCCATATGAAATGAGTCCAATTTACAAATAACTGCCAGCCCTTCAAACAGCTTGGAGATCAGAAAGCCAAGCTCTATTCTATCAAGCTCAGGCATCAACAATAGTAATGAAAGTTCTGCAGGCCAATTCAGCCCTGTTTTACACCTGTGTAATACCACAGGGGAGGAGTGAGGAAGAGTGGCACATGTGAAGATAGGGAAAGAATTTGGCCCTGCATTCGAAACTCAATTCTCTTGACATATAGGACAAAAATAGACTCCACCTCACTCTCTCAAAGCAGCAGACCTTTGCCCCTGTTAGCACTGCATAGTTAGCAAGAATTAGTGCCACTGAAGTCAATGCAGAGCAAGTGGCCATGTGAAAAACATTTAGTTTTTTGGAAATGATTCAATAGTAAAGTGCTGTGAGAAAGGTCCTTGCATTCAAGTTACCATTTCCATGAAACATTTGAACCAGGGGCTTTTTCCCCTGCTTTTCCATATTTTAACAGTTTTATATGCACATAACTAAAATGTGCAAAGGGAAACATCACAATTAGTTACAGGCCTCCATTAACAGAAGCAAGCCTTGAAAATAGTCTCGGTCCACATTAAAAACACACAGACAGCATAGATGTGTTTATACAGGAAGTTCACCTCTAAGGCTACAAAAGATGACAAACTTTAGTGCAAAACTCTCTATTTCTTTTACCTTATAGCTTGTCATTCGATGCTGAGCAATTACAGTTAGTTTTTCCAGAAGCCCTCGTAATCGCTCCTGTGTAGCATGGGAGATCAAGTTCACAACATCAGAGTTAGGTTCCATAATGTCATGCCTTTTACCTGTGGAAGCAGAGAAAATCCATTACGTGTTTTAGTAGTAGCTGATAATTGAAATAATTAGCACAGCAGGTATTCTGTTCCCCCTGGAAGTCATACCCATTATGAATAAAGGTTTGGAGATTATGATTTTCCTGGTAAAGTCACAACTTCAAAGATCTTAGACATTACATTAATAAAACTTAGCCTGGAGCTTCAGAAAATATAGACATTGTTTCACTTAGCCTCTAGAATCATTCTCCTTGCAAGGTCATTTATAGGACAGAGTTAATAAGAACACAAATCAAGCCTTGTGTTCAGGGGGAGAAATAGGGGCTGTAGAAATTAGTGCCATATTCTGTTAATTTCAGTAATTAAAAAAATACAGAATTACATTTTGCCCTGTTTGACACTGCTAGTTAACAACTCATGACATTTATTTCAATGAGCAGAGGGTTTTTTTTTGTTTTTTTTCCCTTTTGCAGTGTACTCCAGACATAGGAACCCAAGTCTCCTCTCATCTACCTCTGACCCAACAGCATAAAGCACATTAACCTAGAACTCAAGGTAATAACCTGGGAAATATATATCTAATGCAACTGAGATCATAATGCATCATGTCTGACCTGTTCTCTCAGGTTGCCACCACCCCTTCCTTTTTCCTGATGAACACTACTGCCTTTCCCCAAATTTCAAGAGCTGCTACCAAAAAGGGAGACCGCTTTGAGCAAAGGTGCTTGGGCTGTACACCCAAGGCAAAGTGTCACCTCTGCAACCTTCTCACAGTTGCAGATAGCCAATAAAGTATTCCTGTAGTTGATATAATCAACATGTCAGCACATCTACATGCAGGTACCTGGACAAATGACTTTTTTCAATACATAGCACGGTTTAGGTGCTGACTGACAATTCATAAATGTCAAAACAAAAAGTTGTTTCCCCCCCATCCTTGCACAGAGAGACTGTAGGACTTTGCCAAACAAATTAGTATGCATTTAAAATGTAAATGGTATTTATTACTCACTAAAAAGTGAAGTGCCAAGAACATAGCATATACTCTTCAACACTAACCTGTTTTGCATGCCTTTATTTTTATTTAATGTCGGCACTTAGATAATACAGGGCATTACTGTTTATGTTCTCATAAAGGGCCCCACGATACTGTTGTATGTAAGGTCAAACTGCATGAACATTTTTTATCGTAAGTATTAGGAGTCCAGTTTTAGACAATACCATATATGCGACAAAATTAATTTTAGTTCTGGCAGATTTCAAAAGCTAGTCCAGTGAAGACAGGTGAAATATATACTGATGTACCTGAAATTACACGCCGCTTGAAACTATTATTCTTTAATTGTTTCTATTTACTTTTTAGCTTAGTCCAGGTACCGGTGCTTGTTATATTTCTTCATCCATTCATATATTTCTGTGCTCCCAACCTAAAACTATGTATTTTGAACTAGAATATAGCTTTCCTTTAGGAAATGTATCAGATTAAAGATTGCTAGGTTAGGCACTAAAATCAAGAAATACCAAATTTTGCACATTCAGTATTAACTGTGCCCCTTTGTCCACATCCTGGTCTTTAAATTATTAATATACTATGTTTCAATAGAAAAGTTTCCTCCCACTTTTACTGTCATAATGGTGTGACATCTCTACTAATTCATAGGTATGTTGTTTCCAAGATACTTATGAAATCTATTGCTACCTCTGTATTACACATTTTCTTTTCAATTAGCAGCATTACGTTCCCTACATACGTTTCAGGGATGACAAGTTAACTAGCTATAAAGCTCAGTTATTAAACAGATAGGTTTTCTATTTTGTATTGTAAACTACTTCGAGATTAAGTATACTTTTCACACAACACATGAACTTTGACTAAATGTATCGCATACTATCAGAAGAAGAGATTATATAGATGATTGAGGATATAGAACCATTCTCCAATTATATTTTGAGCAATAGTATAGCCATGTAATTGGACTTTTGTAACACAAGCATTTATGGATACACACAGATTTTGCTATTTCTTGACCGTATTTACTGTAAAACCGTAATGTTCTATTAAGGCAACCCTAGCAGCAAAAGAGGAACTTTTTTTTGTAAATAAAACATTCATCTCAGCAATTTATACGAGCATCCAATAGAGACAGTCAGAACTAGCCTTTTATTCTGCTAATCACTGTACCTACATGCTCACAGTTCTGAGCAGAAAACAATCTAATACTGAAGAACACATAGGTTGAGGGAAGACACAATCAAGTTTTTCCAATATATGCACTCTTGGTATACGTTCCCAATATTATTCAAAAATATCAAAATAAAAATACATGCTTAAGGTATAGTCTTGCCTCAAGTGCCCTCCTTAAAATGTGAGCTCAGTTCTTGCAGTCTTGAAGCAGAAATAGTGGGCTCTAAAGTGAAAGCAGTAAGTTTTAGCAACAATGCATACCAACAAACATGCTTCCAGGATTATCAAGAGCTGAGAAGACACTGAAAAAGGAGCATGTCAGGATATACACCTTCCTACTTTTAAAAAGATCTGTTTCCTGTGTATAATCAGGTATTTGTTTACTTCTGGTCATGTGAGCAGGAGTTGTAACACTTGTGTAAGAAGTGCACCTTTAACTATGAGATTTCAGAGCCTGACAGCTGCCACTGGGTTGGGCAATTGTTTTTATTTCCCCATGTCAGGGGTTGCAATGGTAGAAATCTGATCAGCATCCTGCTCCAGTATGCCTGTGGGCAACTGACATCGTGCAGTACCTATTACAGTTCACAATCATAATTGAAAAAGTGCATCAACACCAGCCGTGCCTTTGTTGCTAATGGAGTTAAGATTTCTCATTTTTTCTTCAGATTATCCTGCAGAGTGTGTTCAAGATCCATCCAAAATGTTTAGGACAGATTTCCTGATTGGAAGATCAAATAAAGATGAAGTGTGGCTGTCCTGTTTTCCAGACTCAATAGAAATTTACGAATTCAGTATGAGATTAAAATATACTGGTCTCATTTTTCAAGAGTGACATATAAGTAAGTAGGCTTCAGTGAAAGCACTGTGTCCAGAATGCCCATTACAGATGCTTTGGTCTCACCTATGTCTAAGATCTTCTTTTGCAAAGCCTCTGAAGATAGAAATGGTTCATCTGCACAAGATCGGATCAGTGTACCAACCACTTCAGAATTTGTTGCCAGGATACAGGCACTTTCTTCAGATAGGCTGACCCCAGCCATAGAAGTCACATCATTGATGTCATCTTCATCTCTATCAGAAAAAATAAAATAAAATCTTATGTTAGGCTTTTGTTCTTTCCATCCTGTTCCGACAGTTTCCAGAGGGGTAGCCTTGTTAGTCTGTGTTCAGCAAAAAAGAGCGTCCTGTGGCACCGTAAAGACTAAAATTTCTTCAGGCATAAGCTTTCGTGGGCTCCAATCTACTTTGCAGGTACATGCATCTGACAAAGTGAGTTGGACCTCATGAAAGCTTATGCCTGAAGAAATTTGTTAATCTAAGGTGCCACAGGACTCTCATTGTTTTTGCTGTTCTGAAAGAGCCTTTTGTATTGCTGAACAGTTAAAGTTTATACACAAGTATGAGCTACCCATATATAACCATCCCCATGTATAAGTGGGCAGACAATCTACTACATCTTCAATATTAAATGAAGTTTCTGCTCCTTTTCATTTGTCTACCCTTACAACTAGGCAGTTTCTACATAGTTTGTTTAGAAAGAAGAAAAAATACTCAAACCCATTTAATTTATTTTTAAAGGCTTGTCTACACTCATGCTTATGCCAGCAAAACTTGTCACTCAGTGGGCTATTTTTTTTTTCTCCAGATCCCTGAGTGATACGAGTTTTGCTGGCATAAACACAAGTGTAGACAAGCCTCAAGTGACTGACAGACTTGTACCCCAGCTCAATTTATTAAGGAAAGGGCTAAAGCTGACAATTAGCAGAACAGTTAGTGACGAGCAATGATTTAAAACTTAAGGTACCACGGAAGTTCACCCATAGCAGTTGAGCAATTTCAAGTGTGTATTCATAGTGTATTAGTGGAATAGAATTCTTAATCCTTCAGGAAATGTGCAAATTAGCCCTTCAGTTCATGGTAATTAAGTGCTAATTGATCTTCACAAGTATCCTCCATTTCCCCCTTCCTAATGGACCATCATCTCACCACAGAATCTTCGGCTTCAGTTATGACTGACTCACCGTGATGTAATTACAGCTACTACCACAGATCAGTCTGTAAAGGAGGTAATGCAGTAAGCATACCTATCAATACAGCATACACTCACAGCTACTAGAGGACTTCACAGAAGCTCATGCTGAAATTTGGTGCTTAGATCCTTCAGGGATGGGTTCTATAGAAAGACATATCTCCAGCAGCATTTCATACTACCTTAGTCCAAATGACTCTCTCTCTCCTAACTTGCTGTTTAGTGCTCAAGTAAGGGACTAATGGAACACGTGGCTAAAATTATAACATGTGTTTTCATATAGTATAGCTCTACTAATGTATCAATTTCAACCTGCAAAAATCCATTTCTCTAAAGCAATCCTACTAATTACTACTTTCTATAATATGTAAGAGAAAAATATGGTGAAGTGCTTAGGTTTACACCAAGCAGACTTAATTTATCCTTGCAATTTAGAGAGAGATTTCAATTCTTCTCCAGTATGTGAAATAAGAATGCAAATTCACAATGCCACTGACGTAAGTGAAATATTAATTTGCATATAGCTGAATACAGCACCACGCTCCTTATTAAAAAAAAAAACAACAAACTAAAAACCACTTCTGTTATAAAGGGGTACTGTTAGTGTTAAAAATAGATATTCAAGCTATATTTTTCACTGAATCTTTTCACTTCTCACTGAAATGCTGTTTATTTCAAGTAGAGTGTTATGTAATTAACTCCAGTTAAAAACATTTCAAGTGAAAATTTCCAGAGGGGTAGCCATGTTAGTCTGTGTACAGCAAAAACAATGGGGGTCCTGTGGCACCTTAAAGACTAACAAATTTCTTCAGGCATAAACTTTCGTGGGCTCCAACCCAGCTGACGAAATGGGTTGGAGCCCATGAAAGCTTATGCCCGAAGAAGTTTATTAGTCTTTAAGGTGCCACAGGACACTCGTTATTTCACGTGAAAGTCAGAGGCACACTATATAGCTAACAGAAGTTAGATTCTGGCTATTACACTGGAGTATTTTCAAGTTATTCCACTTAGTGTTCATACTGGAAGACTTAAAAGACAACATATATATATAAAAATAACAGCAACAGTTTCACAGTAATTTTTCTTGACACTTCTATAACTAGATATTGTGTTGAACCCCTGAGAAACAGATCTTTTAGCAGTCAGAAGCACATAGTTTGAGATGTTTATCAGTCTACCAGGATATAACACTAAAAAACTCACATACACCTTATTGTCTGATTAACTCTATTGAAACTGAGATTCTCACATTTTTTAAATTGGAATGGAAGCCATGTAATGTACAAATGTATTCCACTGCCTGAATATGTTAGCTGAAAAGTGAGTCTCTGGCACCCTCTGGTGTTTGATTATACCTGTTTTCCTTTAATCCAATCTTTTATTTATTCCATTTTACTGAAGGGAGAAGAGGAAGACTAGGAAGAAACTAAAAATTGATCCTACATTATATTGACCATCGGCTGCTAATCAGAATAAGCACGTGGCCTTTAAATTCCATCGAGGTGAGAATGATGAGTTTGATAGAGAGCATGCAGGAACCTGAAGGGTGGGCAAGAATTGTATTAGCACTCTTACACAGGACAGAGAAACCACCAACAGATGCAAAAAGTTGCCAGCAGGGTTTTCTATGCAGGCCTTGCAATGGTTTCTTGCTCCCACCCTTTGCCGGGCAGGGCCCAAATTTGTTAGCCTTTCAGACAATTGGCAAGGACCATCTTTTCACATAAGATTTGGGGAGGACTGTATTTCTGCAGTGGGGATTATTTATTATAGTTATAAACATCTAGGGGACCACTTATATTACATATATTTTTTCAGTTCTGTGAGAGCTCTTTATGGCCAAGGATGACAAAAGTAATAGCAAAAAAGAAAGGGAGATGCCAGCATTGGAATCAAGGAAGATTTCATTTGGTAAAGGAATATTTCTCAAATCTTTGCTTGAAAAAGGTGAGCAGTAGTTCCATGGCATCTATAGTAAAAACAGGGGCAATTAGCATATACTCTATACTCCCTGTTTTCAGAAACCCTCTTATCTGAATGCCTTCCTTGTTCTGCATGCTGGTATTCGGATAATGCAGTGGTTCAGATAATGCAGCAGTTTGGATAATAGAGCAGAGAATCCCAGTCCATGAGGGAGGCCACCCTGATGTTGAATGGCTCCAACGGTAGCACGGGGAGCCCACTGCAGAGCTGCTACCATGGGAGGAAGGGAGAGAGGTTGTGACAGCGGAGGGCTTCCTCCGTACACGGCCACTGGGCTGGTGACACATGATGCCTGCAGGTGTACGATGCAGGGAAGGCTGCAGTCCTAGCAAGGCAGGGGAGAGTGCAAGCCATGAGTCAGACCCTGCTCTAACTATTCAAGACCCACAGCCTCAGGCCCCACCCTCAGCCCCTTGTGCTTGCAATAATCAAAAAGGCAGGAATGGCATCAGTGACTCTCTGCAGCCCCGCGCAAAGCCTAGGTTCAGTTTAATTTAAGGTCAGAAGTGGAACTGCTTTTGGTAGTGCCCAGTCACCAGCTCTGTTCCAATACTCGCTTAAAAGTGAAACTAATTTTGTCGTTCTAAGATTTAGTGAGTTACTGGGACTCAAATCTGTAAGTATTCTAGGGATTTAGAGGCCCAGGTATAGCTACAATCAGAGCTTTAGCTAGAGACTTACCTCCACCTAAAGGAGCAAGTATCCAAGAGGAAGTAATAAAAGATTCTTTAAAAGCTCCCAGCTGTATTAAAAGGTTACCAGTACAGCCCAAATTACAGTTCAGTGGTACCTGGCTGTTTGGATTGAACACAGATTATTTTAATTTAACCCCAACTAGGGTTTCTGGTACAAGATAGGAGTGGAATAGACTCTTAATACTGATCTCATAGGGCAAAGAATTGACATGCCTCCTCACTAGAAACGCATCATCAGACTGGTAAAATTCTAGAACAGTACAAATCCCACACAATTAATACAAGTGTCTCAATTTTCAGGTCAATGTTATTAGTTTCTTCCCCTCCCCACCTCCTGTCCCATCATTAAGAGATGAAAACATCAATCAGACAGCTCTAAATAATTTATTGAGGCATCATTCCCCATATCTATACCGCTATCTATTCCTTTTGTTGAAGTCTTGCTTCCTACAGTCACAAACTTCCGACTTTGTTTATTTTTTACCTGAAGGATGTTGTTCCATTCTCTTTTATTTTATTTTTCTGAGCAGGAGATGCTTGAAGCGACAGAATTTTGTTTCCTGGCAGGGTAATTTTTTTCAGAATGGAACCTAAAGAAATATGAACATGCCACAATGAAAAACAAAATTCAAGATGATTGTTTATTCGGTACATATTCTAAAACAAAAAAGTCTGTCTCAGGATGAACAAACAATTATATCCATTTGGAAACCAGGCACTCAAAAATATGACATCCTATTTATGTGGCAAGGCTAACAGGTTAATTTTTTTAGCTTAATTAAATAGTTTCATCATCTATTTGCTAACCTACGCAAGTCACCACTGCAGAAATGAGCATCTGAGAAAACCAAAAATGTTGCACATTATATTGATTTGTAGATTTATAGAAAGAGCATCAATTTGCTGGAATGCGCATGCTGAGGGTACTCAAATAGTAAAAATACCTTAGCTTTTAGTGAAATATTTTCTTAACAGGCAAAATGATGAACAGAATTCTTGTAAGGCTCTGTGAATACACAGTTCCAGGTAACTGCTAAGACACCTAAACAATTTTACTATAATTGACTGGCTTATATACATTATTTCCTCGTTTCTTCAATGTCATTCTGCTATGTCTAGTGGTACAACGAAGCATTTTCCCATCTCCTTATTTAAAATAAAACAAAGAACATACAAGTCGAACCCTACCTGCTGGAAACTGGTTAGTTTGAATTAGTGCATTTAATGGCATCCTTTTTTCACCAGGTTTCTGGAGAGTCTGCGCTGCGGTTTGTGGCAGTGTGGCCACTTGTTTAACAATGCCTCCTGATGGCTGCTGGACTACCTGGAAACAGTATATCCAACATCAAACAAGGAAAGAGCTAAATATACATAGAAATGAATCCTATCAACATGCTCATTCAACTACAGCTTCTGGGGGGCATGCATGCTTGTCTAGCTTTCACTTTAAGCAATATCATACTCATGAAACTTCACATATACTTTTGTCTTATAGGACAAGAAAACCTATAAGCTTTCAATTTGTAGCTAGAGTAATTTTGCCTGTTCACCTCTCTCAGAAAGGGCCAGACCCCTGAAATACCCCGAATCTAGAGGTCTGAGCACTGGACATGACAGGAACTGCTGTTTATAAAGTGACTCCCTGCTGTGCTGGATAAATAGTTTGTGGTTGAGCCCCCTCCTACCCATTCCCAAACCAGTAATGCAGAATAATATCTGCCTCATATGGGTGTTACAATAATTTAATATTTGTGAAATTACTGAAGACACACAATTGCCATTAGGATGCAGAGAAAATTAATGAATGACTATACCCTGGTTAAAGCACTCATTTGGGATGTGGAACATCCAAGTTCAACTCCTTGAGTCAATAAATATTCAGCGCATAAGAAGTGGAAAGATTAAGGAATTCCCTAACCCCTTCAAATGCATTGCAGCCCAGTGGTTAGGGCACTTGCCAAGAAGGGATGGAGACGTGTTCAAATTCCTGCTCCACATCAAGCAGAGCGAGAAACTGGACCTGGGTCTCCCATATCTGAGGTGAGAGCTCTAATCAATTATTTAAAATTAGCCTCAAAATGCCCCTTTGTTCAGGATATATGTGATGTATGTTTGCTGGCTTTTTCTTAGCCAAGATTCTTGAGAAAGTTAATATTGGAAACTTCTCTTTAACAATGACACTAGGATAGTTTGTCAAATAAGTACATTGCTTTAAAAAACACTTAAAGACCCAGGCTTGAGCAAGAAATTCATTTAGAGATCAAGAGATGCTCAAACATTACTCTGGTGATTTTAATAATTAGTTGCGTTTCTTTTATACTGTAAAAAAGTTTAGAGACAGGAACTCAAATACTTTAGCCACTCAGCTCTGACAGCCACCATGCACTCCTATGTGACTTAGTGTGCAGATTTCAGTTCAGTCCCCAGTGAACTGGAATCCACAATATCAATAGTCCCAGAGAAAGCCCAGGACAGAAGCTTTAACATTATGGAGACTGAAATCCCCAACCCCAATGTAAACCAGCCCTCTGCCTCAAGATTGAGATCAATAGAACACATTAAGCAGTCAACTACAGCTACGACTTGGCTTTGTCTGCTGAAGAAAAAAAGTTCCTTCCTCTTTATGCAGTGGGTCAATCAATAACTATGTCAGCATCAGAAGTCACTCAGGTATTCAAACACACCTTGCAAGATCAGATTCTGAAACGAACAGTTGGCTCAGAATAAAATTCATGTTCACTGCAACCGTTCGACACCCAGATTTATGAAATACAACAATGATTAGCAGCAAAGAGCCATCCTCACTACACTTGCTCCCTTACTTATTAAAAGAGCGACAAACCACAATATTCAGAGTCAATATATTTCATCTATCAAACGTAACAGAACAGTGTTCCAGTAAACATGAAGTAACCTATTAACTCATTGCAGAATACGGTTGTCTAAACTTTTTTCAATCTAAATTTGTATAAGCCACAGTCTTGGCTCTGAAGACCAGGGCAGAGAAGTTTAATCTTACCAGCTGTTTCACTCTAACTGCCTGTTGACCATGGACTGACAGTGCAGCAATAGAGTTGGGCTGTGTAATTTTAATACTGATCGGTGTCCCAATGACCGATTTCATAGGCTGAAGAGGGGCTGTCGCTGTGGTCGCCACTGTGGATGCAAAGACAGGTTTCCCAATTTGGAGAGAAGTCGTTGCTAGTGCAGAGGTAGGGACTGGATTTCCAGGTTGAAGAGGAGCTGTCTCTGGTTTCACAGTCTGAAGGGAGGCTGATGTCACCGCAGCAGTGGAGAGGACTGGTTTTACAGTCTGAGAGCCTGTGACCACTGCAGAGGCTAGGACTGTGTTTATGGGCTGAAAGGAGGTTGTTGCATGGGCTGAGGTGGTCACTACTGTGGAAGAAGTTGGTGCTGCAGAGGTAGAAACAGCTGCTTGGGTTGGAGCCTGCTGCTGAACACATTGCTGGATAAAACTCTGGGCATTGGGCATTAGCTGCCGCAGGGCAAGCATACTCTTCTAGGAAAGGAGAAATAGTCACAGTATTATGATCAGTACTATCTTTCACAAGTTTAAGAACTACATTTGCTTTAACTGATTTTTCCCAAGTTAATCTTGCTTCATGAGGAAGACGATGAATTCGCTATTCAAAATAACATATGACTGCTGTCAAAACAACATGCCTAATGCAATATTTACTAATATATAATGCGCAATAGTTGGAGGTTATCCACCACTTCCCTCCATGGAATCAAACTCCACCTGATATTCAATTAATTAAGTTTCCTTTTAATTAGTTGCCTTTCATTTAGTAACTAGGCTGCAGTTCATGTTTCACAATGAGAATATATAATTACACTGCTTTTGATCTTTGTTTCACAGAACAGCAGCTTATTCATGGCATTGTGTTTATTCTATTAAATATCTGAGACAGAAGCAAAATTCTCTGACAAAGTCAAAGATTCCCCTGGAGATTCCCCCACTTTTAGTTTTACATTTCCTGTAGTGAAATGTGTTCATCCAATCCAATTCTGATATAGCTCATATATGAAGTGTAATTCATAGAACTCTCAGGGTGCCATATAATAGTAAAGTCGTCCGTGAAAGGGAAGAGCCCTAGTATTCTTTATTTCTCAAAATTAGCAGACAGAAAGCATACCTGATTGATTACTAGACTTACACATACTTAATGCATTATTCAGACTTAAAATTATCTACTTTGTTGGCTGGTGTATTTGGTTCAGATTTCCTAAATTAGATTGAGACATTTACAAAGATTTATCAAATTTTTAATGAGCACTTCAAAGAAAGAAGCCAGTGAATGTTTCTCTTTCTAAGGGATCGCCTAATTATTCAGATCTTAATGTATGCTTTCACCATCTCACATAAGCAAGCTTCATTATTTAGTTAAAAAAGTATACAAGTTTTCTCTAATCTACTTGCAAATCATTTTCCTTTAAAAAAAGAAAAGTATAAAGCATTCGCTTAAGTGGCATGTGCAAGTAGCATACTTGATACGGTTTCCCATAGCATTCTTATCGGCAAGTTGAGGAAGTATGGGTTGGATGAGTGGTCCATAAGGTGGATCGAAAACTGGCTAGATCAATGGGCTCAGCGGGTAGGACTCAATGGCTCGATGTCTCGTTGGCAACCGGTAACGAGTGGAGTGCCTCAGGGGTCAGTCCTGGGGCTGGTTCTATTCAACATCTTCATGAATGATCTTGATGATGGAATAGAATGCGGGCTTAGTAAGTTCACGGATGACACCAAGCTGGGGGGAATGGTAGATACTCTGGCGGGCAGGGACAGGATCCAGGGGGACTTGGACAAATTGGAACACTGGGCCGAAAGAAACCTCATGAGGTTCAACAAAGACAAGTGCAAAGTCCTGCACTTAGGACGAAAAAAATCCCATGCACTGCTACAGGCTGGGGACCGATTGGCTCAGTAGCAGCACTGTAGAAAAGGACCTGGGAGTTATGGTGGACGGGAAGATGAATATGAGCCAACAGTGTGCCCTTGTTGCCAAAAAGGCCAATGGCATATTAGGCTGCATCAGTAGGAGTATTGCCAGCAGATAGAGGGATGTGATAATTCCCTGTGATAATGTGGAATGTGATAATTCTATTCGACACTGGTCAGGCCGCATCTGGAATACTGTGTCCAGTTTTGGGGTCCCCACTACAGAAAGGATGTGGACAAATTAGAAAGAGTCCAGCGGAGGGCAACAAAAATGATTAGGGGGCTGGGGCACATGACTTATGAGGAGAGACTGAAGAAACTACGCTTATTTAGTCTACAGAAGAGAAGACTGAGGGGAGATTTGATAGCAACCTTCAACTACTTGAAGGGTTGCTCCAAAGAGGAGGGAGCTAGGCTGTTCTCGAGGGTAACAGAGGACAGAACAAGGAGCAATGCTTTCAAATTACAGCTGGGGAGGTCAAGGTTGGATATTAGGAAAAACTTTCTCACTAGGCGGGTGGTGAAGCATTGGAATGGGCTACCTAGGGAGGTGGTAGACTCTCCATCTTTGGAGATTTTTAAGGCTCGGTTAGACAAAACCCTGGCTGGGGTGATTTACTGGGTGTGGTCCTGCTTTTTAGCAGGGGGTTGGACTAGATGACCTCGTGAGGTCCCTTACAACTCTATTATTCTAAGAAGGGGGGGGGGGGTGTGAGAGAGAGAGAGAGACGCATTTGCTTTGAGTTCTCCCTGCCATCAGAAGACATAGCCTTGCTTATTAGGAAAGTCCAAGGGCTGGTCTACACTTAAGTTTTACTGACATAAGTTAGGTTAGTTTAAGGGTGTAACTTTTTGCCAACACAGTTATACTGGCAAAAGCACTGTGTAAATGCACTTATATCTGTGTAAAGATGACTTTACTTTTAAGTTTTTTCCAGTTGAGGGATCAGGGGAAGTTATAGGAGATATAGCCGGTATTAGACCAATGCACCCACACTAGAGGAGGTTGCTGCTTTAATTATGCTGGAATATTGTAAATATAGTATAGGGTAATTCATAACTTAAGTGTAAATAAGCCCTAACTGTAACAAAAGGATAACACATAATTAAGTGTCTGGCTACTTTTCACCTTTTGGTGGCTACAATGGTTGAGGCTTAGTGACTAGGGTGGCCTGAAACACCTATACAGTCTTCTTCATCAACTATTTAAACCCTGGCGTAATACTTAAACCAAAATTAATGTAATTTTGATAGCTACTGGAAGACACTCCCATCTGAGTCCATACAGTTTTTAAAAAAGCTATATAACTTGAAGTGGTTGAAGTTGCAATACATTGAGATTTAAAGACACTACAGCTGGGGAGTTCTTGAGGACCTGAGCAAGAAAAAAACCCCCCATCTATCCTACAAGCAAGATGCATTAGGTGGACAGGGTAAAGTTAAGGTTGTTTGGATAATTAGTTGTATCTTTAAAAGTCAGTGAAGAATCTGACTTTCTAACATGCGGTGTTTAACATACAACATTGCAAAAAAAGTTTATTTTCCATGCTCCAGGCCAAAGTTTATACATCAACATCCAGTCTACATAACTGATTTGAGATGTAATTGTCCTACCTACAACCACTGTTGGTGATATCTGCACTGAACAGTAAAACAGGTCAGCAGTGAAGACATTTTTGTATGGTACTCATTTTAATTACCACTTTTGTGATCTTTCTAAACTCATTTAGAAGCTTAGATTTTTATTTAAAAAGCAAAAAAGGTAACACTTCAATAAATGAGAAATAAAAGCTGGAAACAGCTTGTATCCATGACAAAAGCTTACTGTGTCTGAACATGCATGTTAAGAACTGCTTTAGATTATGCCAATCCACATCCTGCTGAGCACTTCTCACCATGTCAAGTTTTATTCAGCTTTCCATTACTAGTTGTGATGAAATCTTCTGGATTTTGTCTACATGGATTAAACCTGGTCTATACCAGCTTCAAAGTTGTAGCTGGCATGTCAGCTAACTCATTGCTTGATAGTATTCAAACACAGAAAAGTTTTATGCCACAGACCTGCCTAGATGCAGTTAATAATCATTTCATAAACTGCAAAGTGAGAATTTATGTTAGAGGAAAGTGTTCAGGAAAAAAAGTAGCAGAGATGAAGTAATAGCCTATTTTACTGTAATGGGACAAACAACCCTACAGTGTAAATTCATTGCGGAAAGCCCTTATTCCGCCTAAACACCTTTGCTAGAGTTATAAAATAAACCTCAAGAGAAACTAGGAATGAGAGATTCTGGAGATCTCACAAAAGCCGAGTTTTGCATTAAGCCCTATAGTATAGGAGCACTGACTGACACCCATGCTGAAATGAAGCAGGCAAGGTTGCCAATAAGGAGTTCGATATGTATTAGCTCAATACCTAACACATTACCAGCAGCCATCTGAAGAACTAAAACTACTACAGTGACATTTGCCAGGTCGTACAATATGGAGGACAAACAGAGGTGGAAACCCCACACTCCCTCTCACCTAGGTTTGCCACTTCGCTACTCTTCCCTAAGTTTTGTGGTCTTCTCTGAATCATGTCTGTACTTGGTGGGCAGGTACATTTCTGTGACGCTCCACGCACACAATAACTTTGGACTTACGCCTTTTGTGTATAGCTATACACAGACAACTGCTTTCACAAGTGGTGCAGGTGTTTCACTGGATTTAATGCTTGCTACTTAATTCAGTTTTTGGCCTATAAAAGAACGAA
>ML685766.1:13507780-13573147 GCA_007922175.1 Pelusios castaneus
GAATACTGTATTACAGAATTAGTTTCCTTTATTTCAGTTCTAATATTTAACCCATTCATAAGAGCAATAACTGCTCAAACATCCATCATCAACAAGTGATTTCTTAGAGAAACGTTACCTAAAACTATTGTTAACCTCTGAGTACTATCAGCATTTAATGTTATTTTGTATTTTCTGTAAAATAAGATTATTTATATACATATGATCAAGGTGGATTCAAACTTCTAAGGCCTTAAAAGAACAATTCAACAAATTATACACAATCCTCCTCTACTTTCATATACTGAATGTGCTTTAATACTTAGTAGCCCTTTATAAGATTACTTTTTTGGATTTTTTTATAGGATGCCTTACGTCCAGTTATGTATGCGGCGGAGGTTAACAATATTTGAAAGTGGTCAGGCCAACTAAACAAATGTCTGTTTTAGTCTTCAGATATTTTGTTTCATTCTCTTGCTTGTTTTCAAGCACTGAGCTTCGAAATAGATCAGTGAAAACCAGGACAGGGACTGGCTACTGTAGACCAGTTACTGATAGAGGTTGCAGGTTTAGAATTATATACCAATTCTTCAAATACATAGCAAGAGGACCATTTTCTTTCAAAGATATCGTAGCTTAAAAAAAGAAATTAAAATTAAAGTACAGGTTAGTACAAGATTTTCTATTCTCTTCTACTTGTTTTACAACAACATTTTCTTAAATCTTTGTGTCTCTAAACAAATGTAACCCACGTCAGAAGAGCAGCTTTAAAAAAAAAAAATACTGCAAAAAAGTAGAATGCATGCACAAATGTGGAGACATAAGAAAAACTTAAGCACATATTAAAAGACTATATATAATCCCAGCTGAAAAGTAGAATTATCCCAGTGTATTCCAGTCCAATAAGAAAACTGAGGTAGAGGAACAAGAAGGGAAGTGGAGAAAGTTGCAGGATCTCACATCTGTCTTTATATCTATAAGGATGTAGGCTCAAAAAACAGCCTAGCAAAAAGCTAGATTTCTTGGTTTCGATCACATTCAATTAAGCTGCAGAGGTATGTAAAGCAGATTTACAGAGCCACCACTGGAGACCACCTCCCCTACCTCCTGAAAACAGCATGTACTCAGTGAAGTGGGACCATAAGTAAGAGCAGAAGTGAACAACTTACAGATCCAAAAAGTCACAGAATTAAGAAAGAAAAAGCAGTGGACAGAATATGGAACAAGAGGGCAGAGGGGAGGAGCCACCCATCTACAAATCAATCGCAAGGAGACCTCTATCAGGGAGAATCTGTGATCAATTGCGTTTGCCCTCATACTCACCTACTAGCATCATCAGATTACTTGGCAGTTGATTAGTTCAGTGCACTGAATGAGGCAAAAGTTTTGTGTAGAAAATAACATGTGATCATCTAATTAAAGCCTGACTCATAATGCATATGCACAAAAGGGACTAAAGTCAGGCTGCCAGAATTCAGGCTCCCAATGTATTTCTTAACGTTAGAGCGCCTAACCTGACAAACAAAGTAATGTTTTATGAATTTAAGGAACAAATAGAAAAAACAAAGAGTGATGGTGAAGGTGGGGGAAGAAAAAAAAAATCTAACTTTGCAAAATTGCTTTGCCTATATAATGCCTCAAGTATTAAATATTGATACAAAGGAATTTTGAATGAAGAGTCTTACCAACAGATGCTGTACCAGATTCTTCACATTCTGTCCCATTTCTGGGGCTTGAGGTCCACTAGATGCCAGCTTTATTAATGTTGCAAGAAAATTCTTGCATTTCTTCACATTCTCTAGCATTTCCTGGTCGTGGAAGTTGAAGAAAGATTTAGTTAGACACTGCGCTGACTTGGCACCTCAGCTGACTAAAATTTCACTTTTTTAAAACAAACTACTTTTTGCCTTACTGTAGAAACGTTGGACTGTGCTACTGTTATAGTCTCTGGTTTGACAGGGATTGCCTTTTGGGAGACAGATGGTGGTGGAGGTCCTGTCACTGGAAGCTTTATGGGTGTTCCAGTACCTGGAGATTTTATGGCCGTAACAGTTGTAAGATTGTTAATTGCAGCTGCTGGCTGAAAAAAAAAATATGAACAATTGTTTTACTAATTCCTTCCCAACTTCACAAACATATGCCGTGTACTGCTACAGTTTAAGCAGATTTTTTTTTTTTTTTTTTAATATCACCAAGTCAAACCACATCACAATATAAAAATGTATCAAAACTGCTGCTGGAACATTATACTTGCAAGGATTATTAAATCACAGCCCTGTTTTTTCAAATCAATGTATTCTTTTTTCCTTGAGAGGGTCAGCGATAGTTTGCTGACTGAGCTCTCCAGGGAAAATAAAGTTTATTTGAATGTTTTGAAAAGAACTATCGTTTTGAATGAACTGATGCAGCAATTGTATCAAACTTACACTACGGTGTGTGGGATACAGCAGTCTAGGACTGTGTTGAGACAGGGGGTGCCATTCTGAAAGACTGACTAGCATAAGTTAAAACAATACAATTGCCAGCCTTCATTTAAGCTTAGAACTTAACATGTACTGGTATGTTAAGAACAGAATTCAGCTCACTCACCTACTGCTCCCTTTGTTCTACAGTGCAGACAGGAGTAAAGCAGTAAAAGCTAATCAATAAGTGAAGTAAGCAGGTATGACTGGATACATTCCAAGTACAGACCCTTTGACTAAGAAAGTGCTATCCTGGCTTTGTTTTAAGAGGTCACTTTTCAGAATCAGAAAGCACTAACGTTTATAACAAATGTGGTCATCCTTTCAGTTTCTCTTATTTCTTTGGTGTAAGTGGGCACACCTCCAGGTAACTGCCAACCACTGTAAGGTGAGCCATCGATAGGGAAGAGGCAAGCAGTTTCAAGAGAGCATGCCAGCTCTGAAAAGTTCCTGCTGCTTGTACATTTTAACAGCTCTCTGCAGGATCTTTGCCACCACTCTCTCTTCCAAGGATGCAGCTCTGTGGCCATAGGGAGGCTGACTGGGCAAGAGAATCCCAGAAACAGATGGACAGGAGGAGAATTGATGGGAACAGAGTACAGAACTGACAACCTGCAATATCTCGTCTTTTTTAAAAAAAAAAAACCCATCACCAGAACAAAACAAACAAGGGACTATGGAGCTGCTCTTGTGAATTCTGGTATATTTATATGTCAAGACAAGATCAGTATTCTATAAACTGAGGATGGGGAGGGAGGGGAGGCCTTTCCCCAGAAAAACAGATATATTGGAATAAGATTCTATCACCTGCTTCTCCATTACTCTGATGCACTACTCGTCCTAGTCCAAGTAATGGAGAAACATTACACAAGAGCTATCTGTTTTGTGAAGTGGCGTTTCCTGAATATTTGGAAGAACTTTGTATGCAGAGAGTTGCTCTCTTGAAATGACAAACCCCCAGCATGATGCTAATGAGATGCTCAACTATAACATCTCTTCTGAGGAGAAGCAGATAGAAAACCTACACAATTTGAGACAGGAAGGTGCATACAGAATTCACAGGTTGTTTTTTTTTTAAAAGGAAATTAGAGCAGAGCCATCAACGAGGAAGAACGATGCCTTTGGAGGCTAGATTGACTATTGAGTTGGCAATATATTTGTTTTAGAACATTAACCAATAGTTTACACCAGCAGTTCCCAAACTTTTCCTTTATGCAGACCACAACATACTCATCGAAACCTTTTGCAGACCACCACGTAAGCAACAGTTTTAAACATTTTTAACATAGCTTATGGCTGATGGGAGTCAAACTAATATATGAAGGGGTATTAAAAATGCAGCTATTTATTATGCTTACTCAAACATATTTCACTTGTCACAGTATATTTACCTGCAGTACATTTATCTGCAGTAATTATCTCCCCCCACCCCTCAACTTCAGCCCTCACGGACCACAGGTTGGGAACCACTGGTTTACACACTACTATTTGACATGCTATGACTATAGTAGTAGATTTAGTATAGGAGAAAGCTAAAACTAAATTAACTTAGTATTATATCTCTTCAGGATTTATTTTTTTTGCTTCTGCCTCTTCCCCTGCCCCACCCCTTTTGGTAGGGGGAGGCGCTTTTAAAGCTTCTTGTCTATGTTGTCAAGACTATTACTAGTGACGTGATATGTGGGTTGGCTAGTTGATTCTACAAAGCAACAAAAATAAAGCCACTTGGGCTTCTTTCTTTCCTCCCTCCCTCCCTCAAAGGTAGTTCAGAACAAGCTCAGAGGCTGCTTCACTGGCTACTCCACGGCTGGGGTGGGAGAATGGAAATGGTCTTGTGGTGACAGGACATCACTATACTACACCCATTTACTCAGGTTTTGTTTTGGGGGTTTTTTTTGTTTTTTTTTAAAAAGAGAGGACAGGAGCATTTGCCCTTTAGCACATCAATGTCTAGACTGTGGTCCTGTGGGAAAACTGGCAGCCTATAAGACTGCTTCTGTATAAGACAAAGCACCTGCCATTCTTCAGGCAGTGATATTTCTTACCTAGGCAGACTCCCAGGGAGTTTGGGATTTTTATTTATTTATTTATTTTAAATCAAATACCTCTCAGCACCCCTTTGAAAAAGGCAGCTATGTATTCATCTTCCTCAGATATGTCTTACAGCAAACAAAACTAACTGGCTAAGTGGGCTGATGATACAAACGTAATAGATGACAGATGCAAACTGCGAAAGGATGGTAGAATTAAAACAGGGGCCGGTGTGTGGGAGGAAAAGGGAGATTTGTTACCAAAGATAAAGCCCTGCATCTAGAGAGGAAACAAAGGCTCAGATTTAAATATGGGGATGAAGGATTGGTCTGCAAAAACCAAAATAAGCATCTTCATCCCATAAGATTAAAATGGATTTAGCATCCCCTTGTCTCCCTGCTACTAGCCTACTCTTTTCCTGCATCCACAGGTATTGTGGGAGAGGATGTCTATTTAAAGACAACACCAGCCTCTGAGAAGGTTTACAATCCTTGTATCAGGCCATGCGGAAGGAGAAACAGCAATGCACAACATCCACATCTATTCACGGTGGATGGAAGATTTATATTCTTCCCTATGTTTAAAAATGATATAGGAAACTTTTTTTTTTTTTTTTTTTTAAAGTGGTTACCATATTTCTCCCTCTCACTTTGCTTCACCCTTGTAAGGGAAGACTCTCCCCCTTATCCTTTCTAGGGCATCATAAGCAGATCTGTTCCAAAGGAGTAGCTGTGTTAGTCTAGTTCAGCAAAAAACAAACAAACAAGGAGTCTGGTGGCACTTTTAAAGACTAACAAATTTATTTATCGCACAAGCTTTTGTGGGAGAGATCCCACTTCATCAGATGCTTGAAAATAAGCAGATCTGTTGAAGATATAGGTTGACACCTAAAGCTGTCCTCCTGCTATCTTCAGAAGTCAGCTTGTTAATTACTGCTGTAGGCTAGAAAGTCCCTTTCCTAATGGCCAGCCAAGTTAATAACTCACAGCCAGCGTGGGGGAAGAAGTGAATGGGCCTGCTCAGGACTTTCAGCTCCATCTTTTTATGAGGGGAAAGACCAATGTTAACATGTTAGACTTTTCCCAAGCCAACTTTCCCTTCCTGGCTTCTTTGCCATTAAGGGAGGAGAGAGTATTTATTTTGATTTTATTATTCAACATGTATCAACTATGTTGTTCACTAAAAGCAGACAGAAAAGTAGCCCTGTACATCTCAGTCTAGCTTTCTGCACAAAAATTAAAAAGAAAGAAAAATGTATGCCCAGAGATAATACAACAATGAATAGTGAAACTACACTGAAATAGTGGTCTCTATACTAATATCTAGATTGAAGTGATTTTTAAAAAACCTTACTTATAGAATTGAAAGTCACATTGGCAATAGTTGGATGTACAACCTCCATGACTTTCTGCAGTATTGTTGTAGCCATATTGGTCGTCCCAGGATATTAGAGACACAAAGTGGGTGAGGTAATATTTTATTGGACCAACTTGTTAAGAGAGAGAGAGAGAGAGAGAGAAGCTTTCAAGCGTACACAGAGCTCTACAATATTACTTCACCCATCTTGTCTCTTTAATTTAGACGACTGTCTCTCCTGAGTTGTTTGGACAACACCCAGGAAAGTTATACATTTTAAATCCATTATATAAATTTTAATTTTAACCGGAATAAGATTAAAGAACTGAATGACAGCTATTAAAAAAACAAAAAACACCCCACTCTATAGACATACCTGTACTATTGCAGGTCTCTGATCAGTAGATACTGATGAGTTTGTTGTTTGAGATACTGTTTTCACAGGAGTGACCACTATTTTTTTTAGTAAATGGGTGCCAGTGTTCTTTAAAATAAAAGAAAAAAGAATATTTAGGACATAGGAGGCATAGAATAATAGTTAGGAGAATTAGTAGAGTTGCAAACATTTACCTGAACTAGTATTTACTCTTGCCCACTGCAAGACATTTTTAAAAAATAATTAATTTAGTAAAACAATGTAAACATCCATTTGGAGAAGTGGGAGCAAGTGTCAGAAATCTATTTAGCTAACAATGTTATAACAAAGTAAGCAATCTGGAGATCCACTCAAATAAACAAAAGAGTTGGGCATGTTTTCTATCTAGGACAGAAATAGTTAAATGGTGATCACATTATAAAGAGAATCAGTAAGTTTACTCTTCATTTTCATATGTACATATTTAAGAGATTTAAGAGATATTTAAGACATACATAAAGGCTAAAATGTTGTGCATTTTCAGATATACTTATCACAGGAATGCAAGGCTGGGAGAGGTCATATAGTCCAGCCTTCTGCATTGTGGCAGTACGAAGTATACCTAGACAGTTGTTTGCATAACACTTCCCTATAAACCTCCAGTGACAGGGATTCCACAACCTCCCTTGGAAGCCTATATCAGTGCTTAAAAGTATCCTTATAGTTGAGAAGTTTTTATTTTCTAACCTAAGTCTCCCTTGCTGCAGATTAAAAAACTTATTACTTCTTGTCCCCACCTTCAATGGACAACAGGGAGAACAACTGACCACAGGGCCTCTTTATAAACAGCATTAACACATCCTCCCTGGGTTTTCTTTTCTCACAACTAAAGATGCCTAATTTTTTAAGCTTTCCTTCATAGGTTGGTTTTCATTTTTGTTGCTCTCCTCTGCACTTTCTCCAGCTTGTCTACATCTTTCCTGAATTCTGACACCCAAAACTGCATACAACATTCCAGCTGAATTCTCACTAGTGCTGAAGAGAGTGGGACATGTACCTCCCACATCTTTCATAAGCTACTCCTATTGATGCATCCCAAAATAGCTGCCCTTTCACAACTGCATCATGTTGGGTTATATTGAATTTGTGATCCACTATAACCCCCCATGTCTTTTTTAAGCTGAACTACTGCTAGCCAGTTATTAACCCCATTTTGTAGTTATGCATTTGATTTTTCCTTATATGTAGTATTTTGCACTTTTCTTTGTCAAATTTCATCCTGTTCATTGCCGACTAGTTCTCCAGTTTGTCAAAGTCCTTTTGAATTCTAATCCTGTCCTTCAGAGAGAGTGCTTGTAACCTCTTCCAGTTAGATGTCATTTGTAAGTTTTATAAGCACTCTCCACCACATCATCCAAGTCACTGAAGAAAATATTAACTAGTACCCAGCACAGGAGAGACCCCTGCAGCAACCCTACTACATACATCTCTCCATTTCGCTAGTGAACCATTAATAGCTACTCTAAGTATGCTCTTTCAACAAGTTGGGTACACACTATATAGTAGTTTCATCTAGTACACACTTCCCTAGGTTGTTTAGGACAATGTCACATGGGACTATCAATAGCTTTACTTAAAAAAACCCCCAGAAATACACCATGCCTACAGCTTCCCCCTTGAACACTAGACTAGTAACTGTGTCCAGGAAGGATGCCTAAAACACAGGCCTCCAAGTTCAGCACTTAAAATTCAGGGCAGTTACCCAAGGACTGGTTTACAGAGTGGGGGAAGGAGGGCAAGATTTCAGCAGCAATCGAAGGGAGATACAGAAAGTACTTAAAATACCTTTCACATCTCCCTTCCACTGCTTACCGCCTACTCACTGCAGGCTCCCCATAGCACTGAGTTGATGGGAACCGCCTTCCCATCAAAGCAATGCTATGCTACTTGCTGGGTATGTCTTAACAAATCAACTTCTGTCTTATTCCGGGTTCGACTGTGCGAGTTTGACTGAGCAACAGTAAAGACATGCTCAATCGATGCTACACTGTCAGAGGTGACACTGGACAGTATAGCCTAGCCCTAAGTGCCTAATATGGATTTAAAGACTTAGGAAAAGGTTTTCGCTTTAACAAATAATCAAGTTTTTTTTTTAAAGCCACAACTTCTATCATTTTTTGTATTTTATTCACTTTGGATAGTAAGTGGGGAGTCTTCTCCAATTTGGAAGCACCACTATGAAGATTGAGCTCCAAACACTGCACGGGAACGTCAGAATCAAATACAACAATTTAGCATGTATACAGTGCTTTCAGTAGCAAGTTCTTCATAAACATTAGAAGTGTTTCCTTATTTTTAAATTCCAGATTTGGGTTCTTTTAGTGCTCTCAGTCAGTTGCCCCAAGCAATTAATTCAAAGCTAATTAAATCCATTTAAAAAGAACGAATCAGCATTTTAAATCATACCGTTAAATAGAATACTAATTTTAATTTATTATATTTTTTCTATATTTTAAAATATATTTTATTTCAATTATAAAAGGTCAAAGTTCATATTTATATTTTTATTACAAATGTTTGCATTGTAAAGAGCAAAAAATAATATTTTTCAATTCACCTTATACAAGTACTGTAGTGCAATATCTTTATTGTGAAAATGTAACTTACATGTAGATTATATGTTACATAACCACTCAAAAACAAAATCAAAACTTCAGAGCCTCCACTCAGTCCTACTTCTTGTTTAGCCAAGTGCTAAAAACAACTAAGTTTGTTTCCATTTACAGGACATAATGCTGCCTGTTTCTTATTTACAATTTCACTTGAAGGTAAGAATGGGTGCACTTTTGTAAACAGCATGACAAGTATTTACGTGCCAGATATGAAGAGGCATATGAGTTTTTAGCATATTTTGGCCTATATTCCAAAAGACATGCTTTTCTGCCAATGACGATGGTTAAAAAAAAATAATGTGTTAACTACATTTGTAACAGAACTCCTTGGGGAGAACTGTACGTCTCCTGCTCTGTGGTTTTACTCATATTCTGCCATGTATTTAGTGTTATGGCAGCCTCTGATGACCAGCATATGTTGTTCAATTCAAAAGCACTTTCACTACAGGTTTGGCAAAAACACACAGACAGTATCTTTGTGAGATTTCTAAGGATAACTATAGCACTCGACTGAAGGTTTAACAATCTGAAGTGCCATCTAAAATCGGAGAGGGACGAGGCTTGGAACATGCTGGCAGAAGTCTTAAAAGAGCAACACTCTGATGCAGAAACTACAGAATCCAAACCACCAAAAAAGAAATTCAGTCTTCTGTGGGTGGCATCTGACTCAGACGATGAAAATGTACACAATTCAATCTGCACTGCTTTAGATCGTTGTCAAGCAGAAACCAACGTAAGCATGGAACCATCCTCTGGAATGGTGGCAGAAGCACAAAGGGGCGTACGAATATTTAGCATATCTGGCACATGAGTATCTTTCAATGCCAGCTACAACAGCGCCATATGAACGCCTGTTCTCACTTTCAGGTGACTTTGTAAATAAGAAGCAGACAGCATTATCTCCCACAAACTTGTTTGTCTTAGCAATTGGCTAAAAAGAAGTAGGACTGAATGAACTTGTAGGCTCTGAAGTTTTTTGGTCTTGAGTGCAGTTATGTAACAAAAAAGCCTCTACATTTGTAATTTGGCTTTCACAATAAAAAGATTGCACTACAGTACTTGTAAGAGGTGAACTGAAAAATACTATTTCTTTTGTTTCTCTTTTTTATAGTGCAAATATTCATAAAAAAATAGTGAGCACGGTGCTTTGTATTCTGTTTTAATTGAAATCAATTCTACATTTTAAAATGGAGAAAACAGCCAAAAATATTTAAATAAATGGCAGTCTATTATTTAACATTGCAATTAGTTTTTGTAGCCATTTGATAGCCCTAGGTTTTTGTTGTTTTTTGTTTTGAAGACAAAAAAAGTGTGCCTAAAATGCTTGACAATGGCCCTTTAACTATTTGTTTTCCATCAACAGAGGCGCCATTGTGCTAGGCACTGTACATGTACATACAACAAGAGGGCGGCCCTTCTGCCAGAGAGTTTACAAACTAAATACAATGCATAAGTGGATAAAAACGAAGATCATTAAGGAGCATTTGAACAGGTAGTAACACAGTAGTAATTTCAGAAAGAAGGCTGTTTGTTTTAAACAAATCAGTATTTGAGCCATTTATAGAGGCTACTACCCTACTTAAACTACTTAGGATGATGTGTGAGACTAGCCATACTGAAATCCATTGCTTGAGATTATCTGCTGGCTATGCTATAAAATTATAACCCTAGAAGGTTATACAGGATTTGACTGGAAGGGTTTTCAGGTTCAATACTAATTTAAGTGGTGTGTCTATTAAAAGAGAAGTAAGCCATTAGCAATGCTAGCTTTTAGTTACAATCACAATTTTTAACCAATTTAATGTCTATGATATAAAAGATCTTGTGAGCTATGCAATCCACAGCAAAGTATGTTTTAAATAGGCTTTGCATAATTGATTTATTTTATAATTTTCAAACAGATAATATTGTTTTTCTATTCATTGTTTTACATTTTCAGTTGCAAGAAGTTTGGGGAGGGAAGGTCAGATAAGAAGTCAGGCAGTTATTTAACAACAAATAGATGATAGTGGTTTATAAAGCTTTCCATTTTGGAATCTAAAGTCACAAATTATCATCACCACACCAAAACTAACAAAATATTCTTAATATCAATCTCAAGTTCAAATAGCTTTTCTTTTCCTTTTTAATTTTTTTTTTTTTTTTTAAACTTTGCCTATCTGTAAATTCCAATGACTATTGTTGGAAATACTTTTAAGTCAGTTCATGCAGGTATAGTGAAACTGACATTTACTGATCAAAGTTTAAACCAGCCAAGCCAAGTGTGTAAAGGATGAAAGCAAAAGACAGTCCCAAGTTTCAGAGGGGTAGCCATGTTAAAATGAGTCTATACTGACAGGCAGCAAAGTCGCTGCCACCAGCACCATCTTCTGGGTTGGACGGAGTGGTCTGTGTAGATGTGCTGAATCGATCTGGAATTTGTCCTAGCAACTCCAGCCCTGGAACTGGAGCATTGCTAAGCCAACCGGAAGGCATTTCTGGTCAGTTTAGTGTAATGTGTAGGGAGCACTTAGTAAGTCGTCAGGACACACACAGGGTATTCTACGTACTTTGCACATCTCCCGTCGACTGCGGCCGAAAGGTGCGGCAAGTATAGACTAAGGCTTAGTCTATTTTTCAGCAAAAACAATGAGGAGTCCTGTGGCATCTTAGAAACTAACAAAAGAATTTGGGGGGGAGGGGGGCAAATAAGCTTTCGTGAGCTGAATCTTTTTTTGTTAGTCCCTAAAATACACAGTGACATTCAGTCTTACAAAAAACTGATACCACAATGCTGAACAACCTATAGTCAGCAAGTTTTCAAACAAACAATGTTTAATGAATCTTTTACAACAAAGTTTACAAATGCAATGTTATATCTTAAATGAGTACAGTAGAGCTACTGCAAAAAACCTCCAAGCTGCTAGAAGAAGTTACCTGTACAGTACATATTCTCACTGACGATGTGCTTGTAGCTACTGATGGTCTTGCACCTGTGTTATTTTGCGTCTGGCTCTGTGCTTGAGCAATTGCTTGTTGAGATACTAACATTAATTGACCACTGTTACTTCTGATAAGAACTGTACCTGTTGGCAAGAAAAATAGAGGGTTGAGAGGAATTACTTCATTGAAAAGTACATTACATGCAAGAACTGAGCTAATGTGGTATTAGTATCCCTACAAAGTGACAATTGTGAGGAAAGGCTAAGGTTCAAAGAGCAGTCTTAACTATCTTGCTTTATGTACGTTTCATGACCACCTTATTTATGATGATAACAGACAGCAACATTAAACAAATGGCAATACTGAGACACACATTTCATACACTATTTATTACATTTTGATTTTAATTACACACTATTAGGTTTTTGCTTTTCCAATAGCTTTGTTTTATTTACTTGGTTTCTTTTTGTTTTGTGTATTAAAAAACAAATCCAGAACTGACTGATTGGTAGCACTTGTCTATGCAGCTATTCAGCTTTGGGAATTTAAGAGCTCTTCTAGATTTGTTAGCAATTCATTCCCTGAACCAACAAATATACATTTATGTTCATCTAGATTTAAGAGTGCACTGGTTACATAATGCAAACCACAACCACTCAACATGATCATTTTTGCATGAGGTACTTCACACTCTGTAGCTGACATTTTTAAAACAAGGTTGTAGTTCAAGTTTGCCACATGTAGTTGGATTTTGCTGGCACTTTCCCATGCTAATGGCACCTTGCATAATTTAATACAGTGAACAGTTCTAAAAGTTACCCAATTCCAATACCTAATACCAATCCCAGGATGTGCAAAACACAGAAGAAATGCACTCAAAGCCTACAGTTTCTTAAATTGACACCTACTGTACAGTCAAAGGAAAAGTTGACACAACAGCCGGGAGGCGTAATTTCCAAAACAAGTAGATGTGTTAGTGCCTAAATATAGCAGTATGATTATATCAACATGGACAGTAACCAAGGTTAGCTGTCCAAGTGTAATCCTGCCAGACCCCCACATGTATACTCAGGTGGCTAACCTGAGCTACAACAGGCACACTTATTTCCAGGTACCAGCTTCAGTAGAGTAGCTTACGAATGCCTTTGTAGACATACCCATAAAGAGGCATAGAATCATAGAAACTGGAAGAGACCATAAGAGGTCATCGAGTCCAGGCTCTGTGCTCATGTCAGGACCAAGTGCCCTCTTAACTATCCTTGACAGGTGTTTGCCTAACCTGCTCTTAAAACTTTCCACTGATGGAGATTCCATGACCTGCCTCGGGAACTTATCCCAGTGGTTCATCACCCTGACAGTCAGGAACTTTTTCCTAATGTCCAATGTAAAACTCCCTTGCCATAGTTAAAGCCCACTGCTTCTTGTCCTATCATTGGTGGTTAAGGAGAACAATTTTTCTTCCACCTCGTGACAGCCTTTTAGGTGCTTGAAAACTGTTGTTATGGTTTGCATGGCTGCAATATTAGCAAACTAGTTACCATTTGGCAGACTGGATTTTCAAGGTCCTGCTCCTATATACGCGATTTACATAACTTATAGGACTAGTCCCATTAAAGTCAATGGCTGCGTCTACACTTGAAAATTAAGTCAACTTAAGCTTGCTTAAGTCGACTTAATTTACCCTGCGTCTACACTACAGTTTCCTTAAGTCGACTTAAGCTGCTTGCTTAAGTCGACTTAAGGAAAATAAAGTCGACTTAAGGAAAATTAAGTCGAATTTATAAAACCTCCTTTAAATTCGACTTAAAGGCTTAAGTCGACTCCCTAGAGTCAACTTAAGCCAGTGTAGACGTGGGGTAGCCCTAAGTCGACTTAGGGCTACCCCAGGACTACACCAATGCCCTCCCTGCTGGGCTACCCCATGTCTACACTGGCTTAAGTCAGTCATTTTCAGTTAATCACCCTATTTTTGATATCAAAGATGTCTAAGTAAACAGCAAAAACAACAAGTTTCCTGTGTCTAAGTAAACAGCAGATTCACTTTGGTATATTTACATTTGGAAGACATTAAAGGGGCACTGTCAGATCACTTTTGGCCCAGACTTTAGTTTTTGTAAAAAGACGTTAAGAGACCCAGACAGATTTATCCTAAAGTACTTTTAACATTCCAGAAGGAACAAGTTTTTAGTTTCTTTAAATAGAGATTTGCCAATAGTGTCTGCAACTGTAACTTTGTGCTGCGCTAGAAGAAGGTAAGAAATATTCAAGTTGACTAGAAGCCAATAGTAAACAAAGAGACTGATTAGTCTCACACTTTTCTCAGAATGGACAACTAAAGATAAATACCAGTCACAAAAATGTAAAGCATTTAATTTTAATAAATGTGGGTATTCCATCACATAAGTAAATGAACTTTTAAAAATATGCTTTTAAACCAATCTCATGTAAATTGCCAGAAATAACTTTGCTCAATTTATTACAGATTTTGTCAATACCTTTAGTCCAGATTACATTAAATCCTGCCAAAACTCACACACAGTATCTAGGAGAACCCACTATCACTGAGTTACCTAAACTCACCACTGGTCTGTCTAGTTCAGTTTAGCTTAAGTGACAGCAATTTCCACCGTAGGTGCACAACCAAGGGAAGTTTTTAAAATCCAATCCATAAATGTATCTTTCTTTTAAAGGTCAAGCTTAAGTAAGGACAAGGTGCGGAAGCCATTGTATATCAGATCATGACACATTAAAGTTCCTAACAGATGGTGATACTGAGGAAGATTAAAATATTTAATATCTTTGTATAGAGTAAGAGAAAACATCTTGTCTACATGGGGCATTCAAGAAAGTTTAGATGAATTAGACTAAAAGGTGAAGTGCATTAGTTAAAGCACATTGAGAGCATCTTCATAGGGATTTGGTCAGAAGTAAACTGGTTTTAGCTCATTATTGCTTAATCCAAGGATCTACACAGGGATTTAAATGCACTTAGCTTCACACTTAGGCCTGGTATATACATTATCGTGCTAAGTTGCGAGATGCACTTAAGTAAGTAGTATCTCTCATGTCGTACTTACATCTAAGCAGCACAGTGCCTTCATGATGCTGCACTGACGTGAGAGCATCTCTCACTGGTGCCTCCTTCGGGAACTAGTGGAGTTGATGGGGAGCGTTCTCCCACTGACTGAGCGGGTCTACAAAGACCCAATCAACTGAGCATGATGCTGCATCAATGCCTGATGCCGTAGCAGACATGCCCTGAGTTTTAACTTTTCTGAAGTTATGTCTACATCACAGATGCTACAGCAAATACAGATGTGCTGCTGTATTATAGACACTTCTGGCATCAACAGAAAATATTTTCCCCCCACTGATGTAGTTAGTTCATTCACCTCTCTGTGAAACAGTTGCTAGATCGCTTATTAAAGAATTCTTCTGTCAGCCTAGCTGTATCTACTTCTGGGATTAAGTCAACCTAAGTCCAGTGCTCAGGGCATGAAATTTCTCACAGGTCTATGTAACAAAGCTAGGTCAATCTAGTTTTTAAGTGTAGAACAAGCCTGAGTGTCCCTGTGAAGCCTTAGTTAGCACTTAAACAGTTGTGCTGTACAGGAAAATACTCACTACTTGGATTATTTTGACTACTGACTATTTAAACTAAAGGGGTTTTTTTTGTTTGTTTTTTAAAGAAAAGGGTTTTTTTTGCCACAACAGTTTAAGACCCAATATTTAGAAGGTGAATAAATCATTCAGAATTCTGACATGAAATAAATTTACTGCAACTGTCATAACAGAACAGGAATTGCTTTTAAAGTTCTGCTGCAGTAAGAGCATTTCAAAGTTTAGTCCCGTAGGAGAGCTGCATTTTTCTTTATTAAATGTTTGTTACCAACTCTGTTAATATTAACATTTTCAGGATCTGATTGAAATGTGGAAGAAGGCAAAGAGATTTTTTTAAAAACGTAAAGATCACAGACGGGTACCTGAATGGGTCTAGTTATAATGGCAAATGCACTTATTTTAAAAAACTGAAGTCTCTACCTCCCTCCTTCACCTACACAATGTTTCCAAGATTTGGATTTTGTGCATCTTGTGATATATGCCCACAATAGATTAGGGAACATATCTGAACTAAAATAGAAACAATTTCCATAGAGTGGCAAAGACGACATTTGAGAAAACAGCTATTTACTTTGATTGAAAGAGTGAGTTAGAGAAGAGAAAGTTAGTGGTGTAAATACAATTGAATATTAACAAGTTTTGGACCGCTAACTCTTGTAGGCTCCTTTGAAAATCCCAGCCATTATTATTTTCTCAGAGTCCTCAGGGTGTAAACACTCATCTGAGTAAAATATCACTTAAGGTAGTACAAACACAGTATTAATATGGTTGAAAGTTAGCAAAAAGATATTTTTAATTATATTTAGCCTACTAATACTGAGGCTGGTTCCTCTATTTAGAAAGGTCACAATACGTAAAAGCCCTGATCACTTGTATTGTTTAAAACTACTGGATAAAGCAAGACATACGATTTCTTAAAAGGAAAGGAAATTCATTCAAAAGCTACAAATTACCACTGAAAAAGAGACCTAACCTTTATATGACTTGCATAAAAGTTTGAAGCTGTAGGGCTGCATGGTTGCCTACATACGTTATATTTTGTCTCTTAAGGACACTGCCGATCAAGTAAAGTACATTAATCAGGGCTGGAACAGATACCTACTCTAGAAGCCGATATAGAAAATGGGAAGGGCTGTCAGCAAGCCTCAAACCAACATATTAGGGAGAAGCTCAGCAGGGGATGCCGCTATTCAGACTGCACTATTCGTATACCCTGCTTAGGTACCAGAATAGTGCCAAACTTCGAAAAAGTCAATAAACATGAAACTTCCAAGGAGGAGCCTATTCTTCTACTCCCACTGTGACCTAACTTTGGGGAAGGGAGGTGTCAATTATTCCCTGCTAGATGGCCCTTTTAGCTCTTCCCATTTGTGAATAGCTCCGGTGCTTGTATCTGCTGCTAATGTTTAGTTTTCCTACAATCCAGCTGTGAAATGGATTCATCTTGTTCATTCACTAGCACCAGTGGTCAGCTTGTGAGGAGACACTGGGAGGCAACCAGCAGTAGGCCTGGTCTATACTGGAGGTCAACCCCCATTACAGCCATTGGTTTAGCAGCACTAATGTAGCTACCTAGTACACATTTACCTAGCTAGCAAAGCTATGTGATACACATCAATCCAGATCACCAATTTCAAGTAAGAGTAAAATGCACTGATGAAAAGTGCTAGTTATACTAGCTTTGACTGTCTCCATTAGGATCCTGCATCCATGCTGACCACCACTGACTAAGGATCCAGTCAGAGACAAGATGAGGAAGTGGAGAAGGGAAGTCCACAAAGTGGGGTGCAGAAAGTCAGCCAAGCTAATTTTATAACTTGGAACACCTCACTGAAACACAGGTACATTAATGGCGAAAGACATCTCAACTGCAGATCTTCTTTTTAGGCGAGTATTGAGTGCTAAAGATAGTTTGAATGTACTGACTTTTCTAGCAAGTTTCAAAGAAACTAGTGGGGCCAAAAACACACGAATGGAAACAATCATTGTATGTACTGGTGCCCAGATTGTGATGTACAATTCACTATGAGTAAAGGATAGCAGAATTAGTCCTTAAATAACAGTGGGTTGGTATCAGGTGTTTGTTTTTTTTACTGGGTATCAAATTTTCACTTTTCTTAGGAAGGGATCGTAGTTTTCCTGGACTGCATCGGGAAGTTTTCACTTTCATATTGCATAATTAAAGTTATTTTCATTGTGTTACTATTTAGGAGCATGTTTATACCCATCATATATCACAGAAGTCTTTTCACCTTTTCTTACAAGAATTGTAATTGTTCAAGTTTTAAGCAGTACTAACTTAGTGCAGTATAGTCTTTGTTCTCAAATAAAGCAACTATTTCACATTAGAGACTAAAAAACATGGAGCCCTAGAGCCTAACATTTTAGTCTGCCTCAGTCATTTACAATACAGCAATAATCAAGATCTTTGGAGTTACCATTGCATTTCCATTGGCACTTGAAATTTACTAATCAACATTATGAAAATTGCTCTAAGAAAACAAATGTGCTTTGGTTCAGATTTGCCTATTCTATGTTGTACAAAAATGAAGGGTGCTTGGGCCTAACTTTTCACTTATGAGCAGAGACTATATTTGAAGACAGCCACATTACCTATTCTGGCTGATGTGCTGGAGCTGTCTGCTGCTCAGACAGCTTTCCTCAGCATTTCTGCATCCCAACCCTTTGCTCTTGTAGAACCTTGAGCAATGTACTGGCTTGAAAGCTGAATAATTGAAGTCTCAAGTAATACTATCTGCACCATTTATCCGCAGTCAATTGTGTGTGATTTATTCACCTGAGCCCAAGTACTCCTGGGACCTTAGCTGCTACTGGGGGGAGCTGCTGTTAGATGACTGTTGCCTGAACTGGCTGCTGGTAAGTGAAGTAAGTCTCCACATCTCCACTTTCAAGAGAACTGCTGCTCCATAAAGCATGAGACTCAGAAGCCGTACTACAGTCTTGGTTCTGCCAGGTACTGCTCAGTATTGTTTATGCCAACTTTAGTTTAATTGCTTTGAATAGCAAGTCAACTGTGTGGCACATTCACACAGAACTATATATAGTTATATTCTATGCAGATGCCGTAACACTCCTGCAGCCCCAGGACAGATCTCTGTAGGCCTCTTTTCTATTTGCATAGTGTTCACATTACAACGGATAGAAAAAAGCAAATGGCTAAGATTTTGAAGATGTGTCTGGAGCGGGATTCTATACCCCAGCATGCTATACAGTTTTAAACCGTGACCTAGCTTTAGTTAGCATCATCAAAAACCCCACGCATGACAAAGCAATTGTACTTTAGCACATGCTGAGCTTGTGAAGTGACAGTTTACGGTGGAGCACATGCTACTGCATGACTTTGTCTTGACTAGTTTTTGAAGTTGCTAATTAGACTGAGCAAAGGTGACAATCTAACATTATCCTTTTCAGTTCTAGTCTAGACAGAAGCCTACAGGCTTGTTTTGATGAGAAAACTCTTCCAGAATAAAGTGTTTTTTATTTGCTCAATGTCCAATAGGAAGCTATTGTGGAATAGCTTGTTTTGATCAGTTTCTTGGTGTAGACCAAGCCCTTAAGTAGTGCATTGACAGTAGAACAAGGGACCTATTGTTAATCAAAACCCTAGCCCCACCCACCTGTCACCAGAAGTCCCACCACAGCCGGTCACCTGACATCTGGTCCTGCCCCCACCCACCTGTCACTGGCTGTCCCGCCCCATCCAGCAATGTGACATCCGGTCCCGTCCCCAAGTTCCGACTTCCAGCTGAAGATGGTCACCTGATCGGAAGTGGGCGTTTCACCCCAAGAGCGGGATTGGCTGAGAAAAGGCATGTGGCAAGGTGACCCACCGCCAATTGGGGTAGCCCCAGAAGGGCTCAGCAGTTGGCCAGGCGGCAGCGCCGCCCCCCTCGGAAATCTTGGGCCTTTTTAAAAGCTAAAGACCCCAAGGTTGGTTTTTCAAGACCACGCGGTTCACAGCTCATGGAAAACATGGACTCCTTTCGCCACCCCCATGAGGCCTTCGGACTTTGTTTTGGCTCCTAAGGTCTTGGGCCCCCGGCGTAAAAAGTGCTACATGAGCGACAGTTCTGAAGAGGAGGGAGAAACCAAGGAGAGGCCATTGACTCAGCTTTTGTTTGCTACGCCGGAACCTGAAACCCAAGAGATCGTGAGGAATCCTGAAGTAGTTGATAACCTCTCACCAGCACCAGCAGACCATGAGCAAGGAGAAGACGAGGCTCAGGTAAAGGAATGAGCATGGGTGGGGGAGAGTAAAAGTTTGCATAGCTCTAAAAACAAACAAAAAAAGCCGAACTGCTTGTGGAATTTACAGCTTTTTTTTTTTTCCCCTGAAAAAATCTCTCGACCACTCGATGAGGCCTTTCAGGAGCCCCTGGACAGCGTTGCAGTGGACGACAAAGATTAAGCCAGCCTGTCTTGTTTTTGTTCAATGCTGGTACTCATCGATGAAGACTATGGGGCCAGGGATGAAGCCTATATGGAGTTTAAGAGAACGCTCGGCCTGGAAACGATTGAACCAGTGCCGCTTTGTCAACGTAAAGAAGTCATGCGGTTTGTTGTGCATGTTGCTATTTCTGCTTCCCTTAATTACTGTCTTAAGGAAAAGCTTTTCGAAGACTGTGAAGGCTGTGTTATAGACACTCCATGGCAATAGCACCATGACTGCGTGCAGTGGACTTCAGAGGATATAAACTGCAAACTCCAGGACGTGCGTGCTGAACTATGTTTTGAAAGCTTGTTAAACACTGTTATTGCCATGAGCTATGTTATGGAATGTCTGTATGTAACTAAAGAACATTTAGACCTAGGGGTGACCTTGGTACACGCTGTTCAATTCGATCTGGAGCCTAGCAGTGTTTTAAAGACAACTAAACTGGAGGATGCCCATTTGGAGCGTGATATGGACCAGCTGGCCCACACAAAATGTTACAGAAGTCTACTGAGGAAGCAAACCATGCATAAGAAAGCCAAAAGGATTAAGTTAGAGAATGGTGAGGGATCATACACAAATATAAACCATCTTGTTAGCTGTAAGGCAATGTATCTGTAAAAGGTTGCCATAGGTCTTTTAAATAAAAATGTTTTTTGTGAGAGCCAGCTATTGCATTTTTGTGCACTTACAGCAAAAAGCTGAAGTGTGTGTAGCAGCATTCTGTGGGAAAAACAAAACCCCCAGAAATATCAATTTAAAATAAAGCCAAAGGATTAGAAAGGCAGCATAGAACAAGGATGGTTGCGTACATGGGCTCTGACTCACCCCCCCACTACAAGGAGCCACCCTTTGTTTTCAACCAGGGGTAGAGTTTTCAGGTAGTTCAGTTTGATGGACCTCACTCACAGTAAAGGAGGTAGTTGAGTGGAGCTGCTTGAATGTTATTGCATAGTTTAAATCATCCTTGGGAGTTTGTAGAACACGACTGGACAATTTAAAAATAAAACCACAAGAATCTGTGGGTCAGGTTTTTTTTCCCCCCCCCTCCTCTTTTGTTTCAAACAGGGGTAGAGTTACCAGGTAATTAGGTTTGATGGTGGCTGGTGGTGGCTGAGTGAAACTGCAGAGCTCTAATTAACAATAAATTAACTTAAAAACCCTTTCCTTAACTTTTAAAAGCCCCACAGACAGTTTTAAAACCAAATTTCAGGAATTTTTTTCCTAGCAACTCAAAGTCATGACAAGTCTAAAACCATACATTAACAAAAAATCAAAGCCATCCTTGAAATGTTTTCAAGAAGCCTCCCCCATACTTTTATTTTTAAAAAGCATTTGTTGTAAGAACAATCAATCATTTAAAATTTATAGGTATTTGTAACAGAGGTCCAAAGCATGTTGTTCAAATCCATGTAATCTATGCCATTCCCCGCTATAAAAGAGTCAAGGGGGGGGCCCGCCTTCATACTGGCCGAGAGAGGCGGCACCTCGGTGTAGATGCTCTTCTCAATGCTGGTCTGCGTGGGGGCTATTTGAAACAAGTCCAGTCCAGATTTGGAGCACTCTTCAGACCTGCAGTGAACAAAATCCACGTTGATTAAAATCTCTCTTTTACCAGGTGGAGCACGTTTCCTATTTCTCCTCCGACTCCTTTTGGTCTTTCGCTTCTGGCCGGCCCTGCACATCAAAGCCCTTCTTTTAAAGGATTTGGAGGACCTTGACATCACGGGTATGATATGTTTCTCTCTCTTCCTCTTTATGTACATCACCCCTGATCCCTCCTGGGCAGGAGGTTCCCTCACCTTCTCCAGAACAGCACAGGAGAGGTGGACTACCACATCTCTAGCTATGTTTTGAGCAGTGGTTTTGACGTGGGATTTAATAATCTCTAGCCCCCTCCTCAAAAGTGGAACGGCTTTTCGAAAGAGGCTATGGAATATCCCACCCATGCCGGCCCCGTACATCACAGGGCTCCCGTGATAACCGGGAAGGGCGTATCCAGCCTGGGCTTTGTAATAGTCGCTGTAGACGGCAGGGTTGCCATAATTTTTTAGGGTCACCATAGTGCTTTGCTCCCCCCCCCTTTTAGAAGCCTTTCAGGAAACAGAGGTGCAGCTTGACCATCACCTTGCCAAAGCAGAATGAGACATGTCTGTTCTGATCAGTCTTTATTTCAATGGTGATGGTGTCGATGTGATGCTTACTGACGGGGACATAATGTGATTTATCGTAGGTGATGGGGACAAACTCAGACAGGGACTCAACGTAACAGGGAAACAGAGAAGTCCCCCACAAACTGGTGTTCCACAATGTCCTTGTACAGATACAAGGAGCTGAAACCTCCTGCGATGGCTGCCGAGAAAGGGATTTTTTTGACGTGGCTGTTGAGGTACGATCCCAGAACATGAGCCAGTTCCCCACCCACAGAAAACGTATAAGCGACATCAATGGACTTAAGTCTAACTTTTCTATCTACAGGATTGTAGTTCATGATCACCTCGGGTGCTCCAGGATGATAAGTCATGACACCGTTCATGTTATCCAGCAATTCAGATATTGACGAGTACTAACCTCATCCTAGGACGTAATTCCATTTCTTTTCTTTGCAGGTGATTTCAAAAGGGGTGTCTGTGTTGATGTTGTTCCAGCTGTGCAGGTATTGCATTTCTACCAACCTCACCGCCCAGGCGCACAAGAGATCCAAAAGTTTAACGAGCAGCACGGTAAAGTTCAAGCTGGTGTTTTGGGGAAAATTCCCAGAGCTGGTGTTTCTGGGCAAAGTGATGTAAAATCTGCCATCGTTCATTTTCCCCCACCCCTCTCTTCACAGGAGTAATCATTTTCTTTCACATCACAGAGTTGAGAAGCTTCCACCCCGCTGTTAAACTTCTCAGGCCACCCCAGCCACTTCACCAGCAGCTGCTTTTTTTCCTCCCTCTTCCTTTGCTTTTTCAAGCCTGTAAACTGTCCCGTTTGAGGTTTACTTTTTGCAGTTCTTCAGGGTAAAAAGATCCAGCAACGGCCTCAGCCTCGTAATCTTTTAAATGGTATACGGGTCTCTGGCCCTGGGTTAAGGCTTCCTCCACTATGAGTATCTCATTGGTAAACGTTTGTTCATATCCTTTCTCAAAAGCTCCTTTTCTAAAATGGCCGGCAACTAGTTTTACTTTTAAACCATCTCCCTATATTCTTTTCCACACCTGCAGAAAATTTGAGGGGTTAACGTCAACGAGTCTGGCACATATGGTTCTGTGAAAGCTCCGGTTGTAACTCTTTATAAACTCAGGTAACACGTCAATATAGCAAAAGGTGTTGCGGGAAGTAAAATATCTCCACATCCTAGATTTTACAGTTCAGTTAAACTACTCCACCACCCCGACTTTGACTTTGTTATTAGTCACAAAATGGTGGACGCTGTGCTGCTTTAACAACCCGCTTAAAGGTTTGTTTAAAAATTCTTTTCCCCGATCAGTTTGTAACTTTTGAGGCACACGACCTTTGCTGAAAATGGCTTTAAAGGCCTTGGCTACTTCACCTCACATCTTGTCTTTGTGGCCTAAGACCGAGGCATATTTGGATAGAATGTCTAGCACTGTTAAGATGTACTTAAAACTGCTGCTGTATTTGGAGAACCTTTGCACATCCACCAAATCTGCCTGCCATTGCACATCCATGCCTGAAATGACCATCTTGTTTCTTTTTAAAAGTATTTGGGCCAGTTTGTATAAAGAGTAAGCATCCTGGTCCGAAAGCCAAGTGGTTACCTCACCCCTGTTAAAAGTTTCGCTATGCTTTTTGGCTGCTTGAAAAAGAGCATTCACCCCTCGGAAGCTGCCCACTTCCCCAGGGGTGTAATAGATTTAAAAAAAAAAAAAAAAAGCCACCTGCGTTGACATGACTGTGCTCATAACTGACTTAAGAAAACACGTTCACACTGATGAATTTAAATGAGCTTTTTATTAACCGCCTGGTTTAGTGCCCCTTTTTACAATGTCCTGTGAAAATGGACGCTGCCCATGAAGGAGTCTGAACTGGTTCATTCTCTGTTTTTTTCCTTCTCACAGCTGTGTTTCAAAACAGGAACAAAAACAGCTGATGCAAGACACATTTGCTCACACATGGTTGCCGATGTGTAGTTTCTCAAAGGCCCGTATAAAGTCATCATTGAGCTGTCAAGAGATTTTCAGAAAAGAAAGAGCTGCAAGTCCCCGTGCCGCTTGGTTGTACTTAACCCCTTCCACCACCGTCACTTATCATTCCGTTACCTGCACCACATATTTTCCTTGGGCCTCGTGTGCCTCTAACTCCTGCAAGCCGTGCTCATCTTCCTCCATAGGGATGGACAACGTGAGGCCATCAGGCAGCTTCCTGATATCTCAGGTTTCGGGATCCGTTGAAGTCTTGTCCTCCTCCTCCTCCTCCAAACTGTCACTAACGTAGCGTTCTCTCCATACACAGTTAAAGGCCCCGGAGACTAAAATAAATTTTGGAGGCCTCACAGGGGTGGCGAAGGAGTCCATGTTTTCTATGAGCCGCGAACCGCGTGGTCTCAAAAAAACCAGCCTTGGGGGGTCTTCTGCTTTTAAAAAGGCCATAATGCACACTCTGGAGCAGGTTCTCTGCCCTGTTCTGATAACACAGGGCTTAACAAAAACCCAAGTGCCAGGTCACCATGGTGACCAGGGTTTGTAGGCTGGCTCCTAACTCTGTTGTGGAAATGCAATGGAGGAGCACCCTCTGGCACCCAAAAATAAAACTGCTAGCACCTAGCTGGGAGCCAGTTTTGTCGAGGGTTGAAGTAACAAAAAAGGACCTGCAGTCCCCAACCTGGAAGTCCCTGCTAGGGATCCCCCTCTGGCATGGTGATTTGTTCTTCAGCACCTGTAAAACTGAAGACAGCTCATACACCTCCTTCCCCACATTCCTGGTATGGAGGAATGGCTTGAATGCAGAGAGTGTTCTGGCTATCTGCTTGAATATCATCCTTAGCGGACCACCAACTGGCACAAGACCAATCCCACCTGTCCCAGACCAAACAGTCAGAGAGCTGTAATGGTTTTTATTCTTCCTCTGGGCTGCCCACAGCAGCTGCTATGGAGGGAAGGAGGCCATCCTTTGCTAGATGCTACCTTAGACTCTGGCAGAGCCAGTCAATCTCTTATCCTGCTCCTGTGGGATTCCCACAGTTCATCAGGGAAGCAGGCCAAAACCACTCTCCCCTCCTCTCAAGCAGCAGGCAGCCAGCAGGAAAGCTACTAAGCAGCTGCAAGCTAGAAAGCCACTGCTAAAGAGTGCACCCAGTTTACATCTCAAGCGCATAAGAACAAACAGGGGGAAGTAGTGCTCCCTACCCCTCCCCATAGCAACAGGGCCAATTCAAATACTTCAAGGATCACAGAAAACATGCTTTTAATTCATAATTAAAGGCATATTTTGCTGAACAGCTGCTCACAAGGGCCACAGATTGAACATTAGCTTTTACAATAATTGCATTCTTACCTACCATTTTTCATTTCAGCCTGTTGCTAGATTTTGTAGCTATTTCCAAATATAAGCTTTGATACTCAGCGATTTTGTCAACCATGTATTTAAAGCATCATATTAACACGTAATTCTAATGCTACAAATTCAGCATCAGAAGTCCCTGACTGAATTACTTGTTTTGCTAATTATGTATGAAATCCGTAAGAGAGAAGGTGCATGTAAATAGATTTAATTTTTCTCAATTGTAAGAGTTCTTTTTAAAGGATCAAAATAATTATCCATAGCGCATCACCCAGTGATGCTTGTACATTTAAATTTTAACCAACTTTGTACACTGGTAGCACAGATGTCAACTCCAGGTGCTTATTTAAAAATGTAACAACTTTTTCTTAAAAAGTGACTTGTAAATTCCAATCTGAAACCTACCGGGGCTTCACTCTCTCTTTCCTATCCCAGATTCAAACAGAATGATGCCATTTGTGACATCTGCCTAGTATCATTACAGATATTATACTCAGTGTTGTGTCTTCACTGAACTAGGAAAGAAGACTAGGAAAAAAAAGCTTTGTGTAAAAAAAATTCAAAAAAAAAAATAAAAAAAAAAAAATCACACCTTCAATAAATACAAATTATAAGCCAGTTATGTAAAAATACATGGAAGGTGAACAGATGTACAGTCATGTACAGTTTCTAAGCTATGCCAATCACTAGGAAGCATGCACTTCCTTTTTTAAAAAAAAAAAAAATCTTAAACCCACCTTCATCTCAAATATCAGTAGGTTTTAAAGGAACTTTAGAGGCCAAAACTTAGATTTGTATAAAAATGAATGCAACAAAACAACAACATTTACTCTTCTCCAATACATGTTTAATTTCAATAGAAAGCTAGCTAGGATTCAAACATGTCCTTAATTTGCTCACAACCCAGACACTGCAGTGTGGAGCTAATATCTGAGAACCAGAAAGTGAAACTGATTAGAAGTAGGCTAGTTTTGTTTTGTTTTTTTAAACTTGCCAAGGTTTCATAACAGGATTTGTGAGACACATCCTTTAATATAAAAGAATACCTAAGTGCACTTCAGGATATTGAATTTGTTCTGAAAACTGGGGACAATATATAATAAAAACATAGGAATTGCCATATTGGATCAGATCATTAGGTCCATTTTGCCCAGTATTCAATCTGACTGTTAACAACAAATACTTCTGTTACAGGAATAGTCTTGGCAGGTAGTGGTTCTCCAACCTTTTCTTTTATGTGGCTCACGACACCATCATCAAAAGCTTTTGAGGACCACCACATAAACAAGCCGTTTTAAACTTTAACATAACCTATGGCTGATGGGAGTCAAATTTGTATATGAAAGTGTATTATTAACACAGCTATTTCTAATAATTTAATATGCTCCCTCACAAACAGACTGTACTAACCACAGTACATTTACCTGCAGGACATTATCTTCTCCCCCACCCTGTACCTTCACCAAAGTGAGGTGAAGAAGTAAACTTATTTTTAGGCAAAGAGATTTCATAACTTGACTAAGAGAACGAGGAATGTCTGTAGCAGAACTGCGAATTTAACCAAGATCTGATTTCTAATTCAATGCCTTAAACACAGGTTCATCTTTCTTCATCCAGCGCAGAGTTTTGATGAGCTCTGCTCTTAAACTTTTGCCATGTTGCATTTGTTTAGTATTTTTAATTAAAATTTCAATTAATTTCCTACTACTGGCAAAGCTTACTAGTCTCCAATTCCCAGAATCACCCCAATGCCTTTTTTAAAAAGGCAAATATAATGTAACGGCTGGATTCAATCATTAGGAATATAGATTGCTGAGTTTGCAACACCAGCACCACATAGTGAATTAACCGCCAAGCTTGAAAGTTGCAGATCTCTCAAGACATCAAGCCAGCCTTATATGCAGTGCTGGGGAAGATCAGGTGGTTGTTGCATATACAGGTACCACTGACATAGGAAGAGGTAGCAGAGAGGTCATGTCATCTTCCAGGTAAGAAATTGAAGTCCAAGACCTCTACCGTAGCGTTCTCTGAAAGGCTTTCTGTTTCACTAGCAGGATCAGTTAAACAAACAGCAATGCAGTGTCTCAAAGGGGCAAGGATGAGAAATTTAGGTTTATTAGGATCTGGATATATATGAGCCTATACAGGAAGGACTGGCTGCAGCTAAATCGAAACAGAATCAGATTGCTGGCATGTAAAACTAAAAAGGTTGCAGAAAAGTTTTTTTAAAGGGAGCTAAAAGAAAGCTGACGGTAAGGAAGAGCACACCGTTCAGAGAGGGACATCCCTTAGGGGAGGATGTATTAAGAAAGATTCTCTACATCCTATTAAAGAGGAGAGGATGGAAGTTGATGCAGTACAAGTATGAACTGAAGAGAAACAGTCAAATGGAAATGAGTCCCATTGAATTACATCACATAATGGCAGGCAGCTAAAAAGTGACAAATTTTATAAGTGCTTGTATACAAATACTAGAGTCTAAATATTGAGGAGCGTTGAACTTGAGTGCCTGGTATTAAAATGATGATATCGATATAATCTACACCATTGAAACTTGGAAGAACGAGATAATCAATGGAACATGGTAATAGTAGAATACAGAACATATAGGAATGACAGAGTAGAATATGCTGGGAGCGGAGGGAGGGCAACAGTACACGTGAAAGAGCACAGCATCAAAGTATCTCTATAGATAGAAACTCCATGCTTGAATAATAATAGAGCAGTAGGGATCTACCACCAACCACCGGACCTGAAACAGTGATGGTGACTCTGAAATGCTCCAGCGGATTAGAGAGGCTATAAAAATAGAAAACAACAACAATGAGGGATTTCAACTACCCCCATATTGATTGGGTACATGTCACCTTAGGATGGGATGTCAAGACAAAAAGTTTCTTGACACCGTAAGTGGCTGCTTCTTGGAGCAACTAGTTCTTGAACCCAAAAAGGAGAGGAAATTCTTGATTTAGTCCTACATGGAGCACAGGCTCTTGTCTAAAAGGTGAATACGGCTGAACCACCAGATAATAGCAACCATGATATAATCAAATTTAACATCCTTGTAAAGGGAAGGAGAATATCAAAGAAGCCCATTTCAGTAGCACCTGGAATTGGCCACTGTCGGATGTAAGGATACTAGACTAGATAGAAGATAGAAATGATCTGACCCAGTATGGCCAATTTGCTACTCTCTGGTCCTTTGCTATAGTAGCTGGTTTTTTAAAATGAGTTTGCTAGATTTTGTTGCTAACACAGGGCTCGACAAAATTGCCTCCCAGTTAGGTGCCAGCAGTTTTATTTTTGGTCACCAGAGGACACTCCTCCACTGCATTTTTGCAGTGGAGCTAGGAGCCAGACTACAAACCCAGTCACCATGGCGACCTGGCACCCAGGTTTTGTTGAGCCCAGTGCTAACATCACCATTTAATTCTTAACAACTCCCAGATATACATCCACTCAATTCTAGTGACTTGTTTCTCTTTAATTCATTGATTTGTCCCAGCAGGCAGCACCTCAGTATTACCTAAAATCTAGTAAAGAGAAATTTATTTGCCTGAAGAATTCTCACGTTTATCAGTAATCATTCTTTTAAAAGTTAAGACATGTTGTTTAAAATGGAGAGGACTCAAGTGAAGTGTCAAACTGCCATCAATATTGTCTTAGTCTCCCACTAGATTTCATTAGCCTGCATTATTACAGGCTTCCACACAAGGACAAACACCAGAGCTTTAAAGCTTGGATGCTAAGAGTTTGACAGCTAAATAAGTGGCTTGATGTTCTGAGATGTTAAGCACCCAGGCACCTTTGAAGAACAGGCCATTTATTTAGGCAACTACATTTAACACCCAACATTTTATGTTACAAAAACCCACAAGATCTTGCCTAAGCAAGACATTTTTCCCCATGCACTTAGCAGCTCAGTGGTTTTTCTTCATGTGAAACCCTTTTACAATAGTTAAATTTCAACATAACAGGAGAGGTCAGACTTCTATGACAACACTTGGATTTTCAGATTTGGAACAGGACTACCTGGTGAAGGGGTTATTGGATTCCATCCACCTTTAAGAATTAAGCTGATCAGTTACATTCTTAGCATTTCTGTGTGCAATTCCTGCAGCTATGCCTGTGCATTAGCACCCCCCAGAAGATCCACTGGGGGGGTATGGGGAGGGGGTTTGCAGGTAACAAGGGGAGGAAAAAAAGAGAAAACCTAGAAATACTGTACAGCAAAACAACACACATTAAGTGAACATGTGAGAACATATAGTCAGAAAAATATAAAGTTCCTGATTGCACCCCCCACACACACACACGAGACTAACTGTATTTCAGGCTCAAGGCGGAGCACTTCGCATTATGCCTACAGCCAGCTGGACGGCTAGAGAAGTTTCGCACAGAAGTGAGCTCTCCCGTCCCCGCACTCAGCGCTCCCCGAGCAAGGCGGCGCTCTCCGGGGGCGTAGAAGAGGAAAACAGGAGACTCACCTGGGGGGATCTGGAAGTTAGCAGGCAGTTGTACCGTAGTGGTTTGCGGGGCTTTGGGAGCCATGGTCGGCGGAGTAGCCAGCTTAGGCCCACCGGAGCTCTTGGGCGGCTGTTGGGTAGCCGTGACAGGGGTCACTTTCGCCAGCGTCCCCAGCGGGGCAGCCACCAGCCGGGACTGCTGGGGAACGGCAGGCACCAGGCTGATGGGAACCTTAGTCACTGCAACTACTTGGCCGCCCGCGGGAGCGCCAGCGGCGCAGGCAGAAGCTGGGAGCAGCGGGCTCTGGGAGCAGAGCAAGGCAGGTGCCGGCTGAGCCCCGCTCACGGCAGGAGCCGCCACCGTCTGCTCAGGACGCCCGGCGGGCATCACCCTCACCGGGGCTGCCGCGGAGGTGCTCATGGAGGAGGAGGGCAGAACCCAATCGGGGCGGGCTGGAGGTTCCCGGACCGCCGGCGTTATCTCGCAGCATAGCAGCGGGGAGGCTGGGCTCAAGAGACCGGCGGCAGCCCGGGTTCACACGCCGCCTCAGCAGCCGGGGCGGCGCCCGCTGCCACACTGGCGAAAACACATGGTCATCCGTCCCCTGCCGGCTGCGCACACGTGGGGCCGGGCTAGGGCCTCCCTTCAGCTGCGGGCGGCCACGGGGAGCCAGCTCACGCGCTACTGCGCCGGCGCCCTAAGCGCCTGTCGAGATCCAACTCTGGACCCGCCCCCTCCCTGCGGCCACCCCCAGCCATGTTTATAGAGCCACGCGGAGCCCCCGGCGCACGCGCTGAGGCAGGCGGGGCCGCAGCTCGGGCTTTCCCCGAGCGGTCTGCTGGGTTCCCCTGCGATTGGCGGCCTCGAGCGAGCCTGTGGGGCAGGGCTTTGTGGCGTCATAAAGGACGCGTTCGTTCCATGTAGGGTCTAGGCTAGCGCTGGGTGGATGGCTTGGAGGAAATTTATATTGAGGAGTCGGATTTGCAGCACCCTGCGATGTTCAGGGTTATCTGCTTGGTGTTCCCCTCAAAAACCCTCAATTTGAACCTATGCTGTCACACCCATCTCCTGTTTTTCATTAATTGTTCCCTGGGATTAATTGGAACTGGGCCTAGTGCTACTTCTCCTTAGGCTGGGGGAGGAGTTTTAGCAGTGGGCGGGCAATAATCAAATAGGTGCAACACCCCAGCCTTGAATCTGAGTGGGAGTGGGGACGCTGCAGCAGGGTTCGCTGATGGTTTAGGTCAAACTTTTAGGGACTATTACAAAACCAGAGAAGCATTTCAGGCCATTTTAAACATTGCAGTTGTGGGAGGGAAGGAAAGAGGAAGTGCAATGTAAACAATCCTCCTGGAGCAGGTTTAACCAAATTCGTTCCTTAGCCCATATAGCTTGGGCATCATGGAGCAAGTCACTTGTGATGAAACCTGCAAGGTAGCTAGCGTTTTTCAGTTCCTACAAAGGTAAATGGGAGTTAAAGGTGATCAGTATGTTACAGGAAGAGGCTCTGTGAAAAAATGACTCTATTATTAGTTTTCTGTCTAGTCACATCTGCTACCTGTGTAAACTCACACCTCCCAGTCTGTATGTTCCCCATCTTCAAGCATCTGATGAAGTGGGATTTTCTCCCACTAAAGCTCATGTGATAAATAAATTTGTTAGTCTTTAAAAGTGCCACTAGACTCCTTGTTTGTTTTGCTGGACTAGATTAACACAGCTACCCCTTTGGAACACTGCTTGGAGTGATTAACTTGAGATTTACAAGTTGTTATCAATGCATAACCAGCAAAGATAAAAGGGGAGGAACTAGACTCTATTTTTTCCAAAGTACTGTCATCTATGTTGGTGTACGTGCTGTAAAAGTAATCGAAGTGTGGTTGAAGGGACAATTTTAAAACAATAGTTGCAGGTGTAACTATGGTCCTGGTGCTAGAATGATGTGCCTGTGTTGAGCTCATTGGCGGACTAGGGTTTAAGGCTATACTTTAGCCTACTTTTGGTGAATGAGAAGGAAAGAACCCAACTTGACAGATCCCAGGTTGAATTTACAGAAAAAGAGAAAACATTCCCTATGAACTAAGCATATTTTATTAGGGAAGCCAATTAAAGGTAAAATGTAGTTTTTCAGAGTAGAACGCAGTGTCTGTCTTGCTTCAGTTTCCTCTACCTGTTTAATAGAAAATATCTTAATACTGTGAGTAGTATCATCACGATAGTATATTGGATCTGATGAATAAATTGTTGCAGGATTAGAGCCAGAGCACAGTAGATTTTTTTTTTTTTAAATTGCAGCAAATGTTCATTGACTTCTGTCTTGATGATCTTAGGTGTTATTTTTAACTATAGGGGGTGTGATATTTTCAGACAGAAATGTGTGATTTCCACATTGAAACTCTCATGTTTGTAAAGGTCTTGGGGACTTTTTTATGGAAAATGCTGTAGAAATGAAAAGTTTTGCTTTAATTGGGACATGAAAAGTCATGAACACAGCAAGTAAGCACTTGCCTGGAAAAGTTTCCATTAGCATCCACAGAATCTAATAAATGCTAGTCCTGATGGCAGGGCCATCCTGTGGGGGGAGTGGGGCCCAGGACCAATTGGCCAAAGCAGGCCCCTGCCCCCCCATGCTGGAGGGGAGCGTGGTTGGCCAACTGGCCCACTTTGCCTCCCAGGGAGCCGGCCCTGGGCCGGGAGGCCGCCTGCTGGGGGGAGCTGGGCCTGGAGGCTGACTGGGGTGGGGTGGGGGTGGCCGTGGTGGAGCTGACCCAACGGCTGCCTGCGGGATGGAGTCGGCGGCCCTGGGCCCGAGCCGGGAGGCCGAGGCCACCTGCAGGGAGCCAGGTATTTGGGGCCGGCCGGCCCAAAGACCGGGCCCCACGTGCTCCACCCTGGGCCTGCCTGCTCCACCCTGGGGGCAAGGAGGGCCAGCCCAGGAGCTGGGCATAGCCCTCCCGGCCTGCCCCGCCCCACTGCCTTCAGCTCACTGCTGAAGACAGTGGGGCAGCTGTGGGAGGAGGGGCTGCGGCGCACATGGGCCCCGCACTGCCCCGCTAGGAACGGGACAGCGCGGGGCCCACGTACTCGTGGGGCCCGGGGTGATCGCTCCATTCGCCCCCCCCTCCTCCCCCAGGGACGGCCCTGCCTGATGGCTACAAGAACCATGCAAAACATGATCTAAGTGTAGAAGGATGCAGTATGGTGTTTTGAGGTTGGAGATGGACAGATCCTCATAGGTTTGTCAGCCTGCTGCAGAGTGAAAACTAACTAGAATCTTTTCAAATGTTACTATTTCTGTTCAGAACTTTAAGACGGTTTCACTCTGTTGATGCTTGAAAAAGCTATGAACAGCAGCAGCGGTGAACACTGGTGCTAATCACTGGACAAGAGGATTCAAAAAGAGAGAGTGAGTGAGTGAGAGGGTAGCACAGACATTTCCATCACAGCAGCCAGGAGACTACAGGAGAAGTGGAGTAGCCTGAGACCTCCTACATCCCAATGACAAGGCAATTTTCTGGTGGGACAGGAGAACAGAGGAAATTCTCTTTTCCCTTCCAGCAACTAGAGGGATTGAGGGTTGGGGCTATTTATTAGTGATCTGTCACTAGTTAGTTAGAGGTGAATACAAAAATTACAGGATCCATGGACAACATCTACTTTTCTAGCAACTTAGATGAGGAGTAGAGCGGGTTTGTCACTTGGACACTGCTTTTCTACCTTGAGGTCACCCAACTTTCTTTATCTAGAAGGCTTACTCCTCTATTCAATGTTTGGTAAAATTTCAAAGACCCATTTGTGAATGACCCAGGGTGAGAAGATGCACGCGAAGAAGTCGTGAACATGGGTTGGTGAAACAGGGAGATGAGTACGGGAGAGAGAAAGAGATTTTTTTTTTTAAGGAAGAAGAAAGTAGGGAATTCAATGTTGTGTGAGAGAGAAGTACCTGAAGATAGTGAAAGTAATGGAGGAAATAACACTGAGGACAAAATAGCATGATTACAGGGGGGACGGGGAGTGATAGAACCCCAGAAGGGAAAGACAACAAAAGAGATTTTGGAAGTTACATTAAAAAAAAAAAAAGAATTCACAGAACCTATAAAGAGCACACAGTTGTATTATTCCATTAAATTGCAAGGGGAATAGGGGAACAGTTGTTTTTCACCTTGGCTAGTCAGATTAGTTCTTGGGTTTATGGGAAAAGAGTAAATTTCTGAAACCCCAGTTATAGTAAATAAAAGTTTAATTAGTGAGCCTTCATTGTCCAAGCTGGGAGAAATGCAGAACAGTAAGATGTATGGAATCTAGATTCTTAAAATTATTTCAGATTAATAATGTAAGAGGTCATAATGCAGGTAGGGAAATTATTTGAAAAAAGGATTTTAAATCTGAGAGTGACCTTTAAAAGAAAGTTACATTTTATAATTGAACGAGAAATTCTTAGAGCGTGAAATTTTAATACTTTCCTTAAAACACATCTCAAATGAGGGGAGCTTGGGAGGGCTGTTGACTTAATTTTATTCATGCACATAATTGCAGCAATTGGAAATGTACTTGAGGAATCAGTCTCACTAGTTAAATTAAAATGATAGTCTCATTAAAAAAATTAAATGATCATTACTAGATTTACTAGCATTCCAAATGCATTAAAGTGGCAACATAACGCTCTTCAGGATGAATTGCCAAAAGAGACAGTGAGCAGAATAGTAAAAGTCAGGAAGGAAAAGGAGACAGATGCATCCTGGAGGTGAATGCCTGGCTGCGGAGATGGTGTTACCAGGAGGGCTTTGGCTTCCTAGACCATGGGGTGCTGTTTCAGGAAGAAGGACTGCTAGGCAGAGATGGACTCCACCTATCCAGGAAGGGGAAGAGCGTATTTGGAAGCAGACTGGCTAACCTGGTGAGGAGGGCTTTAAACTAGGTTCGAAGGGGGAAGGTGACCAAGGCCCACAGGTAAGTGAAACTGAGGAAAACCTGGGGAAAGGGATGGAACTTGGGGGGCTGTAACAGCAGGAATAAAAGAGAGGGTAGTTGGAACTGGGGGGAGGGAATCAAATAATTGTTTTTTATTTCCTGATGAAGTCATAATATCTCAGGCAAGTAGGGAAGGAGGACTCCGGGAGAAATTGCAAGGAGGAAGATGCGACAGGAGGGAGAATCAACAGGGCAAAGTAGGGCAATGGCTCCGGTATCTTAGGTGTCTGTACACAAATGCGAGGAGCCTGGGAAACAAGCAGGAAGAATTGGTAGTACTGGCACAGACAAGGAACTATGATATAATTGGAATAACAAACGTGGTGGGATAACTTGCATGACTGGAGCACTGCCATGGATGGATATAAATTGTTCAGGAAGGACAGGCAGGGAAGAAGGGGGGGAGGAGTAGCGCTATATGTAAAAGAGCTGTATGACTGCTTGGAGCTCCACTATGAAAGTGGAAACAAGATGGTTGAAAGTTTGTGGGTTAAGTTTAGGGGAGAATGCAACAAGGGGGATGTTGTGGTGGGTGTCTGCTACAGACCGCCAGACCAGAAAGAGGAGGTGGATGAGGTGTTCTATGGACAACTAACAGAAGTTTCCAGATCGTCGCAGGCCCTGGTTCTTATGGGGGACTTCAATTATCCTGACGTCTGCTGGAAGGATAATACAGCAGTGCACAGGCAATCCAGGAAGTTTTTGGAGAATACTGAGGACAACTTCCTAGTACAAATGCTGGAGGAACCAACTAGGGGCCTTGCACCTCTAGACCTATTGCTCACAAACAGAGAAGAATTGATCAGGGAAGTACAAGTAAATGGCAACCTGGGCAGCAGCGACCATGAGATGGTAGAGTTCAGGATCCTGATCAATGGAAGGAAGGAAAGAAGCAGAACACACATTCTGGAGTTCAGAAAAGCCGATTTTGGCTCCCTTAGGGAGCTGATGGGCAGGGTCCCATGGGAGGCTGATCTGAAGGGGAAAGGTGTCCAAGACAGCTGGCTGTATTTTAAAGAAACCCTGTTAAAGGCACAGGAAGATAACATGCCGATGTGCAGAAAGAACAGCAAATGTGGACGGCGACCAGCGTGGCTTAGCAGGGAACTCTGTGGGGAGCTGAAACATAAAAGGGAAGCTTACAAGAAGTGGAAGCTTGGACAGATGACAAGGGAGGCGAATAAAGATAGTGCTCGGGACTGCAGGGATAAAACCAGAAAGGCCAAAGGGCAATTGGAGTTGCAGCTAGCAAGAGATGTGAAGGATAACAGAAAGGGGTTCTATAAGTATATCAGCAACAAGAAAAGGATCAGAGGTGGTGTAGGTCCCTTACTGAATGCGGCAGGCATCCTCCTGGAGGATGATGCGGAAAAGGCTGAAGGACTCAATGCTTTTTTTACTTCAGTCTTCACAGGGAGGGCCAGCTCCCAGGCTACTACATGGGGTAAAGCGGAATGGAGAGAAGAGCAGCCCTCGGTGATGGAAAGTCAGGTTAGGGAACACTTAATGAAATTGGATGTGCCCAAGTCCATGAGGCCGGATGAACTGCATCTGAGGGTGCTGAGGGAGTTGGGGAAGTGATTGCAGAGCCACTGGCCATTATCTTTGAGAACTCGTGGCGAACGGGGGTGGTCCCGGAGGACTGGAAAAAGGCAAATATAGTATCTATTTTTAAGAAAGGGAAAAAGGAGGATCCGGGGAACTACAGACCAGTCAGCCTCACGTCAATCCCTGGGAAAATCATGGAGCAGGTCCTCAAAGAATCCATCCTGAAACACTTGGAGGAAAAGAGAGTGATCAGGAACAATCAACATGGATTTACCAAGGCAAATCGTGCCTGACCAAGCTGATTTCCTTCTATGATGAGATGACTGGATTTGTGGATGCGGGAAGAGCCGTTGACATGGTATACCTTGACTTTAAGCAAGGCTTTTGATACGGTTTCCCACAGCATTCTCGTCGGCAAGTTAAGGAAGTATGGGTTGGACGAGTGGACCGTAAGGTGGATCAAAAACTGGTTAGATCAATGGGCTCAGCAGGTAGGAATCAATGGCTCGATGTCCGGTTGGCAACCGGTAACGAGTGGAGTGGCCCAGGGGTCGGTCCTGGGGCCGGTTCTATTCAACATCTTCATTAATGATCTTGATGATGGAATAGACTGCGTGCTTAATAAGTTCGTGGGTGACACCAAGTTGGGGGGAATGGTAGATACTCTGGAGGGCAGGGACAGGATCCAGGGAGACTTGGACAAATTGGAACACTGGGCCAAAAGAAACCTCATGAGGTTCAACAAAAACAAGTGCAAAGTCCTGCACTTAGGACGGAAAAATCCCATGCACTGCTACAGGCTGGGGACTGATCGGCTAAGTAGCAGTGCTGTAGAAAAGGACCTGGGGGTTATGGTGGATGGGAAGATGAATATGAGCCAACAGTGTGCCCTTGTTGCGAAAAAGGCCAATGGCATATTAGGCTGCATCAGTAGGAGTATTGCCAGCAGATCGAGGGATGTGATAATTCCCCTCTATTCCACACTGGTGAGGCCGTATCTGGAATACTGTGTCCAGTTTTGGGCTCCCCACTACAGAAAGGATGTGGACAAATTAGAAAGAGTCCAGCGGAGGGCAACAAAAATGATTAGGGGACTGGGGCACATGACTTATGAAGAGAGACTGAAGGAACTAGGCTTATTTAGTCTACAGGAGAGAAGACTGAGGGGAGATTTGATAGCAACCTTCAACTACTTGAAGGGTTGCTCCAAAGAGGAGGGAGCTAGGCTGTTCTCTAGGGTAATAGAGGACAGAACAAGGAGCAATGGTTTCAAATTACAGCTGGGGAGGTCAAGGTTGGATATTAGGAAAAACTTTCTCACTAGGAGGGTGGTGAAGCATTGGAATGGGCTATCTAGGGACGTGGTAGAATCTCCATCTTTGGAGATTTTTAAGGCTCGGTTAGACAAAACCCTACCTGCACAGTATAGTGAATATAAGCACATTAGGAATAGCACATTTGTGATTCTGACAGGCTTCAGAAAACTGGCGTATTCAATAATGAAACAGAATTTATTTAGCAGCTGTAAATATTGGGGTTAACTATTGTGTGTAAAAACTTTGGAAACATTTTCTTAAGCAGCCATCAGCATTTAAATATTTTTCTTTTTCTTTTCAGATTCTTCTTTTTCCTTCTCTATTTCTGCAACTTGTGATTCAATATCCTTTGCACTAAAAATCTGAAATGGAAGATAGGTCAAAGAATTGTATAAAGAGTAACTCATATGAACTCCATCTGCAATTTTATAATCCTTAGATTCAATTTCATTTCATAGCTCCACAATGTACTCCTGAAGTGTTAAAGTTTCAAAGGCTCACATCAGACACACAAATTGACAGAACCTGAATTTTGTGAAATAAAGATGTGTGTTTATAAAGATTTGCATTTATAAAGCTGGCAGTTTGAATCTGCCAGCAATGATCATTTTCCTTACAAATATATTCACAAGTCAGCTATAGTGAAATAGTGTAACGTGAGCTATTCCACTAACAACTTTAACTCCAGAAGCTAATTTAATATCTATAGTGGCATGAATCTAGGCTTTTTCAGTGGAGAATTCTGTCAAATTATATGTGAGGGTTTCATTTTATTAAGCTGTCCACTCGCAATTTAAATGATTTTTGTGGATATTCACTAACACCTCCAGCTGGAACCAAATCTAATAACCTCATTAGTTCTTTATAAATATGTTGTTACCCATGCCTTCAATTTGGTTGTGTGTGTTAGAAATCCTTATATTATCATTGAAAAATATGGCAGATGTAAGAATTAAAGCCATGTTTCTATACTGTGGGAAAAAGTGTCTATGAGAGGCTGATGTTATCCCATCATGCCGGTACCACCATGATGACAGAAGGAAAGGATACCCAGGGCCACTTTTAGCCATTCTTCAAAGGGTTAGGCCGTGTCCTCATTTCCTCTGCCTTCTCAGAAGCAAGTGTCTGGGGAACTCCTGCTGAGTTGATGCACTTTCACATCACCTCCACCATTCCAGGCCTTCATAGCAACAAACCTGTCCTAAAATGCTGTCTTTCCTATCCCTCTATCTGTAAGTACGTATGTAATTTTGGCTAAAGGTGTAGCTAGCTAGCTTCAATTGAAAATTCATTATTTGATTCACCCACACAGAAATCATGATAACAGTGCATGGACATAAAGGTTTACTGCATTTGAACTTGGTTACGGAGGATGTGCGTGTTACCACAGAAAATGGTGATACATTGCTAAAGGATGTCATGATGAATGCAGTTTGAAAAAGATGCATTTACTCCAAGAGTACATATGCCACCACTTATCTTTATAAAAATCAAAATCTTTTGGAGTGTTAAAGAGTTTCTTCTAGATCTGAATTTTTCAGATACACCAGAAATAATTTAAAAAGTTACAATATTCCAAAGAAATAGTCATAAATAACACATTTTAGTAAAATTCCAGATAACTCCAACAGTTTAAAGTTGCTTATTATGGGGGTGTCATGGGATGCACATCCATGCACCTCTAGGGTATGGTCTGTGTAACTTTCCTGTTCACTTTTGCAATGTAATTGTATGGTTTGATGCCAATTATGCCATGCAAGGTTCCTTTATGAATCTTCATAACATAGTAATCATGTAGAATATGTTATCATGTATGTGTGCCCAGCTGAAGCAGGTTACATGGCTTAGGGCGGGGAGGGGGTCAAAACAGAACTCTCTTCCAGCAGCACAAACAAAACAGAGGCTGGAGAGTTACATGACAAAGGTGATGTAAATTGCCCTCCTGGCTCAGGTAGAAGTATGGAAATCACTGCAGCCCAGGAAGAATGGAGGATGAGGAGGTTTTGGGAAACAAAGAGACACTTTGAATAGCTCCAGGCTTTTGGTTAGGGACTCTCCATCTTGAAACATCTACAAGAAGAATTGGGCCCTGTCTAGAAATAGGCAGAGAACGGCTGCAAACCATCACAGCCTGACTTGGTGAGATGAGCATATTTCTGGTGGTGTTATAGGTTTAGCATATGTTTATATCTTTTCTTTTTGATCCTGACAACCACTGACTGCTTTATTAAATGATTGTGCATTGATTTGCTATATACCCACTTAAAATCATGCTGTGATCTATAAACTAGTATTTGGTTTATCTAAAGCTAAGTGGACTTTAGAGTATATGAGTGAAGAAAGCTGGGCACGATCCATTTCAATGTTAAATGGACAGACATGAGTATATGGCAATTGGAGAAGGATCCCAATCCCTTCAAAACAGAAGTTCCCATTGTGATATCTGGGGATGTGGGTGCTCACTTGGGGACCATTGCCTGAGCGACCAGAGGGTGCACACACACTGCCTGGGGCTGATTACATGCAGAAGGCTGGTGTGGACTGACTCAGGAGTGAGTGGTCACCTGGCAAAGTGGGGCAAGTAGGGGTTCAGGAGATCACAGTGGCACACCAGACCAGATTCAGGGAGCAGCCTGTCACAGGAGGTAATGTAGGAAGAAGAATGGAGTTGTTTATTCCAAAAGAAGGGAAATACTCTATGAAAATCCTATTTTTAAATTTTTGTGGCTGGAGTCCGCCTTTTCCACCGTAACAAGGACAGTCACTATAAAAGAAATCACAACATGGTTTTTTCAGAAATATTAAAAATTGTAAAAATGCTCCTTTGGAAGTGTACAGTATCAGAATTTGCTATCAGTCTCTGTGCAAACTATATAGAAATTTCTCCCACACACACTACAGAAAAGTGTTTTCATATGCTTTCCCAGAACTGTTTTGTGCACTGAATGTTTCCAACATAGCTTCTAATCCTATATTATAAATTATCAGCAGTTACTTTATCACTAATAGCATCATCAGCCTATAGAGACATAACAAAAATTACATCACATTGTTTTACCAGATGTTATAGACATTTTATACATCCAGTTGAAATGCACAAGTATAAACTAGAATAATTTTTGTAGTAAGATTCTATACAGAAGTTATTTTTATTCCTATGTAATCAATAACTCATACCTGAAGTGGTTGGTTTCTCCTTATTATTGCAAGTTCAATGTTTTTTCCACCAGATTGCACAACCTAGTGTACAACAAAAATATGGTTACAAAATGAGGAAAAGCAAGCTTTTCTGAAAGCATTAATTGTATGTATTGTACTGTATTACATACTTCTAGCAAAGCTCTGATTGCTAATTTGATAGCTTCCTTGTCAGTTGCTATAGCTTCTTCTGTGTAATTCTTCTCCAAAAATTCACGCACAGTTTTAGCATTGCGACCAATTACATTTGCCTGTAGAAGAGACACAGTTATTTATCTCACCCCGGTGTAAACTAATTTGTCTTACCTAATCAAATCCATATAGGTCTGCACAGTGCTTCTTTTTTTTTAAAAAAGGTGTTGATACTCAGCCCGATCCCTGGCTAGGAACCTGGGGCTGCATCGCTGTAAAAGAAGTTGCCAGTACTCCGTACCGGTAGATACCATATCTCTCTCTCACACTCACACTCACCACTGGGTCAGCACACATTTCATGTATAATGATGATTTGGCAAATTCCCCACTATCACTATATAACATGCAATTTGGATGTTGCAGTATTTGCCAGCAAAGATTGTATTTCACTTTTCCATGTGAAATACAACAGCATTTTCAAGATTTCTAGGCCTTTAAGTTTTTATGGGGGGGGGGGGGGGGAGAAAAAAAAACATAGTAAACATTGTTAATTTGAAACTCTTTGAAAGCATCATTAGTGGTCCTAGGTCTTGTAACCCCGGAGGATATTAAAGTATTAGAATATTGGTTCTCAAGCTTTTTCACACCAGAACCCCCTTTTCCATAAATGGACCACCCTAAGATTTCCCTGTTATAACAGGGTAATCTCTTCCTTTAAGGACCTGGGGCCAGCAGTCCTGTGCATTTATCAGACCCAGCTGGGAAGGGGGCCAGGTGATGCCTATAAATGGAAAGAGAATGCTTGAAAGAGTAGTAACGAACTGTTTTTGAGCAAAAGGGAGACAAAAAAATTTAGACAAAATATATGTTAGTAACTCAAACTCAAAGTTTGACCCACTGTCTTCAAACTTCTCTCATATGTTTTCTTTTGCTTTCAGAGAAAATATGATCATTTTCAGGCCAGGCCCCCATTTTTCCATGAGACGTGGGGCAATAGGAAATAGGAATCTGGTACCAACATTCATTCTGGAGAGTTCCTCTCCTCATCAGTGATACCATATACCCAAACCACTATGCAATATGCTTGCCATACATTGCAATACATTTTATTTTCTCTAGTTTTGCTGTGGATTCACTACTTCTTTAACTATATGGCTGGGTGTACCTCTATATAGCAATTTAACGGCTGCAGCCAGCTCAGGTCATTTGACTCAGGCATGCAGGGAATCCGGCTCTGGGGTTGAAAAACTGCTGTGCAGAAGTTTGGACTCAGGCTGGAGCCAGAGCTCTGGAATCTTGTGAGTGGTCCAGAGTTCCAGCTCCAGCCCAAAAATCAACACTACAATATTTAGCTTCACAGCTGAAGTGAGCTGACTGGGGCCAGCTGTGGCTGGGCCGCAGGTCTTTTATTCCCATGTAAACACACTCTAAATTAGCTTTAGTGACTCAAAAAACTGTAAGTATCCTGCTGAAAGCACTGCATAGGTTCTTTGGCTCCATGGTGTAACATGTAACATCAGACTTCATTGGGATATATTCTCTATGCAAATATTTGCACTAAGATATATACAGTTTTGGAGTCCAGGTTTTTAATTAAGTTGGAGCTTACCTTCCAGGAATGATGTGTACCAGATGGGTCTGTCTGATACAATCTGGGACTACCGTCATCATCAAAGCCCACAATCAAGGCAGAAATACCAAAAGGTCTACGCCCATTGCTTTGTGTATAGCGCTATGAACAAGATGTACAGTTTTAACATATTTAAGATCATGGAATATCATCAGCGTAGTATATATGAAACAGCCTAAAACTGAAAAGGCCCTCGCAGAAATTTAACCTTTAACTGATTATTACTGACATTCCACTGAGAATGCAAGTCCTAAGTATTTTGGGATTACATTCTGCGCTCTATTATATTTGTACAACCCTAGTGAAGTTGTAAAAGAGTAAGTGAAGGCAGAATTAGGCTTTGAGTGAGACACAATACAATACACGATAGAATGTTCTCAACTAGGTATAAACAAAATCATAGGAACTTAAAAAATAAACCATTATGTAAAAATATTTAAAAGTAATTGAAGTTATTGCAAATAGGGTGCTGGGTACTGGTTTTAGCAGATTTCAGAGGACGTCTCCCTATAGAATTATGATTGATTAAACTACTAACTGTTCTGCTACTATTAAGAAAGAAGGAGATTTTGAAAGTAAGGATCTGCATCTATGAGTGTTATCTTAAAATCAGCCCTTCACACTAACTTAGTGGTTCCCAACCTGTGGCTTGCCGTTTCCCTCCTGCTGACTGCAGCAGGGAGCCACTGCCAAAGGACCCAGGCAGAATGCATTGCCACAGGGCTAAAAGACCAATGCAGCTGCCTTGCTGTAGCCAAAGGGGCAGGAGATCAGTGCTCCCTCCTTCCTCTGGCTGCAGCAGGGAGCATAGCAAAGCGCTCCGAAATTCTGAGGTCCCTGATGGAACCAGAGGAAGGGGAGATCAGTGCTCCTCTCCCTCAGCTCCAGAAGAGAGCAAAGCATTCTGCTTTGGTCCCTTAGGTGCTGGGGTTTATGCTGGAGCCAGAATGAGGCTCCATCCTTCTGGCTGCAGAAGGGAGCCAATGCCTTGGGACCTGCCCAAGTGGCGTGCACAGGGCTTTAGGATGCATGCGGTTTCCCTGCTGCAGCCAGGAGGAAGGGAGAACCTCCTTGCTGAACTCCCTCTGTCTGGCTCCAAGAGCGGAAGGGGAACTGCTGGTGGATACTGGTGGCCTTTCAAGGTACTAAATTTATGTCTACCACTGCATCTAGTATTGATCTGAAAAAAGCTTTTAAAATCTCACTTTTTTTTTAATACAATAATATATTTTCATTTCCAAATAAGCTAGGAAAGGATGAAAAGGACTACAGAACACAAGAGAAGAGCAGGAGTGAAATTTGCCAGTGATCCTCAAATCAGAGGAGCTAATAATGGAAACTCTTTCCATGAGGGGAAAAAAAAAAAATTACTTCTTCGAAACACTATTTTCATTCTTAAAAGTCATGTGATAGAAAATTGAACTAGGATCCCCATTTTCTACTGGTAATACAACACCTGGTTTCTACTTTTATTGCTGTGAAAGAGACGCAGCTTGCTTGCCTTTAAATAGTGTTATCTAAATTCTTTTATAGAAGACTAAAAACACTTAACAAGATACTTACCTGCTTTAATGTTGCTATGTAGCGTGTTATATATTCTACTGTGACTGGATCCTCAACAGTAAGTTTATGGCTTTGACACTCCACACGGGCTCTATTAATTATTATTCTAGCATCAGCAGTCAGACCTACATAATTATAATTATCAAACATGTTACAACAAAGGATATATAGTCTCTCTATCAAATAAACAATAAATGTATCATTGAAGAAGTGTATTATTAAAACAAAAATTTTTCTTTAGTTTCAAAAACTGATAGTAACAGAGATAGAAAGCATACACTCCAAACAGGATACAAACATTACATAAATTATTCTTAAGGAAAAAAAAGCGTTTCTTAAATGTTTATTTTAAACACACATTTCAGGACCTATGCATTTTTAAGATTAAGAAACAGATTTATCAGGCACTTGCATTAGCAGTCGAACCAAATCACTGAACTGTAAAGGGTTATCAACAACTTGAAGTTTAGTCCATTTAAAAAGTAGTTTCTGGTACACATCTGTTGTGAGCCTCTTGCCAAGTTTTGTGTTTTTTCAAAACACATTACTTTTTTTTCTTCCTCTTGCTTTAAGAAAGTCATTTTCCACTGTGAGAGTCTGACTACAGAAGGGAATTGACTATCCACAAAGCATGGTCAATTGCACAAAAGAAAAACTGAGAAGGAAAGTGGGGAGAAAAGGATGCAAAATATTTTCTCTACTTTGTTTAGTTACAATAAACCTCCATATGCCTATAACAGTAGTAGGCAAGACATTGCATCTACACTGGCAACTTAGGTCAATTTAAGGAGGCTTAAGTCAACCTAAACAAAGCCATGTCCACACTGGGCTTAAGGAAACCTTAAATTGACTTAATAACACCTCATTTTAGGTCCACTTAAGCCTTAAGTCAACTTAAAGCCAGTGTGGATGGGGATTAGCGCCTAAATCGATCTCATTAAGTCGACTTAAAGCATTAAGTTGACTTAATAAGGTCAACAAGGGGCTGTGTCTACACTAGAAACGTCAAGTCGACTTTGTTAAGTCGACTTAAGGTCAACTTTAAGGCGACCTTATTAAGTCGACTCGACTTTTCTAGTGTAGACATTGCCTTTGAGACTGACGCTTGATTTAAATTGACAGTGACCCTTTAATTATTGTGGTCAAATGACAGTCAAAGCGTATTTCTTACACTTCCTTCTAAATAAAATATACCCTTATATCCTCTTCAAAAGTCTTTCCACTTTCCACTCTCAGACCTCAATTTTGCCGAGACAGTCAGGGAGGCTATTTGTGGGCTCAATATTAAATACATGCACAAGCGTTTGCAGGATTTAATTATATTTATATTCATTATTATTGTTATTATTATTATTATTACTTCTTTCCTCATTCAAGAAATGATGCCGCAAGGTGGACCCTAAAGAGCTGTTGAAGCAAAAGAACATCTTATGGTTCTCTCCTGCTGATCCATCCATAAAAACCTTAACAGTTTTATTCATTTATCACTTTCATAAAAGTAAAGGTTAGGGTGTGTAAATGACTACTTATGCTGTGTGTGCGCGCATGCATGCGTTTTGAACATTTAAGTACCCCTTACTAATCCTTTCTTTTTCCTTCCATTCTGCAGCAGAGACAGGCCCATCAAGAGCAAGATCTAGAATAAACAAAGGAAGGGAGAACTGAAAGGAGTACCATCAGAGCCTAAAAAGAGGGGATCCAGAGTCTCTCTATGGCCCCATCTCTTCTCTCCCTGCAAGCACCATAGAGAGGGAGTGGAAAGCTCAAATACAGATAGGTTCAGTAAACAAAGTACTGAATTCCTAGGCAGCACTTCCCCCAACCTTTTCTGAAGGGAGATATTTCTCTAATTGCTCCCCAAGCTATTCCTTGGGGGGGAGGGGAGGGCAGATGTTCACAAGTGCTCCTTCCTACCCCACATTAGTTGAATATCCCATGCATGGGAGGATATTTGTCCCCATGCACTCAGAAATACAGCAAAGAAGAATGGCATAGGTGTATTTTTCCAGTCAGGTCTGTCCTATCTTTGTGGGGGGGTTTCTAATACTACTCAAGTTTCTTTTGCTGGGGATAAGATTATAGGTACCGTGTTGTCTTCTCTCTTGGTCTGTTTAAGACTATTGTAGCCCACTCTACAGGCAGCCTTTTCTGCCCCAACTTATCCCATCTCTCCTAATGATAAACACATTTACCGGGGCAAGGGGGGGGGGGAGAGAGAAAGAAAGAAAAGGAAAGATTCAATCAAAAGCCCCTGAAAATTCAGAATTTTCTAAAAGGACAAATTATTTCACCACCAGTCACTGAAAAATCTTTAATTTGGGAATGACTTTTGGTCACTACATTTAAACCTATGATGTAAAAGTGAAAGCCTTCATATTCTCTTACCAGTCTCCTGAACTATCCTGACCATCTTGGTAATTCTTTTTTTAAATCCAAGCACAGTTCTTGAAAGGCCTCTTGCACAACCTTTATCTGCAATAAGATGCTCCACAGAGCAACAACTCTATAAAAGCAATACCTGCAAAAGCCATGCAGACATGATCATCAAGTGCACAAATCTTTCTCACGGTTCTGTCGTCCTGAAGTTTGGCAACAGACTTTTTCTCTACCCCCAAAACAACTGTGTCCAGCCCCCGAATTCCAACCTATTAAATCACACACACAAAAAATTTATAAATTAAAATTGGTCATCATTAACAATATTATGGTACTTTGGGATTAGAATGACCTTTTACATTTAAAGCCTCAAGATATGAGGATGAAATTATGCATATGTTTAATTAGTTGCACATTAAGGACACTATACTGCTATGTTCTCCACAGTGATGGTATTCACCAAGTAATAAACAGTAACATTTGACCCCTGTTAGAAAGGAAGATGGGAAAGTGGGTATGCTGCCATACTAGAAAGTTGGGGAATCTCTTATTATTTGTACCTGCAGTAGCACCTAGGAGTCCCAGTCATGGACAGCATTCCATTGGAGCAGGTGCTGTACAATCACAGAATGAAAGAACAATCCCTCTCTAAGAACTTACAAGTTAAGTTATAAAACAAGGTACAACAGATGCATGCAGACAGACACACAAACAGAGGAGCAGAAGGAAACAATGAGATAACACTGATCAGCATAACAGGCATGTTGATACCACAGGCATCTTCCTGCTGTTAAGATTTTTTGTAGGCATCATGGCAAAGGAGGGTTTTAAGGAGGGGTTTAAAAAAAAAGGGGATAATGATATACTTTGGGGATGTTTACAGTAAGCTTCAACCATGAGTAAGGGGGCAGAATGGGAGAGATGGGCAACAAAAGCTGGTATTGTGATAGAGACAAAAGTCAACTGCTCATCAATGTATGAGAGCTTTGTTTCTATCTTTCTTTTATTATTGTATTACTTGGTATTTTTTCCCCACTCTTATCAGAACTTACTTCCTGGATGACAATCACTGAGCAAAAAGAAAAAGAAAAGAAAACATGATTTCAAAGGACTCTGAAAAAATGAATTGAAGATAGATTTGGCCAGGGAATGCTGAGCAAACCGAGTTTAGGAGCTGTTGTGAGATCACAAGAGAGTGAGAAAACTCTGTCATTCCCCTGCTCCAAGACAGAGCTGCCAAAAAAACAGTATCACTACCCAAGCAGGAGAGAACAAACAAACAGAGGAAATACTCTCTCCTTACTTTTTTTCAGAAGAGGTGGAGTGGGGGAGGGCAAGCAGAAATCATGGAGCTGCCTCACTCCCATAGGCACCCAGGAGAGACAGGCACCTCAGAGTACAAAGTGCCTGAAACCTCTCTTCCCTTACAACACAACTTTCTCCAGACAAGCATCCCAATATCATCCCCTACCACCATCACCTTCCCAGAACTAAACCTTATCTAACATTTTTTGTCACCCTTATATAGGACTATAGTTCAACTTCTTGTGAGGTCAGAGGTCACAACAACAAACGTTGGAAGCATTACACAAATACAAAGATCCAAGCTGGAGTTTTACAATATTTAGGAAAGATACAGCCAGTGGCGTCTTACCTCCACTGCATCTTACAAATACACACTGTAACAATGCCTACCCTTTAAAAAACAAACAAAAAACAGTATGTTCATCATTTCTATTTGTTTAGGGGTAGTGCTGCTTTCTAAGACATTTTAATTAGTCCTCAAGAGTTTTCTATAGATGATTTCTTATGACATTTCCATTTTCTCCCCACCCATTACACCTTTCACTCTTGCTTTCAAAGTCCCAGTCCTGCAAATTGTTCTACGCAAGCAGACCCTGCAACCATGTCAATGAGGTCTACTTTGTGCACACCTTCTTGCAGGATTAAGAACTTTGTGTTTGTGCACGTGTGCAATTTTCTAAACCCTGGCAGGCAAGGATTCTCTTTTGATATAGATGTTGTTTGGATTACAAAAAGGTTTATCCCCTCCAAATCTATGCTAATTATTAAACTGCAGTTATGTTAAAAATACCAACCACCCAAACAAAAGAAAATAAAAAATCCTTTACCGGTATCTGTTTATATTATTGATTAAAAAAATACTACTTCTTTTACTCTTGCTAGTACAGCTGAGTCATTCTAGATGTGCAAGTAACCTGGGCATTATCCCAGTTTACCATCTGTATCAGTAAAATTACTGACCAAGGTCAAATTGCAGAATTTTTATTACTGGTGATAATATGATATCCAGAAAGAACCAACTTGACTTAAAGACTGTCCTTACAGAGCTGGCAATAAGAAAAATAAATGGTTTTACTTATAAGCTTAGCAAATACTAGATGGAAGTCCATGAAATGGACAACTACAGAACAATTATTCTGTAAAACTACCAACTGAACCTGGCATGATGGTAGTTCCCAGGATTGCATCTGGGACTGAAGGTGTTTTGCTGGGGGTCTGCATGGGGGAGCCTCCTCAACTCTCTAACAATCCCTTCACTCCCACCTCAAAATCCGTTCCATACTTCTTCCACTCACAGCCAACAATGCTTACCCTCTCTTTCAGATGCTCCATTCCCTGACCCCTCAAGTGGTTTGCACTGCTTCTCAGGGGTGCAGCCTGAATTGTGCAGGAAACAAGTTGTGCTGTCTTGTAGTTTAAGCAAATTAATACTCAATATTCTGCATTAATATGCCTGACTGGGAAGGAATCTATTTGTCCAAAAACATTTCCTAGCTCTGTTTTGTGATCTGTAGCCTTACAGGCAGAAGGCCTGGAAGATATTTTGAAATAAATGACCTAACCAACTGAAACCAGTGTGATTATGTTGCGTGTTAGTCTACCAAATAAAACATACCCATTTTTGCAGAATTTTTTATTTTGTGGGTGCACAATCCCTCCCTGGGGCACACAGAGTCACAACTCCACCAGATCAGGGCATCACTCTCTCTTCTGCCCTCATGGGGGTCACCTGGGACACCCCCAGGTGGTGGGGAGCCTCCTTTCCTTTCCCACCCATGCTCTGAAGGCAGGTTGGTCCCAGGGGCTGGCTCTGCCCTCCAGCAGGAAGGCGTTGGGGGAGAGGGAGGGGAAGTACTCACAGCAGTGGAACCTTTCTTTACAGCCTCCTGGGCGTACTCCACTTGGAAGAGGTGCCCATCCGGAGAGAACACAGTGATGGCACGATCATAGTGGGCAGTCATGCTCCTCCTACGGTGTGCTGTGGACAGCCCAGCTTGTAGCTCTGCTCTGGCTCTGTGCACCAGCCCCACCACAAAGGAGCTGATCAGGGCTGGCAGGACAGATGCCTCCCCACCTGCTGCCCTGGAGCCGACCAGCAGGGAGCACCCCCACTGCCAGGAAAGAAGGGCCTATTGCTACTGCTGCTGGGAGGTCTTGCTTGCTGATCTGTCTCCCTCCCAGCCCCTACTGCCTGCCCTGTGGTGGGTGAGTGAGTGAGCGAGCGAGCTGCTACCACCACCACGTCCACACCTGCAGGAGGACCTTTCCTGGTTAGGTAGTCCCTGCTGCAGTGGCTGCATCCCCACCCTTTAGAGTTTGCTGCTTTCACCTGTTTCAACCAATGAGGAGGAGGACAAGTATTGACTTTGTTGTTATTGCATGCAGCTGGGAGTGTGCTCAGGCCTACCTGAGGAGCTGTAGAGGGGTTCACTTGTTTCTGCACTGAGTGACTCTGCTGCCTCTGCTCTTCTGGGGGTGGGGCAGTTCCTGCAGGGAGGGGGGGAGTGGTGTGGAGCCCTCCCTCTGCTCCATCTACCTTCCACTATCGTTGCCGCCACCACCTCTCTACTGCCCCCCCAGATGTTGCTTGTTTCACCTCCTTAGCCTCAATCCAGCAACTTGGGACTTTTACAGTGGCAAGGACTTTGAGCCACCCTGGCACACATCCCTTTCCTCCCATTGCCCGTACCTTTCCACCATTCCCCAGCCTCCTGTGGCCAAAGGACTTCCCCACCCTCTGCTCTGCCCTCCAGCTTGTTTAACACATCCCTACAACCTGCCCTTTGCTGCTTATCTTGTCGTCCTCCTCATCTGTATTTTTCCTTTGGGTCCATTTTGAGTTTGTTTAGTTCCTTTGCCCTGTTTGTTGGGTTCCCCATGCTACACCCAGCCCTTTAGCATTTGTTTGGTTTCCCTGCCCTAGCCTCTGAGTGTGTGTTTGGTTCCTCTGCTCCACCCCCACCCTTCAATCTCCATTGCTTCTTCACCCCGCCCTGTTTTTGGCTTCCTCTCTAGTCCCACTCCCGCCCCTCCTTTTTGCCTGGTTACCCCCATCCTACCCCACCCTGCCTCTCCAGTGCACCCATGCTCTGCCTGCACCAGTAACCCATTCCCTGTTTTTCTGTTGTCTCCCCATTCATTGACCCCTGATGCCCCAGTGACCCATCCTACCCAGTTAACCATAGGAACCAGCCCTTTTCTCACCCTACACAAGGCCCTTTGCCCCTTCCTCCACCAGTCTTCTACAAGGACCTCCTCGGGACCTTGAGGCTCATTTCAGCCTCTAAATCCATTGTGGCCACCAAAAGGGAAGACCTCCTCGTGGAGCCCCTGCTACATAACCCCCATCTTAGTATGCAGGTGGTGGAGGCCCCCTTGGTGAGATGGAGGATGGTCCTGGCAGGTGTCACCAGGGTCAAAGACCTCCTGGACTATGCTTAGGGGGACTGGGTGGATCCCCTTGTGCTGGCTCAGCACATGAGGCTCTCCACCCTTTGTACCCCGACCCATATTTCAGGAGGTGAAGGCAGCCTTGCCCTCTGCTGCTCAAATCTACTTTGAGCAAGTCCTGTGAGAGGATGCCCCCAACCCCCACTCAGTCCTAGCCCTTCATCAGGCCCCAGCCCCTTGATCTCTCCCATCCAACCCAACCCCATGCACTGAGCCAGCTGCTGGACTTGCAGCTGGTTCACTTTCGAACCACACCTAGGAACCATCTGTACATGCTCATGCTCCACACCATCCATTTCCTCACCCTTGTGTCACTCCCAGATACAAAATGGCGGGACCTATTACTACCAGTGGCAGGCGAGGACCCCCAGGGGCCAGTATCTATTCCACCTCGATCTTGTGGCCTGCCGGGGACATCAGTTGGTGGCACCTTTAAGGAGCTGTGAACATGGGCATGCACATGGTGCAGTTCACACCTTATACTGACACCTGCCCCTTTTGCGGCGTGAGGGAGACCCTGACACACGTCTGCTTAGAACACACCAGGCTGCAGTCCCTTTTCTGGCTCCTCCAGAACCTCTTATTGAGTTTCTGGCTGCACCTTTCCCAACATTTATTTTTGTATGCACACCTTATTCATGTCCCCACAAAGTTGCGGGACCTCCTTGTCAACTTCCTCCTGGCCCTTGCCAAACTTGCTATCTACATAACCAGGGAGAGGAGGTTGGCTGAGAGGGTTCTCTGTGACTGTGGGGCCTATTTCTGGTCCTTTATGTGTTAACAGATCCAGGCAGAATTCCTCTGGGCAGCATCTGCTGGGTCCCTCGACACCTGGGAGCAGTGGGCACTGTCCGGGGTTCTCTGCTCAGTGTCCCCTTCTGAGGCCCTTGTTTCGAACCTTTGACTCCCACGCCCATCCCTGTTATTTCATTCGTTGTCCCACACTATTCAGTTGAATCTGGGCCCGGTGCTTCCTCCCTGTAAGTTGGGGGAAGGGATTTAGCAGCAGATGGGCTTGCACCCACCCACTACCTGGTATTCAAATAGGCCCACCATTGCGGTGCTGCTCAAGGCTTACTGGAAAGACCCCTCCCCACCTGCTGGCCAGCAGGGCGCGCCCCCACTGCTGGGAGAAGAGGGGGACTCAGTGCTCCCATGTGGCACTGTGGGGTTCAGGCAGGCTCAATGCTGCAGCCTCCCCTAAGATGTAGGCGGCCTGATCCTGTGCCAGGGCCTGAGCATGGCCCTTAGAGGGAGAGCAGGGCACAGGCCCTAGGTCTTGGGAGAGTAAACGAGCCTCTTCCCCCTCAGCACTCTTCTCACTAAGGGGCATGGATTGCTAACCCCCAGGCATTCAGGGTTGAACTAATCAGTAAACACCAGAAACTACGGGCACATTATTACCAGTGGACACATGTAGTCGTAGGCCAGAAGCTGCTGAGGAGAGAGCAGCTTGCAGCTTTGTTGGAGGAGCACTGCTGGCCCCAAGGAGCTCAATGAGACAAGGAATAGCTTTGATTGGTCACCCGAGGAAGAGCTCTGGCTACCATGAAAGCTTGTCTCATTGGCCAGCTGAAGTTGGGCCAAGGAAAGTGGTCACCTCCCTAACTTTAGCACCTCATTACAGTAGTGTATTCTTTTTAACTCTAGAACCCTTCTCCCGTTAAAAAGATGTGTACTCCCTGGTAGTTGGATGCTCTCCAATGGAGTTAAGAAATATATTTGTTCCTATATGTAGCTTTCCCATATGCACAATACCATATGCCAAACAGACAGCTCCTACTCCCACCACTCCCCAAATGTGCTGGCACTACTCCAGTTCTCCAGCTGGAATTGCAGGGCCAGACTAGGGTGATGATAACAGAGGTGTAGCCACAGGTGGGCCTGGGTGGGCTCTGGCCCACCCACTTGGAGATGAGGCCCACCCATCGCAGCGCCTCGCTGGCACCTCTGCTCCGCTTGTAGCCACAGCCATAGCAGCAAAGTTCACACCACTGCCGGGTGCTGCAGTAGGCAGGCCTCATCGCTCCATCTCTCCCTTTTCCCTGCTGCCACAGCTCCACTTATTACCTAGCAACTGGAGCGTCTTGGGGCAGCTTCTGGTCAGGCCCATCATGCAGATTCAGGAGCCCAGCCAGAAAATGGGGACCGGCTACGCTCCTGTATAGCAAAGGGGAAAAATCAGGAGATTTTGGGCAGGGGCAGGGGCCAGTATTTAGTCGCCCTCACCCCCACAGGGAGCCCAGTTGTTCCAATTGTAGGATGGAGGCCAATATTTGCATTTTGTATAAACACTCCAATACAGTTACTTGAAAGTTTGCAAAAAAGAGCACTGCACTGGGACTTAGGAGAATATGGTTCAATTCCTGGCACTACCACTGGCCTGATTGGTGACCTTGGACAAGTTACATCATTTCTCCATACCTGAGTTCCCCACCTCTGAAATGGGGATAATGATTCTGACCTAGCTTGTAAAACACTTTGAGCTCTAAAGATGAAAAGTACTATATAAGAGCTATCTATTATACTTATTGTTCTTATTATTTTAATGGAGAAATATTGCTTGCAAAGAAAAATAAATATTTAAAGAAATGCAACTTCTTTTTGTTTATCAACTTTTAGAAAGCCTACCATTCCACCTGCTTTCATATTGGAAGTATTTCGTGCAGTTCTCACTAGAAACTTGGGACAGAGACAGGAAAAGAGAATTTTGTAAATATAATAGCTATTTATACTAACTTTGGCCCTGATCTAGCAAATGCTTATGCATGAACTTAACATAACTACCATCGGCTATGTCTACACTTGAAAAGTTAAGTCAACCTTAAATCGACTTAAAGTGGACCTTATTAAGTCGACTTAACAGAAGTGGACTTAACCTTTCAAGTGTGGACGTGGCCCCTTTTTGACCTTATTAAGTTGACTTAACGTTTTTAAGTTGACTTAAAAAGGTCTACCTAGGCACTATGTCGTGTCTCCACTGGCTTAAGTCGACTTAAGCACTAGTTCGAATTAAAACAAGGTGTTATTAATTCAAACTAACTTCTCCTTAATTCGACTTAAGGAGCAGCTTAAGTCGAATTAAGGAAAGCCCAGTGCAGACGCAGAGTAAATTAAGTCGAATTAAGCCTCCTTAAGTCGATTTAATTTGTAAGTGTAGACTCACCCATTGAAAATAGGACCACTGCTAGTAGTCCAGTAAAGCACAGTCGTAAGTGTTTGCATGATGAGAACCTTTGACTTCAGACCTTCAATGCTTTTGTGGCATCTCATTGACTTAAATGACTTCATCCTCATCTCATCACTTTCAGGACTGGGGCCAGATGGGAGGGGTGTCACAGGCTAGGTCAAGGACGAGGGCTCAACACAGATTTTGATGGGATATGAGATTCTGCTACATGAATATCTTTTGGTTCCTTTAAAAAAGATTATTACATGTTAATGTATTGTACTTCTGGATCCAGTTTGAGAGTGAACCTATGGATATTGTGAGTAGGGAGGGCTGAGAAGGAAAGGATTGCTGTTACATACATACATCCTTCATAAAATTCTGTTTTCAGTCACTTATAACTAATGATAACATTTTATACCCTAATTTGATCCATCTGTGCAGAACTGAGTGCACGTTCAGGTTCATAATAATTAATACTGAGAATTTTTTTAAATAAATAATAATGAAAATGGGAAATAAAGTGGAAGTGGAAAATAATAAATGTACATACAGCATTTCAGAATTTTAGTTACATAGCATAATTTTCCAAGCTGCCTTCACATACAGTAATACTCAAAGAATATCTTCAGAATTATGAGGATGTTGCTTTTTTTACCCTGTGCTTTCAAGTCACCAAAGTAATATATAAGAGAAATTTCACCACTGACTCTGCAATCTATTTTTGGTAAATCATTGTTATGTATATTCCCTGCTTTTATGTTTCATTGTATTATTTAATATTGGTCATTTATTATCAAATTAACTAGTTTTCTAAAAGATCCTCTCCTAAAAATAATATACAGACCCCAAGATTGTACTCTATAAAGAAATTAAGTTCCATAATCAAAGACCAGAGTGTGAAAATGCCCATAATACTGTACAGCTCTGCTTATTCTTCTGAGATTGTTAAAAAAAATAATACATAGAGAATATAAATAAATTAAGTGATTCAAGAGTAGAAAACCAAAATGTCACAGGTTACAGTTAAACCATGAAAGCAGTACACATTGGATTGGGAGGCAAGAACTTCCAGGAGAAGGAAATAAGAGAAATCTGCAATAGTGGCATGGGCAGTGAGAGCTTATACTCTATAAAATCACCAGCATTACCATTTGTAGAGCTCACAGGTGTGGGAACAACCTTTTTTCCCTCAGATAAGGGTGTTGCAAGTGTCACTGAAGCGGCTTCATATTGTGATTCTTGGTGTGCTTTGTTGCCCCAAAAGTAGGTCTAATTTTTTGCCTGTCATTTGGTACTTCTAGTGTTTGAATTTAGTATGTTAAGGTGCTATGAGCTATAGGGCATTTCTGATCATGCCTCATAATGCATAACACAATAACATGCTAAATTCAAAGACAGGAAACAACAGATGGAGAACAGAAGCAGGTTGGGTGCTCACTCACCTCCTGAGCCATCTGGCCCCATGTTCCTCAGTGGTCATGACCCACCCAGTGGATTTCTGGATCCAAGTTCTGTTGGATTTGAACAGCTGCCAGTAGAACTCAGACTCATAGATCGATGGGATCTGTTTTTAATCTCCCAGTTAATGAATGGGTTTTGGGGTCTCCAAGTCCTGAGGCTTTTTGGTAGATTTCCCTGTAAGTCAGCACAAACCTGCATAAAAGCTTTGTTATTTCTCATTTTTTACCAATATTCATAAGATCATAAGAAATGGGGTTTGCTCCCTTTCTGAATTTTGATTTATAAGAAAACAAACAAGGAGTCCTGTGGCACTTTTAAAGACTAAGATGTATTTATTGCATGAGCTTTCATGGGAGAAATCCCACTTTGTCAGATACTTGAAAATGGAAATCTTACAGAATGGGAGGGAAAAATAAATCCAGTGACGTATGAGTGACAGGTTCAGGTCAGACTATTTCAGCAAATCAAACAAGTTGTTTAGATTCAAACAATGTGGAACAACATTACAAAAAGTGATTTTTACCTCTCTCAAGCTCCCAACCTTCTTATATGTTGATCCAGATTGTTTGAATCTAAACAACTTGTTTGATTTGCTGAAATAGTCTGACCTGAACCCAGGGGCAGAATACCGCATGGGCCAATGGGGCCCATGCCCAGAGGCCCCCACATTGGGGGGCTCTCTGCCCTGCTGGCAGTGGGGGGTGGGGCTGCCCTGAGCTGGCAGCTGGTGCCAGGGACTGGGGCCCCAGGCAGGGGAGCGTCCGGGTGCTGTGGCCCTGGGCTCCAAGTCCTCTTAATCTGCCTCTGCCTGAACCTGTCACTCACACTTCACTGGATTAATTTTTCCCTTCCATATTATAAGTTTTCCATTTTCAAGCATCTGATGAAGTGGGATTTCTCTCATGAAAGCTCTTGCGATAAATTTGTTAGTCTTTAAAAGTGCCAAAGGACTCCTTCCAAAGGGGTAGCCATGTCAATCTAGTTCAGCAAAACAAACAAGGGCTATGTCTACACTTGAAAGTTAGGTCGACTTGTCGACCTAACTTAGTCCCTGTCCACACTAGGCTTTCACTAAGTTGACTTAAGGGGCTTCCTTAAGTCGACTTAATAAATACCACCATTTAGGTCAACTTAACAGCTAAATCGATTTGTTAAGTTGACCTAAACCCAGTGTGGACATCCTAAGTCGTCTTAGTTCTCTAAGTCGACCTAGAGCTGGGGACACGGGAGCCATGGCTCCCTTCTCCCCGGGACCCCTACTCCCCGACAGAAGGGAGCCGTGCTCCTTTCTTGCCGGGAAGCCTTGGGGTCCTGACAAGAAGGCAGCCACAGCTGCCCTGTCCCTGGAACCCATGGGGGGCCCAGCAAGAAGGCAGCCATGGCTGCCCTCTCCCTGGGACCTGTGGGGGTCCTGGCAAGAAGGCAGCCGCAGCTGCCCTCTCCCTGGGACCTGGGTCCTGGCCAGAAGGGAGACACAAGCTGTGCCCCCGCTCTCTTCTCCCCGGACCCGCACGGGTCCGGGCAAGAAGGGAGCTGCCAGCGTTCAGTTGACAGAGGATCCCTGGAGGTTCCCATCAGCAGAGCGCCGAGGAAGACTGCTGCCGGTGCTCAGCTGACAGGGAAACCTCCAGAGGTTCCAACCCATGGCTCCCTTCTGCCGGGAAGCCTTGGGTCCTGGCGAGAAAGAGCTGCGGGTCCCAACAAGAAAGGACCCGCGGGTCCTTTCTGCTGGGGACCGCAGCTCCCTTCTCAGCAGGGAGCCCCAGCTATGTCCACACTTGAAAAGTTAAGTCGACTTAACAGAGTTGACTTAACTTTTTAAATGTAGACATAGCCAAGGAGTCTTTTGACACTTACAAAGACTAACACATTTATTTATAGCATGAGCTTTTGTGGGAGAAAATCCCACTTCATTAGATGCTTGAAGATGGAAAACTTACAGAATGGGAGGAAAATAAATGCAGGGAAGTGTAAGTCATAGGATCAGGTTAGACTGTTATAACAAATCAAAGCAGTTGTTTAGATTCAAACAGCGGAAAACAGCATATTAGAGGTAAAATCACCTCTTGTAATAAGAACCCAAAATCCCTATTTAACCCTAAGGCAATAGTGTCAAGTCTGCATATGTATTCCAATTCTGTAGTTTCTCTTTTAAGCTTTGGTTTGTAATGCATTTGCCTAAGTATGGCTATTAACATATCGTCAATAGAGTGAGTAGGGAGATTGAAGTATTCCCCTATTGGTTTCTGAATGTTATTTCTGATCTCTGATTTGTGTCCATTTTTTCTTTTGTGCAGAGACTGTCCTGTTTGTCCAATGTATAAGGCAGAGGGGCATCGCTGGCACATGATGGCATAAATCACATTGGTGAATGAGCAGGTGAATGAGTCCTTGATGGAGTAGATGGTTTGATTAGGTCCCATGATGGTGTCTTTTGTGCAGATATGTGGGCAAAGTTGTCATTGGGGTTTGTTGCAAGGATATGTGCCTGCTTTAATGTTTCTGTTGTATGGTCTATAGTTGCTGGTGAGTATCTGCTTAAGACTGGGGGTCTGTCTGTAAGCAAGGAGAGGTCTGCCTCCCAAGGCTTGAGAGAGTGAGGGATCATCTTGAAGAATAGGCTATAGGTTCTTGATGATGTGCTATAGAGGTTTGACTTGGAGGTTGTAGATGATGACCAGTGGCATTCTGTTGTTTTCTTTCTTGGGCTTCTCCTGTAGTAGTTGACTTCTGGGTACCTGTCTGGTTCTGTCGATCTGTTTCTTCTCTTCCCCGGGTGGATATTGTAGTTTTGTTAAGTCGACTTAGCATGTCCACACTATAAAATTAGATCGACTTGAAGTCAACCTTGCCAAATCGACTTAGAGCATCCACACTGGATGCCTAAGTTGACCTGTAGGGGCTAGGTGGACCTGGGAGTGGTCCATGGTGGGAGGGGGGGCACCCCTTTAAAAGTGCCAGGGGGCTCAGCATTTTCCCCATTGTGCCAGGGTACAATGGGGGCTGAGCAGGACAGGGGCAGGGTACAGGGGCGGGGTGGGCAGGGCTGTGTCCTCTCCTGTGGGTGGACACGCCAGGCTCTGACTGGTCCAGACACCCTGGCAGGGAGGTCAGTGGAGGAGCCCTGGGGACCCTTTAAGTCGACTTAAAGTCAACTTAGGGCTAAGCCACGTCTACACGGGCTTAAGTCGATGTAATAAAGTCGAATTAGCTAGTAAGTCGACTTTAAACTAGGTTTTATAAAGTCAACTTAAGCAGCAGCTTAAGTCAACTTAAGGAAATTGTAGTGTAGATGCAGAGTAAATTAAGGCGACTTAAGCAGACTTAAATTGACTTAATTTACAAGTGTAGACGCACCCTTTGGGCTTGGCTGTAGACAATGAATTATGTGATGTGTCCTCAATGAAAGCTTGAGGGATGTAGGTAACCATTGCGATCAGTAGGTTTTTGGTATAGGGTGGTGTTTATGTGTCCATTACTAATTTGTACTGTAGTGTCCAGAAATTGGATCTCCTGTGTGGAGTGATCCAGGCTAAGGTTGATCATGGGGTGGAAATTGTGAAATCTCTGTGGAAATCTTCAAGGGCATCATTTCTGTGGGTCCAAATGATAATGATATCATCAACGTATCAAGTAGAGGAGTTGTAGATGGGGACAAAAGTGGAGGAAGCATTGTTCTAAGTCAGTCATAAAAATGATGGCATATTGTGAGGCCATGCTGGTGCCGATGACTTGAAGATATAAATTACCTTCAAACCTGAAATGGTTGTGGGTAAGTACAAAGTCACAAAGTTCAGCCATGATGTGTGCCGTGACATCATCTGGGATAGTTCTCCTAATGGCTTGTAATCCATCTTTGTGTGCGATGTTGGTGTAAAGAGCTTCTACATTCACAAGACTCCTTGTTTGTTTTACAGGACTCCTTATTTGTTTTGCTGAACTAGACTAACATGGCTACCCCTCTGGAACTTGATTTATAATGTTACAGATGCTCTGCACCTCTCAAGGTCAGGCCCTCTGACAAAAAACTTTCATCATTCTGACTTCATAATGCTGCTGCATACTGCCAATCAAGAATGAGCGCTGGTGAGGCAGGAATCACATTCTCTGGTAACTCAAAGTTTATTCCTCTCTCCTTAATAGTGATGATTCTTCAGAAAGACAATAATGGCTCATAAAGGGGAAAGGGTGCCCGGAGCCATATCTGCAGAAAAGACTTTCTCTCTGTGACAGCGCTATTGTTTTTCAAAGCAAGTCACCAAGACTTTGCTACATCAGTACTTGGTGGCAGATGCCATCCCATGTGTACCTTTTCTGATCTGCTATATTGACATACAGAAGTGAAAAAGTCTTTGCACTATAACACTTCGGCTTTGTGTCCTGAAATATAATGTTAACCTTTAGGAATTTTTATAGAACTTTCAGCTCTAAGGGGAGTTAGATTAGACAGTGTTATATTAGTTTTTTATTTATAGCATATATTCCTACTAGTAGAAGATTCCCTTTTGAAGAATAAAAGAAAGGTTTTGAAAGATTTTTTTCACAGTTGCAGCATTGCTTGTTCCCATTATTGCTGACTGCTGAACATGACGTGTTTCTTTATCTAAGTATTCATATTTGCAAACTAACATGTCAGGTAGTAGAATCAAAATTTAGCATCACAATGGCTTTCTCTAGTTTTGTTATTGTCTCTCTGGAAGATGGCACAGACATCAATATCTTTGTAATGTGCAATACTGTTTGAGCAGTTCATTTTATATCAGGACATAGAGGCTCATATTTCAAGTGTTACTCTTTATTAATATTCCACACAATGGCCAATGCAAGACATAAATTTCAAAATTGAAAGAATCAGGCAAGAAGTAACTAGTCAATAAATAGAACAAGTTCAAAACAACTTCGCCCTCTTGATATAATTTCTTTTATGAAGTAAAAAGCACTATAAGAGTCAAACCACATCATAGTTGAAGGCAGTCTTCTCCAGCCAATATCTAGTGCTCAGTAACAGTGAAGCTGGCCCATTAAATGAACTTGGGCCCACCGCTCCTCTTCCAATCCAGGTACTACTTGGTTTGGTGGAATAAAGAGGATTGGGCTCCCCCAGGAATTATAAATGAGAGAGAGCAGTAAGGCTGTAAAGAGAGTGCAGAACCTAGAGTCCATGGAGCAAGATGACAGCACCAGGAAGAGAATATCCTTGGAGGAGGGAGCACTGAGAATTCCCTAGTTGAGCAGCAGAGCCAGATCAGGCTGGAGAAGGCATGCAAGTGGCAGGGAGCAGGAAGTGGGGGTCACCTACAAACTTCTCCAGGCAACAGCCATGACGAGAGGACTGAGAGTTGCAGAGGGAGGATGTCAGAGCTGAAGCAAAGAAAGTTGGAAATTGGGGAGTGATGGAGGAGTAAGCCTGCCTATGTCTTTGGGTCACTAAAACCAAATGTGAAAATGTACCAGGATGGAGAATTGCCTCAGCGAGAGGGCCTGGGATGAGGCATGGTGAGAGATACCAGACAGTCTAAAGAGAGACCCTGGAGTTATATTTGACAAGTTGCTGGACTGTGGAGACTTGAAAGTCTGAATGAACTGCCTGGACTGTGCTGGAGAATTCTGGATCATGGTTGTGGGTGTTGGGTAGGCGATCTGCCCCACACCCCCTTTTTTCCGTGCCCCCCCTCCTTCTCTGCCACCTCCCATTTTCCCCTGCCCCCTTCCTTCCCTTCTGCCCCCTGCTTTCTTTCTACTTATTTCAAAGATTGCTTTGTATATTTGTTTTTTTCTCTCCCCCTCTTTTGTGCCCAGAATGTATGGGAAAGTGTGAGTGAGTTATTATTTAGCACAAATGCAAGAAACTGCAAGGCTTGTAAAAATTCAGCTGCCAGTTGCTTGTGAGAATACTTTGAGAATATACTGATAAGAAACATAAGGTTACCAGACTTGCAGAATGTAGCTGCCTCAGACAGCCAATCAAAGAAGCACAGCTGGCTCAGGCAGCCAGCCTAAGCACCGGCCTTGAGAAGTTTTCTGCTTTAAGACTTCTCTACCTAGGAGCCATATAACTTTTTGTCTGTCTGAGGAACCCAAGTAATCCAGCTCAACTGTGACCTCTCGAGACCCTCTCACCTCTGGAGTTCGGACCCTGCAGACCTGCTTCCATGTCCACGTCAGTACCAGCTCCATCACTGTCATGCTCGTAGTGATTCTCTTGTTGAGGTATGAATGAACCAGTGTGAATGCTTCCCACTCCTCACTAAACAGTCAAATTGTAGCCTAATAAAGCACCACTTCTTTAACCCTTTGTTCCCCTGGCCTTTAATACATGTTGGACTCCAATTCCCCTCCAACAGTGGGATTCCTGTTATTGTGTATACACACAAGGCTTTTTCTGTAATGAACCATGAGGGCTACTTATACTTAAAAAGTTTGAGTAGAATTACTGGGGTCTCTGGGGGTGTCTCTATACTGGCAGTTTAGGTCGACTTAAGTAGGCTTAAGTCAACCTAAACAAAGCCATGTCCACACTGGGCTTTTATTAAATCGACTTAAGGGGTTCCTTAAATCCGCTTATTAAAACCTTAAGTTGACCTAACAACACCTTTTCTCCCTCGCCGCTGCAGTCCGGGCTGGGGAGCCCTACATGGCTCCCTTCTTCCCAGGAGCCCTGGCTCCCCTCAGGGACGTGGCTCCCTTGTGCCCAGGGAGAGCTGCGGCTCCGTTTGTTGGGGAGCTGGGACTCCCCTTGTCTGCAGGAGCCATGGCTCCCCTTATCCCCAGGAGCTGCAGCTCCCCTAGCCTGGGGAGCTCTCCGTCGACATAGGCACTCAACTTCAGCGTTAGTGTAGACGCTCTAAGTTGAGTTAACAAGGAGTTGACCTAGATATCTTGTGTAGATGGGTTAAGTCAACAAAGTCGACTTAATTTAACAAGTGTAGACATAGCCTGGAAGAGGAAAACAGACCTGAGGGTACCTGGTTGGCAGCTTGTCCTACAACACACTCTACATTATTTAACAAAAGAGCTTTTAATTAAACAGAACTTGACTTGTGTTCAAAATTCAACTGTTCAAGTAGGCAAAACTCAAAACGCAGGCCTTATAAGAATGTCCATCTCAGACCAATGACCCATCTAGTCCAGTATCCTGTCTTCTGACAGTGGCCAATGGCTAGTGCTTCAGAGAGAATGAAAAAAACAGGGCATTTATCATGTGATCCATTTCTTGTTATCCAATCCCAGATTCTGGAAGTCAGAAACTAATGATCCCCAGAGTGTAGGGGTGCATCCTTGATCCACTTGGTTATTAGCCATTGATGGACCTAGCCTCCATGAATTTATTTAATTCTTTTTTTAATCCAGTTATAGTTCTGATCTTCACAACATTTCCTGGCAACGAGTTCCACAGCTGGACTGTGCACTATGTGAAGAAAAACTTCCTTTTGTTTGTCTTAAACCTGCTGCCTTTTAACTTCATTGGGTGACCCCAGCTCTTCTGTTATGTGAAGGAGTAAATACAATTTTCTTATTGACTTTTTTCACACCATTCATGATTTCTCAACCATCTATAATATCTTACAACTGGATTCTCTAGCATGGACCTATGCACTGCTGAGGAACTTCACTTAGTTCAATGTGCCAGTGGATCTAGTTGCAGGATCAGAGCTTAACCCAGTTAGAAAAGACCAGGGAGGCACTAAACCAGAGAGGCTGTTTCTATCTTTTTATTTTTCCTTCACAGCTACCAGAATCTGCTGCTTAATTTCCACCACTCCCTTGGAATTTGCTACCGTTGTTCCCTCGTTACATTGTTTGTTTTAAAATCTTTCTTTTTCAGGATGAGAAAAATAGTCTCATCTGAAGAGGCTCTCAAACACAACCTCTTCTCTGTTAGAAGAAACTTTTAAATGACCTGAGTTACCAAAACGAAATCTAGTGAACAAACTCATTATTTATTTCCTGCCCACCTAAAGCCATGTACACACAATCGCTTTATCGCGCGATAAGGCTCCTTACCGCATGACAATGCTTCCAGTGTACACACGAGCATTTTCCCTGTTGTGCAGCAACAGCTTCTTGCCCCACAACAGTTAAACCACCCAAATTGAGGGTGGTTAGGCTTACCGCGGAACAGCTGTATCCTGCGGTACACTGTTTCCGCTTTTGACAGCCTCTGGAAATGTCCCAGAGTGCCAATGGAGGCCACTCTGGGACACCGAAGGTGTCACGTCAAAGCAGTGAATTGACAGCTATTGGAGCCGCCAGGACCCTGGTGGCTCCTGGGGATTGGCCCCCTGGACTGGGGGCTCCTACTCGGGAGCTTCAGCCCCTCTGGCTGCTGCCGGGGCTGGGGGCTCCCAACCAGGCTCGAGCAGCACAGCTCACCGGTTTCGAGCCAGCCCCCTAGCACAGCCGCTGGGCTTGGACAGGTGGTGGGCGCTGTGGTGCTTCAGGGCGCAGCCCCAACGCCACCCCAAGCCAGGCAGCTAGGCTAGGGGGCTGGCGCTGAAGCACCACAGCCCCCGCTAACTCCCCAAGCCTGGCAACTGGGCTATGGGGAACACCCCCAGTGGAGCTCTAGCCCCAGAGAACCCCTGGCCAGCGGGCTCCAGCCTGCTGGGTGAACCTCCGAGGCAGCCCACTGCCAGCCAAAAGGCTGGCTGTGGCAGTGCATAGTGGGACACGTGCCCACCATGCACTGCTCCTTGTAGCGAGAATTCAAAGGAGCGTGTGATCGCTCCTTTGCGCTACAAGGAGTGTGTGTGTACACACCAAAGCACTATATTTATAGTGCTTTGCTTGTCCCACAATAACTTATTGTGGGACAAGTTTGTCGTGTGTACGTAGCCTAATTCTGTCCAAGTAGGCATAAGCAGGTTTCACCACGAAATTCTTTGGCTAACGCTTATTGTCAGTCTGGTAACCTTGAAAATGAGGATGTTCTAATGACTAAGCAATTTTATGTCTGCCTGACTGTAAAACAGAATTTACCCTGAGGGCTCTTGTGGTCTGGGTAAACTTTTGGAATAGAACTAATACAAAAAGAAGGAGAAAGTACTTCACAGTAGATTACAGTCCTTTCTCAGGAGAATCATTGGGCAGACACTACTGTTGTTCAGAGATCAGACTCATGGCCGGGATCAGCATAGATTTTAGAAGTTTGTTTCTCCAAAAGTAAAATTAATTATACAATGCAATGACGAATTTGGGCCCAATCGTGAAGGGGCTAGCCATCCCTGAACTGGAACTGACTTCATCTCAGTGGGTAATTTTTTATTTGTTAACAAGCTCCAAAGGGGTAGCTGTGTTAGTCTAGTTCAGCAAAACAAACAAGGAATCCGGTGGCATTTAAAAAGACTAAATAAATAAATAAATAACTTTGTTTTTACACACACACACACACACACACACACACACACACACACACACACACAC
>ML685766.1:13576989-13615009 GCA_007922175.1 Pelusios castaneus
TGTGCAGCCAGCAAAAGCTTTTGGGGTAGGAGGCGGGTTAGCAAGTAGATCTCAGTCTGTGTGTGTGACTTTGAATGCTGTCTTTGTCAGTGTATTGGAATTCTTTTTGGTTATTTTAGTGCCTCTTCATATCTTCTGGTTTGTTCCTGCGTGGGGTGGTGGGGGGAATAGTCCACAGTGACTGGTTGCTTTACAGCTTTTAGTCAGCGGTTGGAGCTTAATATAAATAACATCGATGCTTCAGTCCACAGTAAAACACAACTTTTTTTTGTGTGCCGTCTTGTGTACAAACTATATCAACCTATTTCATAGGATTCAATCTAGAGGGAGGGAAGCTCAGAACTATAATTAGTTTACAGGTGATCTTCTGTGCGCCCCTTTGCTCCTCTCTCTCTTCTGGGGATGTTTTGTAAATAACTGAAACTTTTTTTTGAGCCCCAGGGCTGTACAGTAATAGTTCAATCTTATAGCACTTCTCTCCCACCTCCAGTGGGTTAGGTAGCAAACCCTATACCTTGTCATACTTGAACTTTTTGGAAATAAAATGTTAACTTTGGTTTTTGTGTAGTACTTATTGGTGAGGCAAGTAAAAAATGCAGCATCTAAATTTAGCTTTATTAAGTGTTTTTTATACCTTACATATTTTGGAAGTGGGATTATGGTTGGAGCAGAGATTTGGGAATCAGGGTGTCTCTCTATGTACTGTTTTGAGCACTGCTGTTATCTTGGTATCTACTTGTCTAAATAAACAAGAATTGGGGTAAGTAGGGAAGTAAGATGCGTGTATCTGAAGTTATAGGCGGGAAAAATATAGCTTCTTTTTGTGAAATAGTCTGTTTTTAAATACAGCATTATAATACCAGCAGTTTAGGTTGCACATGAAACTAACTCTCTCATTTCCCTGATTTTTGTTTGCTTAATTGTACAGTTTTTATATACTTTACATAGGAAATGCTTCAGAATGTATTTTAGAGTCTTGTAATATCTGGGCACCTTCCCTATGAACTTGTTAATTGCTAAATCCTTAGTAGTCTCAATGGAGTCTCTGGAAGTGGCTGTTCTCCCTTTTAGATAATTAGAAGGCACAAGATTAAAAAAAGATTTTCCATCATGTGGTTGTATAACTACTTGCCTGTAGATACTTCCAAAACGATGTCTTGGGCACCATAAGAAGTTAATGAGAAACCCCATGTGTGGAGAACTAGAAGTTGTTGTACAAATTACTTTTAGTGAAAAAATGTAGTTGAATAAAGGAAAGTTAGCTACACATCTAAAATGTGAAAGAGAATAGCTGATACAATTTTTCTGTGTTTCTAGAGTGCAATTGTACTAAAAGCTACTCAACTGTACTTAAGCTAAGCAAATCTAATTTCTCAAAGGCAATTTTCTTCAGTGAGGTCTGTTTCAAAGTATAGTTAAATTTTCTGTCCGTAGCCATTTCATTTCCTATTGCTGTTCTTTTAAAATCGCCAACACTTCATAGTAGGAGAGAGGGAACTATTTGTTTATGCTAGCTAAAAGAAATTTCTGTGCAAAAACCAAACCTGGAAAATGATTCTTTTGGAAACTTACAGAAAATTGTGGCAAGGGGAGAGTAGGAGTTAGAAAGGAAATGTTTTGCAGCCTTAACTATAGCAGTGAGTTAAATCCAAAATCCCAATGGAAAGCCATAAAACAAATGGAGGATTAAAAGTGTAGATGGGGAAAGGAGGTGAATTTACAAATGATGTCTGCTCAAAACAAAGTAAGAAACATTCCCCCTACCCCTCCCTTTTAAAGCACTTGTTCAATCATGGTGGTGATGGCAGAGGTTGGTCTAATTTTTAGTTCATTTATATCAAAAGGGTGTAAAACTTATTCAAAACTTCTGTTTTATTATTTCAGATGTTGGATGAAAATAATCATCTTATTCAGTGCATAATGGACTATCAGAACAAAGGGAAGACCTCAGAATGCTCTCAGTAAGATTTTAATCTCAATGTATTTTGGGTTTCCAACCACATTATTGATATTATCAAGCACAATCAGCTCACTGGAGGAGAGTGCTAGTGAGGCTACAGAAATCTTGCTGATGAGAGTGCACCTTTGACTTTAACCCAGTGTATGAATATCATTAACATTTCCTTCTGTAGAAATATAGAAGAGCTGTTTTTAATTTATTAGTATAGACTGACAGTAAGGTGGGAGGAGGAGTAAGGGAGGAGTTAGATTGCTTGCTTCAAACCTTCCCATTTCATTCAAAAGTAGTAGGGGGAGAAGCTGACAGTATTTTGAAGGCTCTTTTTTGGTAACATATTCGAGAACTTACTCCTCTTCTAACACCGCCAATCTCTGCCTTAAATGCTATATATCATGACAAGCTGGGTTTTGGTGAAGAAGTATTAGATGCATCATCCTCTAGAGTGAGCCAGTGTTGACCTTTCAGTTAGAAGCATTTCAATACATAGTGTGCATCATCCCTTCCTCGTGAGTCTGAATGCTTTAATTTACTTGTAAGCACTGCTAGGCCCAGAGAGTAAGGAGTATAGTGTTATCATGAGCTGCTTCCTGCCAATGGGGCCAGCTCTTTCCTGTCTGGGTTGCTCTGTGTCCCTGGTGAGCACCACCCAATGAAGGCTTATGCCTGTGCCTCTGCGTGTGAGATTTAAGTGACATCAGCAGGTGTGAGAGTGAAAATCAGAAGTGTTAGTCTTTCTTCTGGGTTACTGGGGAAGCACTCTGCAAGGCCTTCGGTGCTCTGTCTCACAATGGGGCTAATTTACTGTATTGCCATTAAATACCCGTCATTCCTATTCCTCTTGAACAATGAATTCTGCAGCAATATACTGAAATCTGTGGCATCTTGGAAAATTGCCAGATTTACAGCCATTCAGCCATGGAGCCCTTAGTGAGATGACTAGAGTTGTACATGTCTCTGAACCACTGTTCCAGGCTTTTTTGAAGAGCCTATAGATAACCCTGAAAGTCGGTATCTTTGCAACCATGCCAAGGACTAGAAACTTAGCTTCCCTTTTAAAAAAAGGGAAATTAAGATAGAAGAGCACCATTCTGCAGCAAGGAGTGAATTCTGTGGTGAATTATGGAATACTTGGGGCCCTGATTAAGCAACATATAATCAGATTATTTGATTGGTATTTAAGTATGATCTTTTACTGATGCATGCATGAGAAGGAGAGGGAACTGAGCTAATACCTGTGTTCAAGGAGCATGAAATGATCATGTATGACACATTTCCTGAATGGTCAGCTGGAGCAAGGCATGAAACAGACAAGAATATCACACTGCTGCTACTGATTCTGGCTTAATCACTAGTAAAATGTGCCCAAGAGGTGTACTGATATTTTTGCAAGGGAATTGTGAAAAGATAGTGAGATCGGGGAAGTGTGGATAGCTCGGGATTTCTATAACCATCTTCATAAATTCTTGAACTCTGATTTCAGTATGTCACCGTATATATCCATGTAAATTAAAATGAAATTAATTGAAATACTGTTCTGTCCTTAGCTTTTTTCCTCTCGTTTGGACCTGTATTGCTCTGTTCATTTTGACAGGTATCAGCAGATGTTGCATACAAACTTGGTCTACCTTGCCACTATAGCAGACTCCAATCAAAACATGCAGTCTCTACTACCAGCAGTAAGTACTTTTTGTAAAACACTGTAAATGTAGGCAGTTATTTCCATGTGGTCTCTTGATACTGCAAGAAGGTACTTGGAGATGTCCCAAAGATTTGAATGGTTGAGAGTTCTTTTCCTGGGTGTGAAAAATAAGTCTTTTCACATAGCCCCTTGGTGTCAGTAACTCCTGCTGCTGGAGTCCCAATATCTAAAGAAAGATAGGTGCTGTGATAAAAATAGCACACAGATGCTCCTGGTGTGACTCAGTAGCCCCTACATCTTCTCAGCTAAGGATTCCTGAAGTGTGTTAGTGGAGCTGGTTCCTACACTATTGCTTCTCCCACCCTGCAACCTTTTAAAAGGGGGTTGGGGGGATCGTTGCTAGAGTATGATGCTCTCTAGCAATCTCAGTTGATGTAACTTAGGTCAGCCCCCAGCTGGCTATAACCCACTCCAGGACTGAAGCTGGACCAGACTGGCTACCTGTTCTGTTTCACTTCTGTAACACAAAGGTAAACACATCCATTGCCAAATAACCAGTTTTAGTTGGTGAAAATAGACAAATTACTATTTCTTCAGGTCCTGCGGAAGTATGCTTCCATGGTGAAGCATCCTTACAATTGAGCATATATAGGACTACAGAAATGCTGCCTCATCATGTTCAACTCACAGTGCTTCTCTAATTCCAAAGGGGTAGCCGTGTTAGTCTATTGTAGAAAGACAACAGAGTCCTGTGGCACTTTTAAAGACTAACAGATTTATTTATCGCTGAAAAGGTAAACTTTTATCGTGACTAGAGCCCCTCTAATCTCCTACTATGCACAAACCTCTTAATTAATGCATTAACTCCCTTCATTTCTGGAGACCTAGTGTAGATTCATTACCTGGTTCTGGTCACAAGTGGAAATGAATTTGACTTAATCCTAGTCCCTACTGGACACTTCCCTGTTTGCACAACTATGTTTGGTGGTTTGCTCTCAAGAAAGAGGACTGAGATAGGAGTGAGGTTGCAGGTCAGGACTGAGGATAATTTCTAATGCTGTGTGGGGAAGCTTTCACAGTATGCTGATTTTTAGTTGAGTTTTTTTCCTTTTATGATTGTTACAGTTAGGGGAAAAAAACAAATTCTTGGTTTAAAAAAAACAAAAACAAAAAACTAAACTGTATTGCATTTGTTCATATAGCATCAAATGAAAGTTCAGTCTCCTATAAGTGGGTTTAAGTTTTCAGCCAAATATTTAAGGGTTTGGTTTGCTATAGGGTAACTTGACCAGATAATAGAGAACTGTTCACTGGATAGTTACAATTAACATTTTCACAGACAGATATGTAGAGCTCTGTGTGGATGTGCAAATGTGGATCTGCATCTGCTCGGTGTCAGTATCTATCAGATCTGCAATCCGTATGCCAAGTTTTATGTGTATTCACATCCGCACCTGGGTTGAGCTCACTCAGTCAGCATTCTGGCCTTTGATTGGGCCAGTGGGCCCCACCCACTTTCTTTTTCTTGTTTGCGATTTGCACTCTGTCCTGTCAGTCAGATTTCCTTGGAAATCTCTGACAGCATGGCCTGCGAACTGCAAAAAAGAAAAGGGAGAAGTGGACAGAGCCCATGTGGAAAATGAGCCAATCAAAGGCCAGCATGCTGGCTGGCTGACAGTGAGCAATGGTTCTCTGAGCCCCAGCCTGCTGTGACTGAGACACTGATTGGCTGGCAGACCACTACCAGAGCTGAGCTGGAATTGGCTGAAGCACTTCCTTTGTTCCCCTGTGTGCTACTGACACTGATCATAGCAGCAGCTGCAGTGATTGCACCCTGGGCAAATAAAAATAGAATCTGCATCTGAGCTCCAATCTGCTACAATGGGTCTGTGGATGTGAATACCCGCAGCTCTGAAGCAGATACCCGTGGTTCTGCAGGGCTCTGTGGATGTGCCTGTGCCTGATGCTGTTTTAAAAAAAACCCAAAACAACACAAAATGTAACTACTACCAAACTAAAAGGGCAGAAAGTAATTTTAGCCAGAAAAGCTTTCAGAGAGTCGAGTATTTTGACATGATACATGTTCCACACTTTTTTCATATTATTATTATTATTATTCCTTTGTAGTCTCTATCCAAGAACAGACTATGCTCAGTCTTGTTCAGTTTGTGATCTGATAAGGTAACACCTGAGGGATAGGGGTGGGTGGGTGGGTGGGTCTGGTTTTTTTGTTTTTATTTTTCTCATGACCACAAGTCATTGATCTTTTTGATACTGTGTTTTTTGTTAAAGTTCTAGGAGCAACTTCATTAACCACACTGAAAAAGGCATCAAACCTTTAATTTTTTTTTTAATTGTAGAGATAGCCATTACTATCTCAGACAAAGCAGTTGTGGAACACTAGCTATCGAATAGTTACCTATCTAACCTATTAACCGTGCTTGAGCCTAGGTATCTTCAAAAATCAAGAAAATCTAGGCCAGTCACACTGGTAAAGACATGTTCTTTTAACAAAGCAGATCCTATCTTTTCAAGTGAGGCATGTTCTGACTCAATTAGTAATTTCAGCAATACATTTATATCTCAACTGTCTGTGCATTACGCTTTTAACTTGTGAAACTATATAAAATGTTGCATGGGTGACAAGCTGAAAAGTTGAGTGGGTTTATTTTGACTCGAACAGGATGTAGTTGAGCAGTGCTAGCAGAAAGTCAAATAGTCACATCCTTTAAGTGCATAGACTTGCTGAACTAGGCAAAGAATGACTGGACCTAGAGTTGCATTGCTTCTCTAATGTTTGAACAGCCCAGTTGTCTCAGCCCCTCTGCTAGAATACTTCTTTTCATCAGCCAAGTCAGTGTGTTCAGTCCTTTATTCTTCATTACCTTCTGCAGGATGGCAAATGCTTCTGTTTAATTTTGTATGATACACACTGTCAGACACCACAGCAGAAACACTCCTTCCTGTTCTACCTATATGTGATGTATGTCTTCCAGCATGAGGAGCAGACTAACCAAGTGTTAGAGTATCCTTTTCCTGCCTTAAGATAAAATGGAATCTGTGACTATAGGGGACAAGATGTATCTTTCCTATATACCACATGATGTAGGAGTAGATCTATCATCCTTATCTATTAGTAGAGTATGTTGAAAGAAAAATGGTGCTCCTGGAATAGGGAAGGAGATTATACTAAGGGGAGCAATAGTGGGGTGAAGTAACATTTTTGTTGGCTGTGAGTGAAGAGATGCAGCTTCAGAGGGTGGGGGAGGTGCTATAGTGGGTGGTGAAGCAGTGGGTGTATCCAGGCCCCCATTGTCTTTGAAAACATCCTGAGTTATTTTAAATGACATCAGTGGCGTGCAACCTTCCATTACCTAGAACAGCAAGTCAAATGTAAGCAAGGAGACCCACTCAAGGGGAAAGATCTCTTTGCTCACCTCACCCCACCCCAATATCAACCCTTGATTTGATGGAGGAAAGGGTAGTGGGGCCATTCTGGGATATCTGCTTCCTTTCTCCCTCCTCCCCGCCCCCCTGCCCATGATGTCACCAAACCGGTTAACCTTGGAACTCTTCTGCCTTTTGCTTGGACACTTGCAGGGATCCTCCTCCTGTTCCCTCAGCAGCAGTGGGCAGTAATAGAGCTCTACAATCTGTCAAGCACTATGTGGGGTATGCTCCCGAAAAAGGGTGTGTGAGAGATGTGTAAAGAGAATAGAGTGGGGTCACACACCAGGGTGTGGATCTATGAATAGAAATCCAAGACTATTTTCTTCCCAAGTTAGGAAGAAGGGACAGTTGGAAAGCTGAGAGACAAGCAGTGGTGAGCTAACCTGGGATAGCTGTAGAAAATGGGTGAGTTGCAGACAGAGATACTGAAGCTATCCCCAGCTGCATCTCTTAAAAGCCTAACAATGGTCAGAGAGGCAGTTGGAGGTAGCTTATATGTCTGCATTTTGAAAAAAGCAAAGCGTGGAACTAATAGGTATACTAATCATCACTCTGACTACTTTGCTTGTATATTGCACCTTTGACTCCTTCCTCTGATTTTCTTTCTAAACTAAGTTCTTGTTCCTGTATAACATTTCTATTATAAAATATGTTAAGTAAAATGGATTTTCCTGCTCCCACTCCTTTTTCTTTGTGGTCAGTTTCTTTCCAAAAACTCCCAAACTCCTTGTCTTTGTCAAAACTTGACTGTTCAACTTCTGGAAAAAATTTAAAGGGAACTCTTCTTCTTCCATGCATCCCTTGGTTCTAAAACAAAGCTTTAGAACCAAGGGCAAATGTACAGTCTCCTCCTCTTCCCCCCTACCACCCTCCCCAGGTTGTTTGGCTCTGTGTTCTTCTTTCCAAATTATCTACCCAGTTCCTTGCAGACACGGTTATTCCCTCTTCGCTTTTGTACAGTGAAACTTGTACTTGAATATTCAAGTACATTTCATGTCATTGCGTACTTACCAGTATAACATGTACATGCTCACCATCAGTTTTAAAAGTGCCATAACTTCACCCCTTTTAATGAAGAAGATAAACTATATAGTCTGCATTTGGAGTGACATTTTTTTCTAGAAAAACTATTTGAATTTCTAAAGTACCAAGAAAAGCTTTGAAAGTCTAACTAAATATGTTTCTCTTCTTTATAACATATGTGGGGGGGCGGGGCAAGGATTTAATAAAACGCTGAAAAAAAGTGTAGTGTAAGCTTTACAAACAACTCCTGAAACTAACACATTTTTGGGGCTGTGATGTATTATCATTTCATGCATCCCACTTAAAATCAAATCTGGGGATTCTGCTCATAAAAGATCAGCAGAACAGGGCCTCTGCTGTCATGTAAGTGCAAAGGGCTTTAAAAGCAGAGTGTTCAAACATCCAGGCAGCTGTAGCAGTCACTGAAATACCAGATGCTTCTAAAGTAACCTCTTCAAGAAGAGAAACCACTAATACTACACCCAGCACCTCTCTAAACTATTAAGTTTCTCATCATGAATGATTGTTATATTGGCTAAAAAGATGTGGAAATTATAGGGCAAGAATGCTTTGGTTCTAAAAGGTAGTGTTAATAAAATATGAACTTCTTCTAGTATAGTGTGTTTTCAAGCAAAAGATTTTAAACATTTCTGTGAGGTGCTTCACGTGCAACCTTAATAAACCAACTTTTTGGGTAGAATATATCAGTTCATAGCAGCACTCCAGCATTTTAGGAGGGAAAGTGGAGAATAAAATTCTGCTCACTGAAACTACTATATTAAGTTGAATGTGAACATTTGCCTAAACTATATTTAACTAATATGTGAAGGTTAAGACCGCTACTTTATAAAAAGCATGTTACGGTTCAGAAAGGAAGACTACAGTTAGTAAACTATTAGATTCTAATCACTATTTAATTTGTAAAGATCTAACCAGTTTAAAGAATGATACCTTAAATGTAGCTTCAAAGCAAAACCTTGAATAAGCAGTGACCATATATAACCATAAATAGCTGGTAAGGTCTGATAGTATTCGAAGTACTATAGCATAAATTGCACTTGGTATGTATCTGTGCCGTGACCATCAGTCTTGATTCTAAGTATTTGTAAGAGGGTAGAAGTTGGTATATATGGTTTAAAAAAACTAGTGGACAAAGCAGGAGAAGGCAGCTAGCCTCTGGTATTGCACTGCCAGAGGAGATCAGCTTTTTATAAAATACTTTTAAGATGCTATGAAATTTACTGGTTCTACTCTGTTCCTTCAGCATAAAAATAGCTGGGAATGAAGATGGTAAAGGGGTGGTTCATGGCCTCTGTGGGTATGTAGGCCTATCGTTGTTGAGTCAGAAAACTGGCCAGGAATTCTATTAGGTGTTTTTAGTTCTCTGTTACAAAGCTTTCTAAGAGCTTTATAAATAACCTTTCTTTTAAAAAAAACCAAAAAAACTCCAAAACATTTACTAGAGGGCATACTATAACCACAGTATGCAGCATGCTGGATAATATAATGAAACAAATGATCTATAACAGTAGCAGTCCTAAAATATCAGAACAGCCATATTGGGTCAGACCAATGGACCATAGTGCAGTATCCCGTTTTCTGGTAGTGGCCAATGCTATGTGCTTCAGAGGGAATGAACAGAACAGGTAGTCGTCAAGTGATCTATTCCCATTGCCCATTCCCAGCGTCTTGCAAACAGAGGCTAGGGACACTTCAGAGAATGGTTTTGCATCCCTGTCCACCTTAGCTAATAGCCATTGATGGACCTATCCTCCATGAATTTATGTACTTCCTTTTTTGAACCCATACTCTTGGCCTTCACAACATCCTCTGGCAAAGTGTTCCACAGGTTCACTGTGCATCGAGGTGAAGAAATACTTCTTTTTTTTTTTTTTTTTTTTTTTGTTTTAAACTGGCTGCTTATTAATTTCATTTGGTGACCCTTAGTTCTTCTGTTAGGAGAAGGAGACAATAACACTTCCATATTTACTTTCTCCACATGACTCACGTCCCTCATCCTCTACCCCCACCCCCTAGGCACCCAAGCTGAAAAGTCCCAGTCTTATTACTCTTTCTTCATATGGAAGCTGTTCCATACCCCAAATCCCTTTTCTGTAGTTTTTCCAATTGAAACAGGGTATACTATGGTTTTATAAAGAGGCATTTTTTATATTTTCTGTTCTGTCTGTTTCCTAATGATTCCCAACATAACCTGTACAAAGAATGAGTTCATATGCTGAAAAATGAAGGAGAGGAATTGAAATGTACCTATGTATCACTGTGATGTATGGTGGTAGGAAAGTGTATTCTCATCAATACAAAGTCCAAGGAACAGTTCTTGAACATGCAGCTATCAATATGGTTCAGAAAAGTGTTTTAGTAACCCACAGTGGTACATTAGATGCTGCTATTTAGCAACAGTCAGTGTTAAAAGATGATGGGCAAAATACCAGGATAGCTCAAAACAAAGAGCAGTTTTCCTTTTGTGTTTGAACAAATGATGGGGCAGCCTTGCTTAGAATGTTTCAATACTCAAGGCTCAGACTTCTGTATGTGTTGATTCTATGCAATTTAAAAATTATTCATAGAATGAAAATTAAGAAATCATGTAGGGTCTGAGGGCAAACTGGGAAGGTTTAGAGCATGTATCATGCTAATATTCTTAAACTGGCTCACTTCCTCCTCCCAGTGCTCCACCTGCTTCACTCAATGCCAAAATGACCAGGAGAACTGAAGCGATAAGCCTCATTATACAGACTATCTCTATTGAACAGTTAAATTTATCTTGGTAAGATAGAAGATGAGAATTTAGGCACATTCAAGTTGGTGCTGTAGTAATGCAAGCATTTTGTCAGAGTAGAGACTGAATTTGAATTCTCCATCTGTTCAGGAAATTTTGTATTTATTTTTTGTAGCATATAGCCAGCCATGATCTCTCTTATTGATGACACACCGTTGCTCATTGCTACATACTGACTAGCTTCTAGGTATGACTGGAACCAATAATTATATAGTTAACAGAGCAACAGACTATAGTCCAATCATATCAAATCTTGCTGAGGGGCCAGTTTGTTTGCAGTTGCCAGCGAATCCCATTCTGAAAGCAGCAGGAGATAATTTTTAGTAATTTTTCCAGATATTTCATGTTTCTAATGCTTTATGACTCTTTGCAGGGTCAAGGCCTCTAATTCCCTATGAATTCTTCATATTTAATGTATAGTTTCGGTGTGTTATCCAGTTCATTACAAAAAGTCAATCACATTCCTTTGGCTCAGTGTGAAGGGAGAACACTACGTCTGTTAATCTCGGCAAACAACAAAACTTCTGTCATGTCAAGACAAAAAAATGAATTTATGAGCAATAAAGGACTTCAGAAGAGTTTTTATAAAACAAAACAGGAAACTTGTTGGCAACATTAGAAAGATTCCTGTGAACTGAGTTTAGTAAATCCTTCATCTTATCATTTGGTGCTTAATTATCAACTGTGCTATCCCAGTTCTATGCTGGCATGTCTCTGTTGGTACTAGTGGAATTACGCTGATATAAAGTGGAGAACTGAACCCAGTTTTTAACCCAGTTGAGTTTTTAAAAACTCAAACCTTTATCATGCAGACCATGAGTTAGCTCAGGAGTACCATGGACTCCCAGTATTTACCAGTTTTGTCCATTCTGCTTAAGACAACATTGTTTTCTCTAGGCACTAAGATTCCAGAACACTCTTATATTTAATCCCCATACTCTCTTATGTGATCTCAAATTCTTCAGAACTAGTCATGGAGTCCTGCACAATATCATCAAAATGTTTGCTCAATAAATCTTCCTACTGATATCTTAGATCTTAGAATCATAGAATAATAGGGTTGGAAGGGACCTCACGAGGTCATCTAGTCCAACCCCCTGCTAAAAAGGACCACTCCCCCTAAATCACCCCAGCCAGGGTTTTGTCTAACCGAGCCTTAAAAATCTCCAAAGATGGGGATTCTACCACCTCCCTAGATAGCCCATTCCAATGCTTCACCACCCTCCTAGTGAGAAACTTTTTTTCCTAATATCCAATCTTGACCTTCCCAGCTGTAATTTGAAACCATTGCTCCTTGTTCTGTCCTCTGTTACCTTCGAGAACAGCCTAGCTCCCTCCTCTTTGGAGCAACCCTTCAAGTAGTTGAAGATTGCTATCAAATCTCCCCTCAGTCTTCTCTCCTATAGACTAAATAAGCCTAGTTCCTTCAGTCTCTCCTCATAAGTCATGTGCCCCAACCCCCTAATCATTTTTGTTGCCCTCCGCTGAACTCTTTCTAATTTGTCCACATCCTTTCTGTAGTGGGGACCCCAAAACTGGACACAGTATTCCAGATGCGGCCTGACCAGTGTGGAATAGAGGGGAATTATCACATCCCTCGATCTGCTGGCAGTACTCCTACTGATGCAGCCTAATATGCCATTGGCCTTTTTGGCAACAAGGGCAAACTGTTGGCTCATATTCATCTTCCCATCCACCATAACCCCCAGGTCCCTTTCTACAGCGCTGCTACTTAGCTGATCAGTCCCCAGCCTGTAGCAGTGCATGGGATTTTTCTGTCCTAAGTGCAGGACTTTGCACTTGTCTTTATTGAACCTCATGAGGTTTCTTTCGGCCCAGTGTTCCAATTTGTCCAAGTCTCCCTGGATCCTGTCCCTGCCCTCCTGAGCATCTACCATTCCTCCCAACTTGGTGTCATCCGCAAACTTACTAAGCACGCAGTCTATTCCATCATCAAGCTCATTAATGAAGATGTTGAATAGAACCGACCCCTGGGGCACTCCACTTGTTACCGGTTGCCAACCAGACATCGAGCCGTTGATTCCTACCCTCTGAGCCCGTTGATCTAACCAGTTTCTGATCCACCTTACGGTCCACTCGTCCAACCCATACTTCCTTAACTTGCCAATGAGAATGCTGTGGGAAACCGTATCAAAAGCCTTGCTAAAGTCAAGGTATACCACGTCAACGGCTCTTCCCACATCCACAAATCCAGTCATCTCATCATAGAAGGAAATCAGGTTGGTCAGGCACGGTTTGTCCTTGGTGAATCCATGTTGACTGTTCCTGATCACTCTATTTTCCTCCAAGTGTTTCAGGATGGATTCTTTGAGGACCTGCTCCATGATTTTCCCAGGGATTGAGGTGAGACTGACTGGTCTGTAGTTCCCCAGATCCTCCTTTTTCCCTTTCTTAAAGATAGGTACTATATTTGCCTTTTTCCAATCCTCCGGGACCACCCCCGTTCGCCACGAGTTCTCAGAGATAATGGCCAGCGGCTCTGCAGTCACTTCCCCCAACTCCCTCAGCACCCTCGGATGCAGTTCATCCGGCCCCATGGACTTGTGCACATCCAATTTCATTGTGTTCCCTAACCTGACTTTCCATCACCGAGGGCCGCTCTTCTCTCCATTTCGCGTTACCCCGTGTAGTAGCCTGAGAGCTGGCCCTCCCTGTGAAGACTGAAGTAAAAAAAGCATTGAGTACTTCAGCCTTTTCCGCATCATCCTCCACAAGGATGCCTGCCCCATTCAGTAAGGGACCTACACCACCTCTGATCCTTTTCTTGTTGCTGATATACTTATAGAACCCCTTTCTGTTATCCTTCACATCTCTTGCTAGTTGCAACTCCAATTGCCCTTTGGCCTTTCTGGTTTTATCCCTGCAGTCCCGAGCAATATCTTTATTCGCCTCCCTTGTCATCTGTCCAAGCTTCCACTTCTTGTAAGCTTCCCTTTTATGTTTCAGCTCCCCACAGAGTTCCCTGCTAAGCCACGCTGGTTGCCGTCCACATTTGCTGTTCTTTCTGCACATCGGAATGTTATCTTCTTGTGCCTTTAACAGGGTTTCTTTAAAATACACCCAGGTGTCTTGGACACCTTTCCCCTTCAGATCAGCCTCCCATGGGACCCTGCCCATCAGCTCCCTAAGGGAGCCAAAATCTGTTCTTCTGAAGTCCAGGGTGTGTGTTCTGCTGCTTTCCTTCCTTCCATTGATCAGGATCCTGAACTCTACCATCTTATGGTCGCTGCTGCCCAGGTTGCCATTTACTTCTACTTCCCCGATCAATTCTTCTCTGTTTGTGAGCAATAGGTCTAGAGGTGCAAGGCCCCTAGTTGGTTCCTCCAGCATTTGTACTAGGAAGTTGTCCTCAATATTCTCCAAAAACTTCCTGGATTGCCTGTGCACTGCTGTATTATCTTCCCAGGAGATGTCAGGATAATTGAAGTCCCCCATAAGAACCAGGGCCTGCGACGATCTGGAAACTTCTGTTAGTTGTCCATAGAACGCCTCATCCACCTCTTTTTTCTGGTCTGGCGGTCTGTAGCAGACACCCACCACAACATCCCCCTTGTTGCATTCTCTCCTAAACTTAATCCACAGACTTTCAACCATCTTGTTTCCACTTTCATAGTGGAGCTCCGAGCAGTCATACAGCTCTTTTACATATAGCGCTACCCCCCCCCCCCTTCTTCCCCGCCTGTCCTTCCTGAACAATTTATATCCATCCATAGCATCTTATCTATGCTGTAAGAGGTATGCCAGTATATCTACACGAACAAACCCACCAAGGGGAATTGCGTTGTGGACCAGTAAAAACACTTTTTTTGGGGGGGGGGAGGGTATAGTTCATCTAGTTAAGGGCTTCCTTAATTCGAATATGCTATTCGAACTAAGGGTTAATTCAAACTACTTAGTTCGAATTAACCAATGTGGCCATGTTAGTTCAAACTAATTGCTTAGTTCGAACTAACCAGCCCATTTAACTCAATGCAATTCGCTAATTCGAACTAAGCAAGTGCCATGAATGGCACTTGCTTAGTTCGAACTAAATTTTGCTAGTTTTGAATTAAGTTAATTCAAACTAACTAAAATTAGTTAGTTCGAATGAACTAATTCGAACTAACTTTAGTAAGTGTAGACATAGCCTATGATTCCATTGACACTTATCAAGAGAATAAACAGAGGCTGCAATATTGGCAGTAGATTACAGGCTAGGGTAGCTCATGGAATGGGAAATCTTGCAGTACAGAGAATTGTGCTTCAGAGACCTGAAAAAGGTCATTTAGTTCCATTTCTCTTCTGCCCAGAGAAAGGTGGGGAAATATTTGTTTACAATGCATATCTAATAATAATAATAATATAATAATAATAATAAAAATCCAAAATGATTACAGGAAAAACAAGCCTTTCAAAGTATATTTCCAAATATGCTTTTTTGCATACCTTGTAGGTTATCAATAAAGTGTTTCAGTAGGATTAATAATGAATACTTCCTCTTCTACATTTTTTTAACCCTTTTAAAGTCTCTGCTGTACTTAGTCTTATGTCTCAGCTATTGCTTGGCTTAGTGAATATGCAAATACTAAATAAAAAAATCTCAGCCTTCTTTTAATTTTGTCAGTGCTCTGCAAACAAGTTTTTTGTCCTTTACTGATGGGAGGATGGATATAATAATTCTGGCTGATACGAGTCAGGGTTGTAATAGAAAATTCCAGATTTGAAAAGTGCTGCATGATTGTTGGCATGAGGGGACAGTCCAGAATGACTTTGGCTTCCCTAATTTATTGTTTTCATATAATTAAAATAGATCTTTATCATAAAGATACTGAATTTCATGCCAATTTTAAATGGAATAAAATTAACATGGACTCTCATTCCTTTCTGCACTTAATCCTGAAAAAATCCTTTCATGTGAAGCAGCCTTCACCTTTGTTCTTTCCAGATCTGAACATCCTCTTAACATGGACTGAGACTTAAGACTGAGACTGAGTATGAAATTGATTGGGCTTCATGTTAAGCCAGGCTATTTTTCAAAGTAATAAAATTAACTTGGAAGATGTTTGATGTTTTAGCCTTTTAATAATAGAGACTCAGTTTGTGTTTTTAAACAAGTTCTTTCTATTTGGTGTTTTGGTATGTATATCTGACTGGAGGTGGTCAGGATGCTTATAGTTGATTGACCACAGTTGTGAAAGAAGGATTGAGGCCACATGACCTGGATTTCACCATGTTTTAAAATATCAGAAGCTTAAGGTTAATATTAAGCAAAAAGGTTTAATACTGAATTGTATTAGTGTGATGGCTGGTTAAATTTGAAGCAGGCTGGAAAGTAGTGGCTACTTGTTAAATAAGGTCCCACTATTTGTAGTATCATGTTCAGGGACATGGATGTTGCTATAGTAGATCAGACCAGTAGTCCATCTACTTCAGTATTCTTCCTCTGACAGTGGCCAGTACCAGGTGCTAGAGGAATCCTAGTTATCCCTAGTTCTTAATACTTTCAGTGAGTTTCTCAGGCAGTTTAAAAGTACTGCATTAAAAGGAATTTCCCCTTATTAGTTATATATTGTTTCCTTTCAGAGTCACTAAATGGCTCCTTATTTTTGTATTATGAAAGGATTAATTAGAGCTCCTAATTTAACTGTTCTGTACCATTCATTAGGTTATATTTCTATTATATCCCTTTGTATTTTTCTCCTCTCTAAATGTAACAGTATCAATCTTTTCAACTGCTTTTCCTGTGAAAGACTTTCCAGTCTCTAATCATCTGTTGCCTATCTCTGCAGTGCTTCTCTTATATCTTTTTTGTGGGGGTGGGGGAATGGGGATTGGGTGACCAAAACTGAATGCAGGAGTCTACACAAGGGCTATTATTAATTAATATGATGGCTTTATATTTTTTCAGTATTATTTTCTTATCCTATTCTTAATACATCTAACATTTTCTTTCTTGTTTTCTGATTGCCTCTGCATTTTGAGCAGGTTTTTACTTAGTTGTCTACAGTGATACCCAGGTCTTCTTCCAGAATAACTACAGGAAAGTTAGATTCCCTACAATATTTGACTAGCTCAAATCATTCCTTTCAATATACATCACTTTATATTTATTCATATTGAATTTCATCTGCCATCATGCCGCTTATTCCTTCCTCTCCAGAGTTGAATAATCTAAAGAATTTTGTATCATCTGCAAATGTTGTCAGCTATATGCCCTCCTTTTTCAGTACATTATTAAATATATGAAACTCAAGTTCTTCTATAGAATGCTGGTACGTCCAGCTAGTAGCCTTTTTCAATATTGTAAATTTACTACTTATTTCTGTTCATAGCCAGTTTCTGATCCTTGATGGTATGCACATCAGGACTACTTAGATTCCTCAGAAGATCTTTGTGACTGACATTGCCAAAGGCTTCTTGAAAGTCTAAATAAATTGACTGTTAGTTCTCATTTGTCCACTTCTTTTTGTTAGCACTAACAGATTAGGTAGATACGATGTCTCTCTGCAGAAGCTGTGCTAAATTGTCCTTCTCCTGTGTCCCTCTTGGTATCTTCTAATTCAGTTTTTAATTATTTCAGTCAGTTTACCTGATACAGAAGTATAACGCTCACTGATCTGCAATTCCTAGGATCAACTGTAGTGCCTTTTTAAAAAGATAGATATACCATTTGTTACTTTTTAGTCCTGAAACATAGTGTATTTTAATGAGAGATTGCTTATGATACCCGCTTGGACACTTCATTCTTGACTTCCTTCAGGATAGTTGGATGAATGTCAATTGGTTCTGGTATTGCATTTTAATTTAGCAGTTTTTCTTTATCCCCTCCTCCTGGCAGTTTCTGACAGTATCACATTTTCTTCTGAAAAGAATGGGTCTGAGGTATATTTTCCATAGTATCTTCTATGATGAAGACTGTTGAAAACAAATGAACTTGCAGGGAAGCTATGTCTTTATTTTCCTTAATTGATCTCTTCATTTCCTGGTAGCTCTTAGTGGATCCACTAGTTTGAACACAATTTATTATGTATAAGTTTTGGATCCTTGATTATGTCTTCAGATTTTCATTTAGCCATTCTAGTTTATACCTTACATTTTAGCTGTCATTGTTTATGATCTTTTCAGTTGGCTTCAATAGAATAGGATTTTCATTTTCTGAAGTATTCTAACTATTTGGCTCAAATAACCTTGGGAAACTTGTGATTTAGTCATACTTCCCCCTTACTTTCTGCCAGGTGAGTGTGGGGGTGGGGGGCGGTGCTTAGGGGTATACAAACCTTTGTGGCTATTTTTATATTTTAACAAATTGACAGTAATCTTCATCCTGATAGTGTTGCATAAATAGGAAATTTACTCATGATATATAGTATGAGTTAGAAAGATTGAGTGTTAACAGGAAAAAATGAAATAGTTTGTTAGAACCGCACACACTGGAAAAATCTATTTGGTACTGCGCTGGGATTGTTCTTCCTGTACTATGGACTGGTCTACACGACACAGTTTGATTGAAGTAAGCTGCCTTACGTTGACCCAATTTTATGTCAGTGTCTTGCCAATATAAGAGCCCTACTACACCACTCACCTCCCCCACCCTCCCCACCCCCAGTTCCTCTGGAGAGCTGGATGGTTGGACCCTGCTTCTGGCTGGGAGATGTCTGGACAGCTTCACCCCCTGCTCCTGATGGTATATGGGGTGGAAAGGAATGGGGAAGTAAGAGGCCCTGTGAGGTAGCCAGGCTCCTGGGAGGGAGCTACTATCAGAGCTGAGAGACTGATCTTCCTGGTGAGGACGTGCACCACTGACCCAAGGAAGCATGGACATGTAGTGGCTCTAAGTCAACCTGATGTAGATTGGCTTTTGTTTCTAGTGTAGACGTACGTTATGTTATGCACTGGATTACAGCTATTTATACTCAGCCAATGAGCACTATGTTGGTTCCCCACATATTCCAAAAAGCAAGCCATTTAAAATAAAATGAGAAATAAAATCTTAAATTTGCAGCTTTTGTGTCTATTCACATCAAATATTTTTGAGGAAGTTTGCTTGATTCAGAAAGAGTTCCACAACCCTCTAGTGAGGAAAGGGCAACCTCTTGAAGTAGAAGGAAGCCAGAACTGGACCCAAGAGGCCTTCCCTCCTCCCTCTCCTTTATTAAAGGAGGAAGATCAAGTAGAAAGGTAGCTGCCTTGCACTTGTTACCCTCTCCATCTCCTGCTGTTTTTGCTGCAGCGGGAGGTAAGTTGGTTATGAAAGACCACTTCTTTGCTTCTTTGTCTTTATAGAGGAAGGAGGAAGGTCTTAGCAGGGAAGGCATCTTCACTGTTTTTTTCCCTTTCTCCTGCTTGCTGGAAGTACATTGTGCTGGCTTCCCAGGGTGCAAAGACAGCTGTCTAGAAAGAATTTTATCACATTTCCTAAACTGTGAAGAAACTAACTGCCCTCTTGTCTGAAAAATGAGAGGTTGCCACTTCCAGGTCTATCTTCTGAATATCCTGATGAATAGACATAGTGAAGGGAAAGAGAGGGCTGCACAGGAATTAACTCACAGGAAGTCATCCCTTTGTCACCTTTTGTTTCTTTCTATCAAAGGAAATCTTGCAAAATAACCACATACCTGTTTCACAGGAGTGTGTGCCCCCAGAGGATGGTAGCCTACATGGGTCATGGTGGTGGTCACCTAGGGAGCTCCAGATGAGAGTCTTAGCTCTCTCATAGTAGAGAGCATTTTTAGCCCACAGAAGGCATTTCGCTGAGGTGTACAAGGAGGTTAGTAGTGTTTCCTAAGGGTTGTATGGGACAGTGAAGCTGGCTAGCAGCAGTGTTGTGCCCCTCATACAGTCCCTGAGTAGTCCAGTGGTGAATGCCTCCTCATGTATATTGTTTTTCTTGCTCTCCCTCTTTGAACTCTCAAGGTTATACAGCTATTTTCCCTCACAATTTCATTAGGAAATTTGCCATAAACATCCTTTCTAGGCAGCTGTCTCTGGACCTTTGGAGACCGGCACTAATGTGCTTCCAGTCAGTAGGGGGTGTTTGGCACAAAATTATGAACTAGGCCTTCAGAGCTTCAGAGAGAGGAAAAAAAGGAATCTCAGACCTTTTAACATCCAGAGTTCTGTTCTGGAATAGTGCAGATTTTTGGCATGTTCTCAGCATTTAGGAGCTTTCATCTGTTTTTGTAACAACAGACTTTGCACCAATTAAAAAAAAAATCCCAGTGGAATCACCAGGAACTGTTGGTGAGAGAGGAGTATAGAATGTTTATTTTTATACCAAACAAATGCTGCTTTGAACGAGTACATATAAAGGGGTGGCTCTTCAAAATGCTCTTTTTGGGGGGTGGTTGGGTAGGGGTTTAATTACTTAAAAAAATGTTAAATTCTTCTGATGTAATTTTTTAATGAGGCATTGGTTTGTATTGTTTTATTTAATAGCCATGCTGAAAAATGCTGCAATGCTGTATGTCTAATACATTATGTAAAATATTAAATGTTTTACTAAAATTAATATTGAAGAGCTAAATGTATCAGAAGAGACAAGAAATGCTTTTTCAGGGCTTTCCTTCATACCCCACTTAACAATAGAGGCAACTGTTGTACCATATGTACACATAATATTTTTGTCAGACTAACTATTTCTCTTGTTTGACTAAACTGTCTCCTTTCAGCCACCCACACAGAATATGCCTATGGGTCCAGGAGGGATGAGTCAGAGTGGCCCTCCCCCACCTCCACGTTCTCACAACATGTCTTCAGATGGTATGGTAGGTGGGGGCCCTCCTGCACCACACATGCAGAACCAGATGAACGGCCAGATGCCTGGTAAGTTTTTCTCCTCTAAGACATTAACACCAGCGTTGCTTAGCAACTGAAACGACATGCGGGCTCAAGGGATACTAGATTGTTGATGACAAAACTGCTTTGAATGCCCCCGAGTACAAGCTCTCTTAGAGTTTGTTAGCTACAGAGCTACGTGACCTGTATTCAGTGTTTATCGGGCTGCCCTTGGGCTTTGATGTAGCTGACATACAACATTCCTCTGATGAACAGAACTGGCTAAATTTAGTCTGTCTGAAACCATGCAGTACAGTTGGCTTTAGAAGGCTTATTGGGGAAAGGTATTGGCCTGTGGCTGAAGGAATACAAATCTTTCCATAAAGAATCATTATAGCCAAATAATGAGAGAGTAATAAATATCTTAAAGAGAATGTTTCAAACTGGGGTAAGCTTTAAAAATTAAACATGTTTCACAGAAAATAATTTAATTTCAACTAATTTTCTCTATTCCCTGAATTACTGAAAACATATTGAATGTTAAGAACTTTGTGAAGAAATTGCTTGAAGGTCATTGTTTCAGGTGTAAAGTCTTGTTTTGCAGTTAAAAAAAAAAAAAAAAGATATAAAATGTCTGTGCTTAAGAAGTAGAAAAACAAAACAATGAAATAAGATGATTAAATTCCACACTGTATCAGTCCTGATAACAGAGTGAACTTGCCCCTATCAGCAGTAAGGTGAGAATAAAGGGAAATGTGGGAAAGCTTGCTTCTTTATAGGGAGTCCAGTTCCCAGAATTTACTCTCCTATAGTCCTTGTTCGTGTTTCTCATGGTTTTGCTTTTAACTTCAAAACTATGTTCCTAGGATTTCCTTTGTTCAGGTCTCCTCAGTTTTTCAGATTAAAGATCACTAAGGTAATGATTCTTACAGGAAAAAGAAGCTGCCATCAAAAGTTCCGTGTAGACCCACCCTTCTCAGACAAGCACAGGGATAAGCTCTCCAGATGATAGATAAATAAATAAATAAAAAACCAGACAGAATTTAACATATGATGGTAAAGATACTGCAATTGCTTCAGCTCCTATCAGACTTAATGAGTCCCTAGCTTCACCTCAATTCTAGGCTTCAATTGATCTGATAGTGATCAGATTTCTTTTTAGAGAAAAATGGCTGGCTTCCAGTGAGGGAGAAGCGGTCCTTTTGTGACGTGTAATATGTGGGTGGCATGGAATAGAATTAAGTTAAACCATTTATTTCCAGCACAGGCCCCATTTGGCAATAGAGACCTCTTCTGCTTGGTCATACATGATGATGCTCATTTCCTAAGTGGAATGGAGAGATTCTCTATGGGGAGTTTCCTGCCACTCAGACTGTCCATCTGCTCACGTTAAAAAAAGCATAGTCCTTCATAGTTCAGTCTCTTGAGCCTCTAGTGAAGTCATAATACTGTGTTTATGATAGTAATCTGTTTCCTTGGAAAAGATCATTGTGACAATGTCAGCATTGTGACTTCACTACAGCATGAAGGGAGAAAAGTTACTGCTTAAGCCTGCATCTTTTGCCAGTTAAGTAGAATACAAAAATATGTGAAAGGTGAATAAATTTGTTAGGATATTCACCCACTAAGAGAGAATATTTAAATATGGTTACCAACTAAACTTTAATTTACTATCTGTCACAACATATTCTTTTATTTTAAAAAAGTATGTTCCTTTTCTGTGAAACTGTCTGAGAATATGAAGTTAAATAGCTTAAGATGGGCCATTTTCTAATATTTGGGGGTGACATTGAATAACTTTTCCTATGCTTTGTAAAAAGAGGGGCAGAAAAACCATATTAAATGTACAATGCTGAAATGTAGCAAATTTCGTTTTCTGAAATGCTATGGTTTCCTTATATTGAGACCTTTAGTAACTGACATATATGCTTGCATTCAGTTACTTTATTTTGTGTACATATGTTTATATATTTAGATATCACAGAATAAATACCAAATAAACACTACGTAATAGAAGTCAAATAAATTTTTTAAAAAAATCTAAGAGATAATTAATTCAAATATAGTACACATTTAAATAACATGCAAAACCAAAGGAGCTGTGGGGAAAACTATCAAGAATAGACCTACCTGAAGTAAATGGAATGTACACACTTAAAACACCAACTTAGGGGCCCAGAAAGGCCTACCATTGACAACTCTTTTCTTTTAAATGAAAAGAAAGCAAACAAAAGCTTCCTAGGCCATGACTTTCTAACTATCCGCCCTCTATCCTTCCATTCAATAAGGCCTTTGAGAAAGTAGCTTTCTGTCATCCCTATGATATTTTCAAATATAATATCTTTAAATTTTCTTTCAAATCTAGGTTTTACTCTAGCGCACTGAAGTCTATCTCAATTGTGTAGTTATCGATGACCTTCTTCTTTCTGATGAAATCGCCTCCCATATTCTTTTTGACACCAGTGCAGTCTTAAACAAGGTAGACTCCTTAATCTTCTTGGAGATGTAATTAATGCAGGCCCTCTGGTTCTGTATTGTCATGGTCGCACTCCTACTTACCAAATTATTCTTTCTGTGTTTCCAGTAGATCTTCCTCTGTGCCGTGAACCCCTCTTTTAGGGAGCCCTACAAGAGACTGATTCTCAGTCTCCTGTCTTTTCACTTATCTTCCCTATTTTTAGCCTTAACTACCTGTTTTGTAGTGATGGTATTATCTGACACCTTTAATGACTTCATCCTTTCTATCATCTCTATCTGCCATGTCAAGAAAACTTCTGGTTGTACTTTTAAGCAAGAGAAGTATCCTTAAACACAGTTTCTTGAGACCATAAGAATGGCGATACTGATTCAGAACATTGGTCCATATAGTCCAGTAGCTTGTCTTCTGACAATGGCTGGTGCCAGGTGCTTCAGAGTGTGAATGAACTGAACAGGGCATCTCCTTTTGTCCAGTCCCAGATTCTGGCAGTTAGAGGTTTAGGGACACCCGGAGCATAGGGTGGTGTTGCTGAACATTTTGACTAATGGCCAATGATGGACCTATCCTTCATGAACTTATTGAATTCTTTAATTCACTTATACTTTTGGCCTTCATAACAGCCCCAGGCAATAATTTCCACAGGTTACCTGTGTTATATGAAGAAATACTTTCTTATGTTTCTTTTAAAACTGCTGCCTATTAATTTTATTGGGCGATCTCTCGTTTCTGTGTTATGTGAAGGAATAAATAACACTTCCTTATCCATTTTCTCCATGCAATTCATAGTGATATAGATTTCTGTCATTCCCTCTTTTCTAAGCTGTTCCATACTCTTCCTCATGTTTGTTGCTCTTCTCTGTCCTTTTTTCAGTTCTAATGTATCTTTACTCAGATGGGGTGACTAGAACTGCATGCAGTATTCAAGATGTACGTGTACATGATATTTTATCTTTTTATCTATCCCTTTCCTAATGGTTCTGAACATTCTGTTAGCTTTATTGACTGCTACTGTATATTGAGCAGACATTTTCAAAGAATTGCTCAGAATGACTCCACGGTCTCTTTCTTGAAGTCTTCGTTAGTTATGTATGGTTGGGATTATATTTTCTAATGTGCATTCCTTTGCATTTATCAACATTGAATTTCATCTTCCATTTTCTTACTCAGTCACCCAGTTTTGTGAGCTCCCTTGAAATTCTTTGCAGTCAGCTTTGAACTTAATTATCTTTAGTAATTTTGTATCATCTGCAAACTTATTCTACCTCACAGTTTACCCCCTTTTCCAGATCATTTAAGAATATGTTCAACAACACTGGAACCAGTACAGATCCTTAGGGAACTACTACTATTGACCTTTTTCCATTTTTAAAACTGATCATTTATTCCTACCATTTCTTTTATGGTTTTTAACTAGTTACTGATCTGTGAGAGGACTTTCCTTCTTATCCCATGACTCCTTACTTAAGAGCCTTTGGTGAGGAATCTTGCCAAATGCTTTCTGAAAGTCCAAGTATACTATATCCACTGGACCACCCTTGTCCACAAATTTGTTGATCCTCCTCAAAGAATTTGAATACATTAATGAGGCATGTTTTCCCTTTTCAAAACCCATGTTGATGCTTCCCTATCGTATCATATTCATTCATGTGTCTGATAATACTGTTCTTTACTATAGTTTCAACTAGTTTGCCTGGTACTGAAGTTAGTCTTCAATGGCCTGTAATTGCCTATATCGCCTCTGGAGCCTTTTATAAAAGCAGAGTTATGTTAGCTATCTGCCAAACATCTGGTACAGAGGCTAATTAAAGTGATAAGTTAAATACCATAGTTAGTAGTTCTTCAGTTACATATTGGAGTTCCTTCAGAATTTTTGGGTGAATACCACCCAGTCCTGGTGAATTATTATTATTATTATTATGATTTGTTATTATATATCATTTGTTCCAAAACCTCCTCTATTGACTCTTCAGTCTGGGATTGTTCCTCAGGTTTGTCACCTAAAAAGAATGACTTGGATTTGGGGATTTGCCTCAGATCCTCTGCAATGAAGACTCATTCGTTTTGGCTTCCTTAAGTGCTCCTTTAGCAGCTTCGCTGTCCAGTGACTCCACTGATTGTTCGGCAGTCTTCTTGCTTCTGATGGACCTTTTTTTTTTATAAATTGCTGTTAGATTTTGTGTCTTTTTGCTAATTGATTTTCAGATTCTTTTTGATCTGCGTAGTTATATGTTTGCACTTAACTTGCTAGAGTTTATGTTCCTTTCTAATTTTCTCAGTAGTATTTGACTTCCAAGTTATAAAGATACCCCTTTGTTATTGACCACTTCTTTTTATTCTGTTCAGCCATGAGGACTTCTTTTGGTCCTCTTACTGTTTTTTAAATTTGGGGTGTACATATAGTTTGAGCCTCTGTTAGCGTGTTTAAAATAGTTTCCATACAGCTCGCAAGCATTTCACTCTTGTGACCAAGATCCAAAGGGGTAGCCGTGTTAGTCTAGGACTCTGTTTGTTGCTCTTGTGACCGTTCCTTTTAATTACCATTTAACTAGCCTCCCTATTTTAATGTAGATCAGCTTTCTGAAATTAGATGCTACTGTAGTTTGTTTCTTTGGTATTCCGCCTCACTGCTAAGGATGTTGAATTTAATTACATTATAGTTGAACTGCTCAGTAATAGTGAACAGTCACCTCTGGGACTAAATCCTGTGTGCCACTTACAATTAAATCAAGACTTTCCTCTCTCCTTGTGGGTTCCAGGACTAGCTGCTCCAAGAAGCAGTCATGAATGGTGTCAAGAAACTTTGTCTTTACATCCTGTCCTGAGATGACATATACCCACTCAATATAGGGATAGTTGAAAGCCCTCATTGTTTTACTGGGTTTTCTGTTTTTGTAGCGTCTCTGCTTTCCTTGAGCATTTCAGAACCACTATTCCCATACTGGTCATGGAGTCAATAGTATATTCTTACTGCTATATTCTTGTTGTTCAAGCATGGAATTTCAATCCATAAAGATTTTGGGGTATCGTTTGGTTCATTTTGAGATTTTTTACAATGTTGATTGTTTGGTGTCTTTCACATAGAGTGCCACTGCTTCACCAGCGCGACCAACTCTGTCATTCCTATATATTTTGTACCTTGGTATTGATTATCATTGTTCCACCAAGTTACTAGAACGAACATTATATCAGTATCCTTATTTAATACCAGGCTGTCTAATTCAGCCATCTTAGTATTTAGACTTCTATCCTTTGTATACAAACAATTATAAAATTTGTCAATATTTAGTTGTTATAATTGGATGGGATTGTTTGTCTTCTTGTTTTCTCTTCAGTTATTACCTATACTTATCACCTTCTATCCTCTCCTCTTTACTAGGATGTAGAATCTCCCCTTAATAAATACTCCCATGTGGTATGTATCTGTCTAAACTGTCTAGAGGTCTTAAGAGGTCCGCCACTTTCACACTTGTCAGGCAATTCACCATGCATGTCTCCCATTGGTCACAAATCCAACTATATTTCTAATAATCAAATTCTTCATTACTATTACCTGTCTCTTCATAATAATGGGGATTCCTTCCACAGAGAGACATCTTCTGTTCAAGAGGATATCATGATACTATCTGGAAGGAGGGTCCCAACTGTGGGGTGGTTTCCCTCAGTTCCAGCTTGATGTTTTCCTTTGTCAAGACAGATCCCAGAGGCTCTCAGAGTGGGTGTGTGACCAGAAAAGTCTTGTCTGTGTACCTCTCTGTTTCCCTTAACTCTTCCAGTTTAGCCATTCTGGTCTCAAGGGATCATATTTGCTGTCAAAAGACCATGAGCTGCCTGCATTATGTGCACACATATGCCTCTTGCCCATAAGTGAAGTAATCATATATGCTGCATTCAATGAAATAAACTCGATAGTCTGTATTCTGCTGTTGGACATCTGCCTGCATTCGGTTTGCTCTTGTAGGATGTTTTTGCCTTTGTTTGAAGGGGGTGTTTATTGCCCTAAATTTGGAGAATGGTCATTAGGTGTATCTTGCTGTCATGCGCCCTCTCTGAACTCCTTCATGAAGTTCTCCAGGTCCTCCGGTTGCATAGGAGTTGGCTTTTTAAACTGCTGTTCTCCATGAGTTATTCCACATCTAGAGATCATAAAGTCATTAGGGATCAAAGGAGAGCAGGCTAAAACTTTAAGAAGCTCTCAGCCTTGTCTAGCAGGCTTCTTAGCTCAGCATATAGCCCCACAAAGGGAACACTCTATAAACTTCACTAAAGCGAACAAGTGGCAAGCAAGCAATCACACAACCAACCAGACAACAAGCTTACCTCAAGAGTGAGTTTGTTTTTCTTTCACTTTTTGTTTGTGTATGATTCTTGCCCTTCATTTTTTCTTATACATCTTATTTGCACATCTGCCAATAACTGCCTCTATAACACTGCCTCATCTAAAATCCTTATCTATGCCTTAATTTCTTCAGACTTTCACTATCGTGTCTGTGTTTCGTTGGCCAAGACCTGGCTCTTCAGGTATTAGAATGCTGATGCGTATCTTTTCAAACATACAGAAAAATATAACCAAATTGCCATGTCCTCATATAACTCCACTGATTCTGTTTCTTTTAGGATCCATTTCAAAATTTTCATCTTTTATAGACTTCATGTAGCCTATTTCACATTGAAAGCCTTAAGCGCTTATAGCCATGATGTAGCCTGCTTAGAACCATCAAAATTCTACACTCCCCACTCAGCTTGTGTAGCATTGGCTTCCCCCTCTTTGTTCCATTACATAAGTGTGTACAATTAGTCCAGTTGTTTTCAACCTCTCCAGACTGCTGTATGCCTTTCAGGATTCTGATTTTGTCTTGCATACCCCCAAGTCTCACCTCACTTAAAATCTTCCCAGCTGCCCGTGTCTGAAGGAAGCACCACAACCAGTGGCATACAGAAGTAAGTATGGCATTACCATACCATGACACTCTTACTCTCAGAACTGGGTGGCTGGAGAGAGGTGGCTGTTCATGTTGGCAGCGTAGGAGGACTATTTTTTTAAATCCTGCTCTGGTCCCATCCTGCGATACCCACTTCCTCTTGCTCCCACATTATCTGTGGAATGTTTATCCCTCTCCTGCTGTTATGGCAGTGGGTCCTGTGGGACCCATGGGGTGCCATTCCTGCTGCAGGTCTCCATAGCCTGTTGTAAAACTAGGCAAATAGGATCAGTTGACTTATCCCTTGAAGCCCTCTGCATACCTCCAGGGGTACTTGCACCCTGGTTGAGAACCACTGTCATAGGGTACCGGTCATCGACATAAGCCTTCTTGAGTTCACCATCTTCTTGACTCTTCTATTTGATAAGAAAATTTATTTTCTCCCTGGCCTGTTTTTCTCTCTATGCTTATATTTTTTTTCATTGTAACTTTATAACTGTATTATTTAATACTGCATAAAGTTTTGGGGGATAAAGCCTATATGAAAAGGTCTATATAAAATAAAATTGTATTTCCCTACCACCATAGAGAGGCAAAAAAATTCCTTTTATAGAAGCACTTTTCAGTTATGAAAAATAAATATTTAGCATGTGAACAGCTGATATTCAGATAGGGAGAAAAGGGACTTTAATTCACACCTCCCAGCTAAAAGTATAGGCAAACTAATCAAATGGTGTTCTATCAAACTGTCATGCTTGTGCTCTTTTAAAAATATCCATTGAGAGTGGGTGTAACCAAGAGATCAATCAAACTCCAACCTGTCTTGCCAGGAAGGGAGGAGTAAAGGGTGAAGAGGTATAACTGGCCATATGGCTGTGAGACCAGATTGTTCATCCTTTGGGTCTTCACTGGGAGGAATGGTGAGAGGTTAACTGTTTATTTCTGTAATCTGTAAATACACTTTTAAGATATTGGCTGTAGATTTGATGTTAGAACCTAATATTAAATATTAGTCATATGAGGAGTGTGTGTGTGCGTGCGCGCGTGTGCACAGTACGAAAGCCAGTACTACTTATTTCTCAAATATTAAATATCAGTTTAAAAAAAAATATTTAGGTTGATAGTGGAAATAAATTAAAATCTGCATAGCCAGGCTTCTGAACCTAGAGATCCTATTGTTGCATTGATCAGGAAGAGATTTATTGAAATCAAAGGAATATGCAAGCTAAGTACTTAAAAGGGCTAGCTTTGCACAGAATATGGATTTAAGGAAGATTGAATGATGTTTTGCAGCTTTCATTTTAATAGTTTCAGCTACTATACAACAGATAATGTAAAGTCATAGTGAAACAATTGCAAGTTCTGTTTTATGATTTAATTAGGCCAACAAATCATAAGCCAACCCCATCGTTTAATAAATGTACATAATATAATTAGTGTTGCGATTGAGTGTGACTGCTGTTGATTGTGTAATGGTATTTAACATACCATGTTTTTTCTCTCCAAAGGACCCAACCACATGCCTATGCAAGGACCTGGGCCTAATCAGCTTAATATGACAAACAGTTCTATGAACATGCCTTCAAGTAGTCATGGGTCCATGGGCGTCTATAATCACTCAGTGCCATCTTCACAAAGCATGCCGGTACAGAATCAGATGACAATGAGTCAAGGACAGCCTATGGGCAACTATGGCCCCAGACCAAACATGAACATGCAACCAAACCAAGGTAAATGAAATGTAATTATTATTAAGTGGGGGTTAGCTAGTATACAAGGAAATCTTTGTAACAAGTTAAAGCAGTGGTTCCCAACCTGTGGACCCGGGGGGGGGGGGGGGGTGTCAGGAGGGGCCTGCAGGGACTTTCAAAGTGGACCATGGCTCCTTTCCTGGGCCTGCAAAAGGGAGCCGCTGCTTAAGGATCCAGGCAGTGTGTGTTTCTCTGAGACTTAAAGACAGGTGCAGGCTCCTTGCTGCAGCCAAGGGGATGGGATATCAGCGCTCCCCTTCCCGTCTGTAGCAGGGAGCATGGCAACATGCTCTGCCTAGGTCCATAGGTACTGAGGTTCCTGCTGAAGCCAGAGTGTGGGAAAATCAGCGCTCTCCTCCCCCAGCTCCAGTAGAAAGCAAAGTGCTCTGCCTGGGGCTCTAGGTGGTGGGATCCCTGCTGGAGCCAGATGGAGGAGAGCACTGATCTGTTATCTCCCTGGCTGCAGAAGTGAGCCACTGCCTCAGGACTCAAGTGGAGCACACAGGGCGACAGGACGTTTGGTTTCCTTGCTCCAGCCAGGAAGACGGGAGATCCATGAGGGAGCAGCTTCCTTCTCCCACCTTTCCATCTGGCTGCAGTGCAGGGGCAGCTGCTGGTGGAGACTGGTGGCCCTTCAGGTTTGTAAAAATATCTGTGGCCCTCAAGCCAAAAAGATTGGGAGCCACTGAGTTAAAGTGCTTCTTTCTTTAAATGTATTTATCTTTATGTCCCTAAGGATCTTAGGGTGGGGATCCATGAGGGTGCTTAAGTGTTGCATTGCTGAGTACCACAGCACCTAAGTTTTAGGGGTCTAGAAAATCATTGGAGCAATAGTGGGCCTCCACAAAGCTTGAGTTAGGCATGTAGATTCCTTCTATAATGAATGGTGAGAAATAGGCATTTAAGAACCTGATGGACAAAAGCCAGCACTTGGGCTAGCTTAGGCAGTTCCGCCACTAATGTGATATTCTGACCAGAAGGGTGTATGCTAAGCTCTGCTCCTTTTGTGGAAATAGGTGTCTGACGGGGAGAAGGCATTTGAACTGGCTCAGCATCTCTCAGTTGAGTGCCCTGATATTTAGGCTATGGAATAGTCTGCTGGGGGTGTTCTTCTATCTCTCCGGTTGAAGTTGATCCACTTTAATGAAACAGTTGAATAGTTAAATATTAATTGGGCCAGAAAAAGAGTTAGAATGATTCTATATTTTACTGGTTAGAGCACTCACTGTAGAGCTGGTCATCAGGAAGGAGGACTTGAACTGGGGGGATTTCCCACATCCTGAGTGAGTACCATGTCCACTTGGCTAACGATTACTATTGAGATCCTCCTTTATTTTTCTCTAGTCCTTTTTCCCCGCGCTGTTCTGTGTGAGGTAGCCAGAGGGGCCTGATCTAGTAGGTGTGCTCACAAACTACCTAATAGATTGGGTCCCTACTAAGGCTTAGATGGCTGAATGCCTGCCTTTCCTGGGTTTGTGAATAACTCTGTTAGGCATGGTTTGCCTAGTGTGGAGCAGTAGTGAACATGCGTTATGGAGGAGATAGGTATCCAGGAGTGAGGCTGCAGGTTTCATGTCTAGAGGCAAAGACTTAGGTGCCAAGTAAGCTTAGTCACCTAAAAGGTTAGACAGCAGCTGAGCAGTTTTCTGGATTGCAGCGGTGCCTAAAAATTGGCATTAAGCACCTAAGTGCCTTTGTGGATCACATTCTTTATCTCTTTTCTCCTGTGTAACAGTCATTTCAGTGTTTTCAAGCATTGGGCCACATTTAAACACAGGGTGAACCACTGGAAAGATGTATGCTTTCACCAGATCTGAATATGAATTTCTTTTTTGTAGTGTAATTTATGTAACATCTTGTATTTTGTGAAGACCATGATATAAAAGAGATATTACATCGGTGTGTATCTCCTGTATAAATTTACCATGGTAAAAGATACATTTTTTTCTTTGAACACTGACAGATGATCACTCTTAAATCTCATGGATAAAAGGAGGAATTAAGATTAGATAGTTCCTATAAAGATTTTTCTGCCATATTAATCATTGTTCTCTTTCACCCATACGTTTTTAACTTGGAATACCCATTTATTTGTATTGGGAATAGAATTTCAGTTCCCATTACAAATCTGGTTCTACATAATATTTTCTGATGATGTCCTCTTGCATTAAGTAACAATTCAAAACTGATTCTGTGTCTAGGATTTTTATCCAGAATAAACAATAAAGATGCTCTATCCTACTGGCAGTGTGATCCCTGTGTTTGTGCCAAGTACACTGCAGTATAAAAATATTATCTTACTACCATAATGGACAAAATTATTCACTTGTTTCTATGCTGTGTGTTCACACAAATGCTCTTAATGAACAGGCCAGAGTACTATTAATGCTGGTTGTGAAGTCTTGCTGCATTTGATTCAAACATGCCATCCACTAAAATCCATACTATGGGATCAAAAATGTAAATACACTAATTAAAACATGTTTGTTTTGTATCTATCTGGATTGTATTGCAAACAAGTCAACTGAAGAATACAAGTGGGACTCCCTTTACTTCAGCTGCTGTGAGAGAAAATATTTTCTAATTTGGAAGACTCTCTCTTTGATCATTAATATACATAATACAGTAGTGTAAATTGAGATTGAGCTTTGCACTCCAGTAGAGGCTTCTGTTCCAATTTGTTGCACATCTGTTCGTGAAGGAATACTTTTGAATCTCTAGTTGACCTAATAAAAAGAAAATCAGCGGAAGAGCCACTCAGTATTAGAACAGAGGGCAGTCCAGCCACCAGTTTGGTTACTGATGGCAAAAACAAGAACCTTGATCATTCTGAGGCTAACCACAATTGTAATTAAAAATTTAGTAGTAGGCAGACAGCTGTGATTGCAAGAGGGACCAAATTTAGATCTGACAGTAAGTTGGCAAATTTTGTATGTCTTTTAAGCAGTGGATTCTGGTGCATTTCTTATAACATTTGTGAAACGGATTGGACATACAGCAGCTAAGATTTACCTTAGTTATGAATACTTGACTATTAATAAGAAAAATAAATGATATAGGGATCAGTCCATGCAAGGAAAGAATATTTGTTCATGAAGGAGTTTATCTTATAGGTAATTGAGCTGTTTAAAGCTTCGGAGTAGTGATTCACCCATTTCAAAGTGAGGCATACTTCATGTTTATTCACCTCCTACTACAGTGTTTGCACCATACACTGATTTATTTTTCCCCCCATCAAACTTGGAAATTGATCATTAGAAACTGCCAAAAAACCCCAAATCAAACCCCAGTTTGTAGGTTTAAGACTGTAAAACAATTATTTGAAACAATAAGTTAAGAAGTTGTGACAATCTGATGGAATAGATCAAGGTGACAAAACTTACTGACCACCCGACACTCTCATCCTGCTGAGCAGACCCCTCGAGGCTCACCACCCTGCCGCAGGGCAGAAGCACTGAGCTCCCCACCCTAATCTGATAGGTGGTGAATGGGGTCGGCAGAGGGGGCTATGTGAGCCGCAATTTAACACTAAAAGAGCTGCATGTGATTCACAAGCCACAACTGGGCCACCCCTGGAGTAGATTGTTTTCTAAATTGGTTGATGAAGCAGCTGATATGGTAGTTCTGTTATTGAACAGATGTTAGAACTTTAGTGGGTTTCAAAGAGTAAAGGATAGGGCAGCATCTAAACAGATCATCACTTTGCTTTACTGTGGAGCAGTAACTCTAGCTAGGACAATGACATTGGTGGATTTGGTAACAGTGGTAGGAGCAGATGTCCGAGGAGCTCTCTGGAGTGTTAAGGTCGATTTCTTGGAAAAGTGGGGAAGTTACAGAAGACTGGAATTTCCAGAGGGGTAGCCGTGTTAGTCTGTTGTACAGCAAAAAAACAACAAGAGTCCTCTGGCACTTTATAGATTTAACAGATTTTCTTCAGCATAAGCTTTCGTGGACTATAACCTACTTTGTCAGACGTTAGAAGACTGGTAGAAAGCAAATGTTCTGACAATATTTAAAAAGGGTAAATGGGATGACTTTGATTAATTATAGGCCTGTCACCCTAACATTGATCTTAGGCAGCATAACTGAACAGCTAATGTGTGACTTGACTAATGAAGAATTAAAAGAAGGTAATACAATAATGCCAATCAATATGGTTTTATAGAAAAATAGATACTGTCTAATCAACTTGGTCATCTTTTTCTTTTTTTGATGAGATTACAAGTTTTGTTGATCAGGGTAATAGTACTGATTTAATATACTTAGACTTTGATGTTATACCACACAGTGTTTTGATTTAAAAATTAGAATGATTAATGGGGCCCACGTTAAATGGATTTAAAACTGTCTGACAGTTCTCAAAATGTAATTGTAAACAGGGAATCATCCTCAAGTGGGTATGTTTCTAGTGGAGGCCTGTAGGAACAATTCTGGGCCCTGTCCTATTTAACATTTTTGTCAGTATTGAAGAAAACAAAATGATCATTGAAGAAATTTGGGGATGAGACAAAGATTGGGGGAATGGGGTGAAGAGGATTTGTCACAGATACAGAGAAATCTGGTTTGATTGATAAGCTGGGCACAAATAAACAATATATTCATTTTAATGTGGCCAATTGTAAAGTTAGACATCTAGGAACAAAGAAAGCAGGATGGGGGGGGGGGGATTTTACCCTCAGAAGTAGTGACTGAAAAGGACTTGGAGCTCATGATCAGCTGAACATGAGCTCCCAGTGCAATGCTGTGGTTAAAAGAACTAATGCAGTCCTTAAATGTATAAATGGGAATCCGAAGTAGGAGTAGAGAATTATATTACCTCTTAATTTGGCATTGGTGTAGCTGCTAGCGGAATAGTGTTTTTCTGATGTCCACTGTTCAAGAAGGATGTTGATAAATTGGAGGGATATTGGAGAGCAGCTATGAGAATGATTAAAAGTTTTGAAAACATGCCTTATAATGATAAACTCAAAAAACTCAGTCTATTAAAGAGAAAATTAAGGAGTGATTGATCACATTTGATACCTACTTGGGGAAAAAAATTTGGTAATGGGTTCTTACAGGTTAGCAGGCAAAGTTATAACAAGATATCTGCCTGGGAGTTGAAGTTAGATAAATTCAGACTGGCAATAAGGCACCCATTTTTAACAGTGAGTGTCATAAACCATTAGAAGAACTTATGAAGGGTTGTGATGGATTCTTCATTATTGACAACTCTAAGATCAAGACTGGATGTTTTTCAAAAGATATGCTCTATCTAGTTCAAGCAAGAATTAAGGCAGGGAAGTTCTGTGGCTTGTGCTATGCAAGAGGTCAGACTAGATGATCACAATGGTCCTTTCTGACCTTGGAATCTGTGAAATAGACCACCCAAAATTAGTGACATGGCTACCCCTTTGGACCAAAATTAGTGGACACTTTTGACCTTAATCACTTCGTGCCTCTGTTTCCTCTGTCTGTAAAATGGAGAAAATAATACCATCTCACCTCATGTTTATGTTGTAAAAATAAATTCATTGATGTTTGTGAAGCACTTGGATACTACAGTGATGAGTGCCATGAAAAAGCCCATGAGAAAATTAATAATTCTGTCTTCAGAGCAGGCTTTGAATAATGTAATTGTGAACAAGGCATGGGCCAGGCACTGAACAAAGATGATTAAATATCATGGAAGAGCTTCTCAATCAATGAGTACTGTCCATCCCGTGCACTGAATGAGGCAGTGGTCTTGTGGAAAAATGTGTGTCAGTTTTCAGCGTGGGAGGTACCACCCACTAGTGGGCATTTTGTGATTTTTGGTGGGTGCTACAAAAATGAAGGAAAGAGATAATGGCCATGCTCATCCAGCTGTAATTTATAAAAAGTTTGTATGAATAAATTTTATTTGAATGAAATTTCTTTGATATCCTATTTAAAATATCTGAGTTTAAAATTTAAATTGAAAATTGTAATTAACGATTAACAGTACGACAGTGTAACAATTAATTTAACGACAGTGGCAATTTATAAAAAGTAACAATTATGTAGGTGGGTGGTAAACTTACTGCAAATGTGAAAATATTGAAAGACTGGGTGCTGATCCAAAAAAGGTTAAAGACCACTGATGTATGTGATCATGTCATTAAAGACCTTATCAGAAAATATATACTCAGGTGTTGAATTAAGACTGCACAGGCAACCTTTAATTATGGCGCTTGTTAAATTTTGAATGCTGAACCTACACCATTGTTTTCTAACATATTTTTTATGAGTGCAATTACTAGTGTGGTATCCTACAATATTTCATTACAGAAGTTATTTAAGTCCAATGGTATTAGTAGGATAGGAAAAAACTTATTATTATGGCAGAAAGTCTTTATAATGGGATTTATCAGTATGTTAATCAATGACTTGCATTAGTTTTATAAGACACTTGCTGAAGGAATGCCCTTCTTGAAAATCTAGAGCCTTCACAACATTATTTTACAAGGTCAGTTTTCTTGCAACTGAAAATTTCGGTCATCTTGGATTGTGGAAATTAAATGTTAAACAGTAAGATCCACAAGTGACTCTCGTGATGAAGCTGTTGTACCATTCTGAAAAAAACTGCAAGGACTATTAGTCAACATTCATGAAAAAGATGGGACTGTAAGGTGGCTGTGTCAATGTCTTCCTTCTTTTTTACAAAATCCTACAAGATTACTGTTATAGTATGTTGAATAAGGTATTCTACCATTTTTAACAAGACATCTTGATTACACAAAAGAGAGCAGTTGGAGTAAGCCGAATTCATCAACACACCAAAGTCTAGGTTTATTTAGAAACCCCTCCTTACAAGTATTGAACAGAATTTTTCACATCATTATGGTGACAAACTGTAGAACTCAAGTACTTTGATTTTTATTTTTTTAATTTTTTTTAAAGTCTTCTCAGATGTCTTGTTTTTCATGTCCCTCTACAGCCGCTTTGGTTGACCACATTCCCCTGCCAGACCTGAGATTAGAGCCAAGTATATTTGACTCCCCAATCTCCATGTCCTAAACATTAGACACATGTTGCCTGCCCATTTAAACAGCAGAACTATAGCTCAGGGTGTTATCTTTACTTTGCCAGTTTTCGAAGGCTCATAGGAGGACTGTTTGCTGAATCAGATGGTGAGATTTTAAAGACATTTTTATTTATTTAAATATCCTTTCATACTTCTGGCCCCTGTACAAATAGTTACAAGCAAGCATACAAGAGATCACATACACCAGTGACTCCACTGAAGCAGACTTCTCCCTTTCTACCCACCGCAAAAGCCTAAGCACCAGCCTCTTACCCAATTAGTAAAAGACTGGAAAGATAAATGAGCATAACATAGGGTACTGACTGTCACCAAATTCAGGCTGTGTAGGGAAGAAGTGATTTCCATTATTGAGGACTCTTCACTCGAGATGCCACATTCTGCTTGTCAATTGCAAGGATGTAAACACTTGAAGTGCTTTGAGTTAGAAATACTAGGTGTTTTTCCCATATGGTGAATTATTTCTATTTTGTAAATGTAACAGATTTTCTCCCACGAAAGCTCATGCGATTAATAAATCTGTTAGTCTTTAAAAGTGCCACAAGACTCTGTTGTCTTTCTACAATAGACTAACACGGCTACCCCTTTGGAACTTCAAATCTAGTTAGAGATGAAGGCCTTGCAGAGGAGCAGTTCCTTCTGCAATTTTTCAATTAGTGGCATGTATTGGAAAGATATTTCCGGTGAATTAGAAATAGCAAAATGCTCCCTTGACATGTTAAAAGACTAGAGATCCTGCTGAATAATCTTTTAACTTTCCTTTGTGACATTAGCAAGGCATGCAAAAGGGTTGGGTCCCTTTATCAGTTATCTGAGCTTCCAGACACCTATGGCATTTCTAAGATGCCAAGATACTAGAAGACAGTTAGCAGTTAAACGTATGCTTCATTGGATTTCCTAAATGCTGCAGCAGTTCCTGCAGAGCTCCTGTGTTTACCAGTTATCAGCCCATCATGGCTAGCTGTCAGTTCCGGTTTTGTGACCAAATACTCCCTTGAAGAGAAGAATAAGGCAGAAAAAGCTTGCAGAGTGTCATGTGATTGCTAGACATCCACTCTGTGTTTCATATAATGCATTGGGTACATTGGTGAGAACTATGATCACTTTCTGCTGGTATTCTTGGCTTAGGTCAGTGGTTTTCAACCTGTGGTCCTCAGATCTCGGGGGGGGGGGGGGGGGGGGA
>ML685766.1:13615109-13660574 GCA_007922175.1 Pelusios castaneus
GGGAAGGATCTGTGGGGATCTAAGGGGTGTGTGAAAGGTGATGTGAAAATAAAATTTCGGATCCCAGAAAAGGCACTCCATTTTTCTGATCCATTAAAAGTATTTAAATACCTCCACCCCATCTCCCACCCACAGGTCAAATCCCTGAAGTGTTTGTCATTACCATAGAAGCTTATAATGCAGTGCCCTGTTTCACACTAAATGCCAGGGCCAAGCACATGCAGCTTTTACAGTTGAATTATGTTCAGTCAGTTCTTTGTCTCATGCTCCTTTGGTAGTGGCCTGCGGAACTGCAGGCTGAATTTCCAAAATTTTGTGGAGGTCTGCAAATAAAAAAAAGCTCAAAAACCGTTGGCTTAGTTTATCTGGCCTTTCAGTTAAAGTGCAGGCTCAAAGGTGAAAGATCTGTCTTTTAATGACACAGGTTTATTTAGCAGCAAAACTGATGGAACTTTTGGAGATGGAAGCGACTGCATTTTGTAACTTGGGCTTTGAGTTTGACTGGGTGGGGTTATCTTTTTGGTTCCAAAGACAATTCACTTCATCTGGTTCTTCTTTCCCCTTCTCCTGCTGCAATCTCAACCATGTTAGCAGCTATTGTATTTTTCTCCTCATACTGTACCAACTCACTGTTATATCCAAGATCCAGTAGAAGAGAAGAAGTTGAGGAGATATTTTAAACAGTTGAATTTTTCTCTCGCTTGTTCATCCTCAGCACCCACCTGGCCTCAAATTTGTTAGGTTGTCCGCACACTTTAGCATGTCAGTTCCTATGATCATGGCATGGAATTATCACTGGCCACTGGCTATTGCAAATAATCCAGTTCAGATATGTAGTCCAATTCCTTTCCATTCTGCCCTCTATCTCCTCTTCCCTCCTTGCCTATTGGATCCAAAGATGGGGCCATAGAAGACTTGCCAAAGCCGTGTAGAGACTATTTCTGATTCCACAATTAGGGAGAGACAGCCTTTGTCTTACTATGGACTTAAGGAAATTGAACACTTCAACAAAGATGTCAAATGCCACATGCTGGTTGGTTTCCATTATTCAGTCCCTTTGTGTGCAAAATGGGTTTGGTGCTGTCAATCTAAAAGATGCTTGGTTTCACATCACTTTCAGACTGACTAACTCACCAAAATAATTTGTTCTCTTCCACGGGACACACAATACTACCAATTTAAATTCTCTTCCTTCATTATTTGGTGTGCATTCTTTGAAACCAGGAATGCACATCAAATATCTGGCCATGGAGACCTCATACCTTTTGCATCAGGGAATACATAGTGTGCATATCTGGATTATTGCTGTGCATTCACACTCACAAAGTCCTAGAGGAATCCTTGAAAAGAACATAGCTTGTTTGTGTCCATGTATACACTCTGTATAAACCAGAGTTTTTTATCCTGGTTCCCACTCAAGATAATACTTGTGAAAACTATCCTGGGACTTAATAAAAGCCAAGTTTTTCCCTGCAGGGGACAGATTTGTGGGAATTTACTAAGAGATGGTTTTTCTGCAAAGAGCCTCCAAAGATCAGTGTGATTTATTTTACACTCACCCCTCTCCCCACCCACTGGTGCATCTCATGGCCTCTTCCATGAAGTAACCTCTTACTGTAGCTGATACAGCACTGGGTGGCAGTAAACTTCAGTCTGAATGTAATAGACAGCATGACTGCATCTTTAACTATTCCTTCAAAAATTCTCAAATCTTCCTATCATTGAGAATTAAAGTATAACGTGCTAAAGGGATTATCCTTCACTCCTATTCCTTTGTCAGCAATAGTCCTTACAGACTTCCCCCTTCTGGGCTTCTCTTCCCAAGTGAACAATTCACAGTCATTGGAATGTGTTCTGAGAGCTGCAAAACCATCAGATGGACTGTAAATAAATAATTAAGAAAAATAACAGGAAAAAGCCAGGTAAACAATGGAGTCCTGTCATTTACTAGTTAGCTTGCTTTTGCATCGATTATTTGTTATATTGTAGTTTTATTCAGTTTTGTCTTCTGAATAAATACAAAACTAAATATGGCATAAAACCATAAACAAATGAAAACACTCTTCCTCATCTCCCCCTGCCCCTCAACCCCTCAGTCCAACCAAAGAAAAAACTACACTTCCCCCAAACTGCTCCATGAAATGGTTCCATTCAGGAAACTGATGGAAACCAGGGTTTCCCTTTTTGGTTCCATTCTAATAAAGGAGACCTGAACCAAACTGGAAAGAAGCCAAACGCACTCTTATTAACATAATACACAGTTAGGCTGGTGCAGGGTAGTGAATTCTCTTTGTGGCTCTACAAAGCATTAATGAAGTTCTAATTTAAAAAGCAAATAGAAAACCTCTACATTGCACCATGGGGAGCCAACACATTTTATCACATTGTATTGTGACTAATATTAATATTGTTAATTAACAAGCGTTCTTGAGATCTAGGAATATTATGGCAGCCAGATTTTCTTTCTTCAAGGCTCTTATTTTTAGTACATTCAGAGTGGTCTGAATGGTCCAATTGTTCAGAAGAGCCAAAATACGAAATACAATTTCAGGTAAGTGAAAAATAAATGTCAATATCTTCATTTTAGCCCTTTTAGTAAGTACTTTAAAATTGGATCATAGAAACTCATGCAGAAGGGCAGAAGCAGGATTTTGAAATATGTCATCTTATTTATAATATTTATCTTCAGAAGAAAATGCAGAATATCTCTATTTTCTCTATAATACTCCTTTTTTGCTTCTTGTTGAGAACTTCTTGGGTTGCCTCCCCTACTAACACTTAGAACAGCTTTCCTCTTATTGTGCTCTTAATTAATTTAGTTAGCATTTGTTTAAACTAAACTGAGGCATGGCCACTTCTGAATGAGAGAGTGCAGGCAAGGATTTAACGTGCTTTAACTAATGCACTTTGCATTCACACATTCAGTTAATTTGGTTTAACTTTTCTGAATGTTACCTTGTAGATTTTTCTTTGTGACCTTACTCTTTTTTCCTCATCTAAATCCATCTTCAAAATTGACTGCTTCTAGCTAGTTTTCCACTCTTAAATTCCATTATGATACTTTCTGTTCCTAGTCTAACACCTGACCATTTTAAAAAGAAAAAGAAACAGACAAATTTTACAAGAAATAAATTACCTCTCCCCTTATTTTATGTTGTTTCTTCACTTCCACCCATCAGCCCTGGCCCACTTATGACTCCTTAGGTCACATTGCAGCTGAGCAAAACTACTGTTAGTACAAGAGTCATCACAGCTTGACTTTGGTAATACAAAAAAACTCCACAGTGCATCCTCCACAGAATTACAAGTAGAGAATTAATGTACAAGTAAATCTAGTAATTGGTTTAAGTTAAAATTAATTCAAAAAACAGATTCTTTAAGTAATTAACACCTAGTTCAGGCTTTTTTTTTTTCACATAATATTAATATTGGAATAGCATAGACTCTTCACATTTTCCATCTTATCATGAGTTAGTGAAATCTGGTACCTTTACTGCCTTGTTGATGTGACCATGAGGGGAGAAGAGATTCTAATATTTCTTTAAAAATCAGTTTAATATGTCTAATCACAAACACTGAAATGCCTTAATTGCAATCGTTTGGTGATTATGTGGGAGTCAGAACAGGGCAAAGACAAGGTTGTTTGGATTCTGTTAGTGTTCTGTCAATTTCCGTACCTTAAAATTTTTGTGTTTCTTTTAAGTTTACCCTTAACTCTGAATTTCCTGGGTTTATAGTACTTTGTTTTAAGTTAATTAACATTATTTTTATTTGAATTGAGGTAGATTCTGGATGGCCCACTTATGGATTAGAACCCCATCGGGAGAAGCATGTAACCAAAATACAATCGCTGCTCCTGACAGCTTTCAATCTAACTAACATACTTTGAAAAATATTATCATATATTAGTTGTGTACTTCTAACTTTAATGCTAATGTAGTTTTAATCTTGGAATATTGTAGGAGGAGCAGAAGTGACCTCTGTAGATACAATTGCGTAAAAATTATACATTTCTTGCAGATGAAATTCAGAGTTAATAATTGCTAAGTAATACACATTGAAAAACAATCCTAACTATACATACAAAATGATGGCATCTAAATTAGCTATTGTCACTCAAAAAAGAGATCTTGGAGTTATTGTCGATAATTCTCTGAAAACATTGGTTCAATGTGCGGTGACTGTCAAAAAAGCTAACGGAATGTTGGGAACCATTAGGAAAGGGATAGATAAGATAGAAGATCTCATAATACCACTATATAAGTCCAAAGTACACCCACACCTTGAATAACCTGTGCAGTTCTGGTCACAACCATCTCAAAAAAGATGTATTAGAAATGAAAAAAGTACAGAGAAATGCAACAGAAATTATTAGGAGATGGAACAGCTTCCATATGAGGAAAGATTTAAAAGATTGGGACTCTTCAGCATGGAAAAGAGATGATTAAGAGATGGAATATGATAGAGGTCTATAAAATCATGACTAGTGTGGAAAAAGTGAATAATTAAGTGTTATTTACCCCTTCATGTAACACAAAAACAGTCAGTGGGATCACCCAATGAAACTAATAGTCAGCCAGTTTAAAACAAACATAAGGAAGTACTTCTTCACACAACACAGTCAACCTGTGGAATTCACTCCCTGAAGGTTTTATGAAGGCCAAATGTTTAAGTGGGTTTCAAAAAGAGTTAAATAAACTCATGGAGGATGATACACGAATGGCTATTAGCCAAGAGGGTCAGGGATGCATCCCCATGCTCTGGGTGTCCTATGGCCTCTGATTGCAAGTTGCTGGAACTGGATGATAGTGGATGAATCACTTGATGATTGCCGTGTATTGTTCATTCCCTTTGAAGCATCTAGCATTGACCACTGTCAGAAGACTGGGTACTGGGCTAGATGGACCATTGGTCTGACACAATATGGCTAGTCTTATGTTCAGGGGTTGACATAATTTTTCAGATCAGGTTCTCAATTGAGTACCAGCAGAAATAGTTTGGTACTCAGATGTCGTCTTCATTTAACTTGCACACTAAGATGGAGCAGGGAGGCTTTATTTTTATTTTATTTTTTGCACTTTGCACTTGTTTTTTCACTCCCCCCCCCATTTTTGCACTGCTGTACTTTTTTATTGTTTTGAAAGCACCAGGATAGGGTGGAAATGTGAAAGGAAGGAGTTGGGAGGGATGGGTTACACTGTTTTTGTTTTTCCCGGTTTATTTATTTATTTATTTTTACCTTGGCAGTGTGGGGAAAAGATGGGAGCCAGGAGTTTTTGCATTTTTTTCTTCCAGGGTTTTTGTCGAGTGCCTGATATGCTCCAGCTAGGACGCTGCTGGATCCTAGGGGGGGAGGTGTGGGGGGGAGCAGCTGCCAAGCTCCAGCAGGGCTTCCCTGGGCCAGCCCGCCTTGGCCAGCCCAGCCAGCATGCTGTGTGTGTCTAACTGTGCCCCGTGCATAGCCTCTGCTGCAAGGGAAGGGGCTGGGTGGGCAGAGCCAAGGCTGGGCTCCTCAGCTTGGGAGGAGACAGAAATGGGGGTCTCCTCAGCACCTCCATAGTTGGGGGAGGGGACCACGTTTTGCCCCCAACCCCAGTCCCTAAGGCTTACCTGCACAGCAGGGGCAAGCCAAGGGCCCATAATGTTGGGGGCAGGAGGGTTTGTCGGGGAAACCACTTCTCTTACAGTGAAAATGGGGGTGGGGAGGGGAAGCTAGCTGAGCAAAGCAGGCATTTCAAAATGAAGGGGGAACCATCCACCAGTTTCTCATTCGGGGAGGGGGAGGGGGTATCCAACCACTTTAAATAGACACCAAAGCAGTTTATCCAAAGACCATCTGTGCATGGTGCGTGCCTCTGTTATCCAAACTTAGTACAGTCGACTCCACGGCTTTCTGGGGCATATACAGGCTAGAGCCGGAGGGAATTCTGGGGCTTGTAATCACTATGGGACAGGGGAGGTGGGGTTGCTGTTCTTTTTCCCTTTAAGAGCACTAAAACTCCCAGGAGGGAAGGATGGAGCAGGGATAGGAGGGGGAGCAGCTCTGGCTCAATCTGGCTGGCCGGGCTACGGACTCTGCTCTCAGCCTCTCACTGATGCTGACAAGAGGTACGCAGCTGCGCTGTTGGGGAAAGTTAGCAATGCGCTTTTTAAAATGTTAAGTACGCATGTGTACCTGCATACCACTTATATTAATCCCTGCTTATGTTCTTACGTAATTTTATTTTAACTTCTAAGATACCATAATTTACTAAAAATTAAGCAGGTATCAGATTTTCACCTCTGGTCTCTACCCAAAGATGATATATTGTATTTGAGAAAGTTCAAGTAAAAATGATTCCATTAACTTTGAGCATGAGGAAAAATATAACATAGCCATTGTTTTGTTGTTTTAAAAAGCCATAATACTTGCTTGTAACCATCTTCATTCTTTTGGAGAAGTTCTGCTCTGTAAATTCATGACTGAATTGGTTATCCCATTTTTATACGGTCCAAAATTCATCAGTGCTTGATGGTATTGCTTTTCACATATGTCTATGTGGAATTCGTTCTTAATTGTTTAAATTTTGATTTGTTACACTGTTTTAAAAGATTTTAATACAGGTCAGCATTTAGAGAAGACATATAGTTGTTATTTTTTCTTCTTCTACAGGTCCAATGATACACCAGCAGCCTCCTTCCCAGCAATATAATATGCCACAGGGAGGTGGGCAACATTATCAAGGACAGCAGGCACCAATGGGAATGATGGGCCAGGTTAATCAAGGAAATCACATGATGAGTCAGAGACAGATTCCGCCGTACAGACCACCACAGCAAGGTAAGACTATACATGGAACTTTTCAAATTAGTTTAAATAACCATCTTGGAAAAGACTATGAATCAGTTTTTTGCTTGCATCATATTTGGGCCAAACTGTTACGTGCACAATTTCAGGTTTCTTTGACTCCAACTCCCCCCCCTTAAAGGTAACTTTTGCAGCAGAAAAGCCGCTAGTATGGATATGGATTTTTAAAAAAATATATATACCCCCACATTTTAAAAGGGGTATCTGAAAAGTTTACATCCCAGATAACCTGCTGTATGAAATAGAATTAAATTTATTGTCACAAAAAGTTTGATGTGTATGGAAAAGAGTTAAATAACCCATTTGGGTTTAAAATTGCTCAAACACTAGAAGAAAGTAAGAGAAAATATAATTCTAACCATTAAATCTTGTAATTCTTTTTTAACTGCTGTCCTTTTAAGAAAGGTAGCCTGTATTTTTCTTGATGCATAGCTTAGTGCTGTTGCTGTTGTATGTGTGTGTTCTTACAATGAACTCTGAGCTAGATTGACACATATGCTACGGAGTCTAGTGCAGATGAGCAACTGAATGTATATAAAATTAAATAGTAAAGTAGATTAAATATGTTGTCTTAAATGTAGCCGGGTGGGTGGGGAATACATTTGAGAAATATTTCTCATACTAAACTCAGAAATTAGCAAGCTTGTTAACAGAGAAAACAAGATATTTACGTATTGACTGGTTGTGGTTTTTCAGGCCCACCACAGCAGTACTCAGGCCAGGAAGACTATTATGGGGACCAATACAGTCATGGTGGACAAGGTCCTCCAGAAGGCATGAACCAGCAATATTACCCTGATGGTAATTTCTCATAATATTAACTTTCCCCTTTTCTATACCTGCCCAATATCAATACAGAGAGCTAATCAAAAACGATAGAATGGGGTGAAAATAGTTAGACTGGTCACTAGAACAGATCTTGTATTTATAAAAGCTTTTAAATTCAGAATTGTTACTATAATTTAAGACTCTAAAGATAACTCATTTTACAGTTTCTTTAAAGTACATCATTGGTAATACTTGGACGCCCTAATATTGGTTTTCATATTCTATAATGAGAATCCTCTCATTTAGCTACAAGCATGGAGGCTCTTCAGTGTATGTAGAATAACTAATCTGAATTAAAGCTGTCATCCTATACATCTGCTTTATGATACTATATGTGTATAAAAAGACAGAGTAATATATCTGTTTTATAGCTAGTATGTAGAAATTAAACAACTTGCTTATACACATAATGTTTCGGGAGGTTTATGATGGTTATTCTCCTATAACATAATTTACTTTTGATTTTAAGAATAGCGTCCATAAATGTTTTGTTGGTGCTATGGCATGGGCTTTAAAACATACATGCTGTTTGACAGAGACATAATATAGTCTCTTCCCGGAGAAGCTTGTTTTGTGAAGGGCCTGGTCTTATAAGTCCTTCCTCCATGGAATGCCCTCAGTATTTTCAGGATCAGACTCTTAAGTTAAAATTACATAAATCAGTCCATTTTCCTCTTTGAAGTAAGAGATCTGCATGTGGTGTATTGGAGCAAGGCAAATTGGCATATTGTAAATTAGAAGATGGGGGCTCCTTTTTCATTTGTTTTGATTTTTTTTAGGGAGAGGTTGGGTGAACAGACTGTATTTGTGAAAAAATACTGGTTGACTCATAGCTACTGTGATAACCTGCTTGCCACGTGATGAGTTTTGTAATGTCCAAGGAACATGATAGATACCAAATATTTTAAAAACATGCATAGCTCAAAAAAACCCCAAACCCTATGATCATTTCAGAGCAACTACTATAAATAAACTGAAATGAATTATTTGTTTGAATTTTAAAGTTCTAATTTCTAAAAATAAATACGTTAGCCAGGCCTAAAGCTATGGTATATAGGCATATGCATCTGATTTTCATTTGTGTATATTCAAAGATATTTCACAAGCTATATTAAATCATAGTATGCAGCCTTACTTCTGGGACTTGTATTGTCCTGTACCCGTGACCTCATTTACATGTTACAAAAAAAAAAGTTGAATGTATTACTTGAATAACTTTAAGATAGCTCTAGATAATTCATTGTAGTGCATTATCAGTGAAAATTGTATGGCAGCATAGATAAATTAACAAGGATCCACCTTATTCAGTTAACTTCAGCAAGTATTACTGATAAACAACACTGGGTATGTTGAAATAATGATCTATAAAATTTATGCTAATGATGTAGAATCAACGTAGTCAATTTTTAAGAAGTGTGGTACCAATGGAAAACAAAATACAAAGATTTTATTTTTAGAAATTCTTGTCCTCTGCCTTATTTAGGCACTGAGATAACATTTGTGCTAAAACTTTAACAAAATGGAAGATTGTTCTCATGGCTGAGTTTCACAAGAGGACACTATGATGTTGTAGATTTTAGTAATATGCAGGAGAGATGTATTGGGTCTTAAAACAACAAACAGGTAGGGTGTTTTTTCTCATGTATTGGTTCCTAAGCCAAAGGTGTCCATAGCCTCTGAAATTGAAGCTTCTTTTTTAATGGTTGTGCTGGCGAATGAGATTCTCCAGGGAAAAAAGTCATCTTAAGATTGTTAGGAATGATGTTTGAGGGGGGAGGCGGGAAAGTCAGCCTTGAGATTTTTTTTTGACACTTCAGAGCAAAATTTACTATAAAAAGATGTGATTCATAACTTCATTGAGCTTTATTGTATTTCACACTGCTTTCAGCATATGCTTTTGAATTGGAGATCAGAAGAACAGGTGTTAGACAAAGTATGATAATTGCTTCCTTTGTTCATTCTGATTTAATTCAGGTTATTTACATGTGAAAGGCCTAACTGCTTTCATTTTTTAAAAATAAAAGATGAAGTACTTTTTTCCCACCAACAAAGATTATCAGAAGGTTAAGACCATCCCTTGCCGCAATGTTGCTAAAACTACTGCATTAAGCTTTTTTTTCCTCCATGTCACATGTTAATTCAATATGAAGGAAAATCATATTGGTAAATCTTTGGCTAATACATAAAAAAGAATTTTCAGTTGTATTTCCAGTTGACTTTTTTCATTTTTCTGAAAGATGAAATACTTTTAGGGTTTTCACTCAGAGGCCATTAACGTTTCTTCCTGTCTCTTGTCGAATTGATGTAGGTCATAATGATTACGGTTATCAGCAACCGTCGTATCCTGAACAAGGCTACGATAGGCCTTATGAGGATTCCTCACAACATTACTACGAAGGAGGTATCTATATACCTTCACACACATACGCACATACATCCCCTTTCCTCCCCCAACTCCTATGGGAACAAAAATTCTTGCACAAAACAATTTATACCCATGCAAAGCTCTTGTAGAATACTAGTTGCTGGCTGTCTTGAAAATTGCAGGGAACTTGAAGCATTCAGAATAATTTCTTGCAAACACCTAAAATGTATAACCATAATTTGCCATTTCTAACAACAGTAAAATGACTAAAACACTGTTAGAGAACTTTTTTTTTCCAATGGAAATTTTTTATTTAAACATAATTCCATTGGTTCATTTGTATATATTTTATGTGTGTGTGTGTATATATATATATGTATGTATATATATAAATATAGTGCCATTAGGAAACAGCTTGCTGATCTTGTGTAGCTAGTCTGTGCTCTCGTAGCTGTCTTTAATTTTGTCTTTTTTATTTTATTTAGCATAGTCATGAACTTATGACTGTGAAGTTCCAGTAAATGTACTACTCGTTTGGCAGAGATGCTGAAAAAGCTGCAGTTCAACCTTGCAAAATTGGCTTTAACTGCAGTTTGTTTGGCTGAATTCCTTCTGTTTGGTTTGAGTTTTCTTTGTGTTGTTAAGTTTTTGAAATCAGGGTTGCATTTTCATTTTGTTCTTGTGTTGTTGGCTGTGCATCTTAGAGAAAATCAGCAGTGTAGTAAACACCTTTAATTGGTTATTATTTTTTCTCGCAACCATTTTACAGGAAACTCACAATATGGCCAGCAGCAAGAAGCATATCAAGGGCCTTCTCAGCAGCAGGGTTACCCACCACAGCAGCAGCAGTACACAGGCCAGCAAGGTTATCCGGGACAACAGCAGGGTTATGGTAAGTAGCTGACAACAAGATAGTTTTCACAAGAAAGCTTAAGCTTGAGATCCTCAACTCTGCTTCAGCCCCTTTAAGATAATTCAAATGGATGGAGCAATATAAGAGACCCTAAAATCCCTGTATTCAGCTGAGAAAGGAGTCCCCCAGCACAGACAGTGCAGAAGACACCTTGTTGAGGGAGTGGAGCATGAATCAGGAGGGGAACGTTGGGGCAGGGGTGCAGCACATAGCACTGCAGAGATTCTAGACCAGGGGTGTCAGTCAGTTAGCCTTGGGAGCCATTTCTGCCAGCAACTCACACTGGCGGGCCACTTACCCCTCCCTCACCCGTTTCCTCAAGACCCCCACCTCCCACTCTAGCCCTCCCCCCCATCTTCTACTCCCCCAAGCTCCCCCCCAGCAGTGCAGCCTCCCGGTGCCCTCGCACAGCAGTGCAGCCCTCTCCCCCCTCCTCCTCCCGCCCGCACAGCTCATCAGCAGATCCCCCAGTGCGCAGCAGCATGGCTCCCCAGCAGCCCCCTCCACAGAGCTGGCTGGCGCCCGGAGCCCCTGACCGTGCCCCCCAGCGGTGGAGGAAAGCAATTGATCTGGCCCTGAGGACCACACCGGAGGCCGGCTGGCTGGCTGCATGGTGCAGTAGCCATGCGCTGGCACCAGCCCGCTGGTGCCTCACCCCCTTGGCTGACCAGCCAGCCTAGGGCAAGAGCACCACGCAGAGGGGCCAACCAAGCTCCCTCCAAGGCTGGCTGGGCCTGCTCCCCAAGTGCGGGCTGCAGCAGAGTGGATCGTGGGCCGCAAATGGCCTGCGGGCCACATGTTTGACATCTTTGTTCTAGACTTTGTTGCTGCTCATAGAAGAGGTATATGTAATTTAGGAGGGTCCCAGGGCTAAGTTACACTGGGAGCCTTTCCAGTCCATTGAGAAGCCTTGGATCAGAGAAGCACAGAGACAGCTATCTTACCCCCATAAAACCATCTTAACTCCCTGTTCTGCTGGGCTGCCAGTTATGTGCAGCAGACTCTGACCCAGGATTTATTTATTAGAATCAAACTTGGATCATGAAGTTCTTAGCTTTCTCTGATTGTATTTGTACAACTGCTGTAATAAAAAATACTTGCATAGTTGTAGTCTTCAGAGATAATTTTGGGCTAATATTGAGAATTTCTGTATGGTAGAATTGGGAAATGACACTATTGTTGTTAAGAACATTCAACCCCTTTTTATGAATATGCTTTGTAGCAAGGAACACTGAGTGGCATGTGGTTTGTGGGGGGGAGAGGGGGAGGGAGTTCTGAAGATTTTTAATCAGAACAGAGTATACTATATATTTTAAATTTTCCTTGCATTCATAATGTTAAAAGGGTTACACATCACCTTAAAATAAAGACTCTTTCAAAGAGAGAGAGTGAAAAGTTAAGGCTGGACTGTTCCACTTTTGATTTGTATGTGTATCCAGAGTACAAAACAAAGTAAATAAAGAAAATCAGGCAAATTTCACGTTTTTCCCCCATATATTCATTCTAAGAATCAGCAGATTAGATTAAAACATAAGAAGAAAGAGGTAAAACAAATACAATAGAACTACTTATCCACACATACTATGATTAACACTCTCAAACTTACTTTTAAGTTACAGTTTCTGAAGTCTTAATTTATTAGATTTAATCCTTTTTAGAAAACCTCTAACTAAAGATTTACTAGTAAACTGTAAAGAATTATTATAAATCAATAAAACTGAACTATGTTTTTCAGGTGAACAAAGAACATTTTGGGATATAGTATCCTTGCTTTACTTAATATTTATTACTTATTCATTAATTTGCAAAAATCAATAATTTGCAATCAGCGTCCCAGTAATTATTATGAATCTCATAGACTCTAAGGTCAGAAGGGACCAATGTGATTATCTAGTCCAGGGGTCTGCAACCTGTGGCTCTGGAGCCGCATGCGGCTCTTTGGCTGCCCCCTTGCGGCTCTGGGCTCCCCCAACCACCGGGGTACCCTGCAGGAGGCCCATGCCTGGCTCTGGGCTTCCCCCAGCCACCAGGGACCCCACGGGCAGCCCATGCCAAGCTCCAGGCTTCCCCCCCTGCATAAGGGGACCCTGCAGCAGAAATCCTGGCTCACCTCCCTGCACCTCCCACCAGGAGGCTACACCCATTGTGGCTCTCAACACTTCGTTATTGAAGGAATTTTCAAAAATGGCTCTTCTTATCTTTTGGGTTGCAGACCCCTGATCTAGTCTGACCTCCCGCACAAAAACCTCACCCACCCACTCCTGTAATGAACCTCTACCCTATGACTAAGTTATTAAAGTCCTCAGATCATGATTTAAAGACTTTAAAATACAGGGAATCAACCAGCAAGTGAGCCATACCCAGTGCTACAGAGGAAGCCAAAAAACCCGCAGCACCCAAGCCAATCTGCCCTGGGGGAAAATTCCTTCCCGACCCCAAATATGGTGATCAGTTAAACCCTGAGCATGTGGGCAAGTCTCAACAGCCAGTTAAGAAAAAATTATCTGTAATAACGCAGAACCCCAGCCCATCTAATGCCCCTTCCCAGGTCACTGGCATATCTATCACCAGTAGTAAAAAATGGACAATTGCCAAACTAAGCCGTCCCATCATATCACCCCCTCCATAAATTTATCAAGCTCAGTTTTGAAGGCAACTATGGTTTTTGCCCCCACAGCTCCCCTTGGTAGGCTATTCCAGAACTTTACTCCTCTGATGGTTAGAAATCTGCATCTAATTTCAAGCCTAAATTTCCTGATGAACAGTTTGTATCCATTTGTTCTTGTGTCCACATTGGCGCTGTATTCAAATAATTCTTCTCCCTCCCTGGTATTTATCCCTCTGATGTTTTTATAGAGAGCAATCATATGTCCCCTCAGCCTTCTTTTGGTTAGGCTAAACAAGCCAAGCTCTTTAAGTTGCCTCTCATAGGGATAGTTTTCCATTCCGCGAATCATCCTTGTAACCCTTCTTTGCACCTGTTCCTGATTGACTTCATCTTTCCTAAACATGGGGAACCAGAACTGCACGCAATATTCCAGATGAGGTCTCACCAGCGCCTTGTATAATGGTACTAACACCTCCCTATCTCTACTGGAAATACCCCTTCTGATGCACCCCAGGACCGCATTAGCTTTTTCATGGCCGCATCACATTGGCGACTCAGTCATCCTGTGATCAACCAGTACGCCCAGGTCCTTCTCCTCCTCTGTCACTTCCAACTCATGCATCCCCAACTTAAAGAAATATTCTTGTTATTTGTCCCTAAATGCATGACCTTGCACTTCCCGTTTCAGGAGAAGCATAGAGAGCTGAAGCTATATAGTTCTGGAGGATTTGATACCTAAGGACAATGGTAATGGAGTATGGAGTTATCCTCTAGAATTCTAGATCATCACTTTTAACCTCTCACATGTCCAAAGTTACCAAATTTGTTACCATCTGATAGCTGCTTAGTCACCATTGTGATTAGGTTTAAATGTACACTTGTCAGCACTGACTCAGGTTACAATTTAGGCCAGACCATTTCGCTCCAGAAACAGATTTGCCTGTTTGTGTAAGAGCAAACACTCCCTCATAAGTTACTGAACTTCACTGTCTCTATCTGGTCTTCCGGGGACCCAGTGGCAGGCACCAGAGAATGTATCTCTCAAAGGATTTCCAATACCTCTGTTTCACAATGATTCCACAAGGAATAGTTTTGAATCATTGAGTCCCAGCCCTTCTCTCTGTGATGGGGGAATGTATTATGTTTTAAGTACATCTGTCAATAGCAAGATACAGCTTTACTTTGTAAGAAGACGACGGAAAGCTGACAATCAGCCCCATGTGAAGAGCATCATAGGAGCCTCCAGAGGAAAAAGAATACTATTTCCTCCCTTTTCCAACAGAGGGAGGTTGAAATATGAACTCTCCCCAGTCCCCACCTCTCCCCCACCCAACCAAGCAAGTGCTGCAGGGTTGGAATGGGGAAAGAAGGGAGTAAGGGATGCCTCTCTCCTGAGCCCGCCATTGACATGTACTAATGAGAGGATTAATTCTCCGAACGAAGGCAGGTTGCAGAGAGAGTAATGTGGATGTAATGAAATAAAAACTGACAATTGATGTTCTTATTTGGATGGTTATTGCATTTACGCTCAGATTAAAAACAGGTTCAGTAGTTAAAATTAGAGGCTGGTGCACTCAGGCTGTGGACCTTTGCCTGGCATTGTATTGTCCATAAAATAGAAAAGTACACATTTTGAAATGGGAATTTAACAAATGTTGGTGAAATCACCTCCGAATGCTAGTCATATTTATGCCTTAAGGTAAGGACAAGCCCTTACTCTCTCCATTGGCCTCAGATATGTGGTGACCTACTTTAAACTTAAGTAAGGTGATATTTCCTTGGTGTGTTTCCAGTTGCACAATGCAGTACTTTTACCATTCTACCCTTCCTTCCCCACCCCTTTTTGGATTTGTTTTAATGATTTGCAGGTCCTTCACAGAGTGGTCCAGGACCTCAGTATCCTAACTACCCCCAAGGTCAAGGCCAACAGTATGCGGCATACAGGCCCACGCAGCCTGGACCACCACAGCCACCACAACAGAGGCCTTATGGATATGACCAGGTACAACTCTGCTTTGTAAAGTGCACTAATTCTTCTGTGTTCATTTTACTGTTTTATATGGGACATATTTTATTAATGAATTCTGGGGTGTCATCTCCTCAGGAGGCATATACACAACACTTTATCTCCATGGGCTTTATTCACATACAGTTTATCTCCATGGGCATTATTCACATACAGTTCGGAGAGTCAATCGGTCTATGTTATTCTTTTCTGATTTGGCCAGACTACACTAAACTAATATGTTATAAACAGCTCGCCACTGTGTCAAAATTAATGTGAACCATTTTGCTCTAATGGTGAGCGTGACTTCAGTGGAAGTTGAGGGTACCAAGCACCTGGCTACATCACATTTTTTTATTGCTCTGAATTGAACATGGTTGATTGCTTTTTTTAAAAAAAGTATTCCCTTAGGGGCAAATCCAGCCCCCACCTTGGCAGCTGCAGAGGGCATCTTGCCTATTCATGCAGTTTAATCCTGCTGTATGGGCATTGGGGTGGATTATTAGGAGAGACCCATGCAGACTTGAAGCCACAGTTTGAAGTCGTTCCCTGAATGGCAGTGTACGGGGGGGCGGAGCGTTGGAGGAGCAGAGCCAGAGGGATCCGTTGCTATGTCCCACCCTAAGGAAGCTGAGTAAGAGCCTGCTGAGGCTATTCCAGCCATTGGCCCAAAGTAGCTTTGCTGCTGCTTAATGGCTGTGGGGAAGGGAGGATTAATTATTCTCTGTTCCTTGTGTATGTGCCTAGCTATTCAGATTAGACATAGGTCAGAGGATTTTCTCATTTGTGTGTTACAAGCTACAAAACAGCAAATGTTGCCTACTATTTCTCTGAAGTGTTCTAGTGTAAACTTGATTAAAATAAAGGCCTTTATTCTCCTGGGCACAAGGAAGCTGGACATTATGACTGAACATATATTACTACACAAATAAGAATTTATGGTTAAAAAAATCCTAATAATTTGTCCATAAGGAACTATTTTGGACTTAGAACAAGAAAAACATATTTCCCATGGAGTAACAGTGGTTAGTGTTTCTTCAGAGAGAACAGATCTTGCTCTTTATACACAAATATATTAAAAAGGAATTTAAAAAAGAGAGGGTGTAGGGGAGCAACAGAACCTTGTTAAACTTGGTAACCTTACAAGTACAATTTCTTTTTAGCCCTAAATCTTAAAAAGAACATTTAGTATGTCGGTGTACAAAGGGCCATGGTTCCCAGTGCAAGCAATAGGCATAGAAAAATCCTTAAAAAGAGGGAGGGGGAACGAGGGGGGGGGGTTCTATTTGTTGAATTTTCTACAGATCATTCTGGTGTGGGGCAGGGATAGCTTCCCTACCTCTGAGAAAGTTCTAGTCCTCCCAAGTTCCAAGGGAAATCCACATTAGCACTGCTCCCTTAGAAACTGTGCTATTTGAGCTCTCTTTTGGAAGCTGCCCTGACCACCCCCCCCCCCCCCCCCCCTCCCCCCCCAAATACATCACATATGATCCCCTCCATCAGAGGAACTGGAGGACATGAATGAGGCCAGTATTTCTATGCATCTGATCTGAGAATTAAGGATTCCTATAGGACATGTTAGCCATCTGCATCTTTGTTTGCCTAGATGTGCCTTGGCTCTCACACACACAGGTTTTTGCATTGCATGGGTTTGTTTAGTCTGGAAAAGAGGAGACTGGGAGGGGACATGATAACAGTTTTCAAGTATCTAAAAGGCTGTCACGAGGAGGAGAAAGAAAAATTGTTCTCCTTAACTGCCGATGACAGGACAAGAAGCAATGGGCTTAAATTACGGCAGGGGAGGTTTAGGTTGGACATTAGGAAAAAATTCCTAACTGTCATCGTGATTAACCAATGGAATAAGTTGCCTAGGGAGGTTGTGGAATCTTCATCATTGGAGGATTTTAAGAGCAGGTTGGACAAACACCTGTCAGGGATGGTTTAAGAAGATACTTGGTCCTGCCATGAGTGCAGGGAATTGGACTCGATGACCTCTCATGGTCCCTTCCAGTTTCTATGATTCTATGTATCAGTCTATTCTGTGGTGCTCTGAAAATGTGTGGACACTAGTTATGAGTTAAAGGTTATGGGGAACTTTCGAATTTCTGTGCTTTTGTATATAATTTAATTCTTGAAATGCCGATCAAATTCCAGTTTTGTATTCATGCATCAGACCAAGTGGGTTGGAGCCCATGAAAGCTTATGCCCGAAGAAATTTGTTAGTTTTTAAGGTGCAACAGGACTCTCGTTAGTTTTGTATTCATTGGTTCTATTGTATTCTTTGCCAGCGAGACCATTTTACCCTGATCTATTTTAATTTTTCAAGTTCCAGTGGGGTAGCCTTGTTAGTCTAGTTCAGCAAAACAAACAAGGAGTCCAGTGGCACTTTTAAAGACTAACAGATTTATTTATCGCATGAGCTTTTGCAGGAGAAAAACGCTTCAAAGCATCTGACAAAGTGGGATTTTCTCCCACAAAAGCTCATGTGATAAATAAATTTGTTAGTCTTGTTTGTCTTGCTTAATTTTTTAATATCTCTTATTTAATCTTTCAGTAGTTGCCAATACCAATTCAAGGAAAATTGTTCAAACAGAATTAAACTGCAATCCATAAACATATAATCAGCAGTGTAATTTACAGACTAATTTAGAGAACCTTTGAGATGAAATAAATACACATGCACACATACACATACACACAAGTGAAGTGTATGTTTTCAAGTATGTTTGAGTCTTAGTGACATGAATTTTGGGAGGGGAGGGGGGATACTGCCTTGTTTCAATGTTTATTATAGAAAAACAAAATCATTTGTCTAATCACATTTTTAAATTTACCTTTTAGGGGCAATATGGAAACTATCAGCAATGAAAAAGTACTTACATTCCAATATCCAGTATCTTTTAGCAGCCATATTGTCTCCTCAGCACTGTGGACATCTCCCTATGAAGAGAAACTCCCATTCCATCTAGTTTTCGGAAAAATATTGTGGATAAATGGCTGTTTCACAGTATATACAGTCTTTATGGGCTTGTTAAAAAGGCTGTAGCCTTTCAAAAACTTTGATTTCACATCTGTACTCTAGATGGCAATATTGGACAGAAAATACATTGACATACCCAGTTTTCAGAGAGTTCAGAACTGTGCATCAAACAGACTGTTACAGACTGAAAGGTGTGGACAGCTTTGTATGTTTATGAAGGTTATGGGAATTTTAATATTTTTTCCACAAATTCTTTTGTAAGGGGAAAGGGGAAATGTACACTTTTTACAGCAGCAATATTTTGTATATTATGTTTTTCATGTGGTGAATATGCAATACAGGACACTACTCACTGAGCAGGATTAGAAATCTGCTGTTACCATGGATTGGGACATGGTAAATGCTTGATTGTGTTGGTCTCAAAATGGTGTATAATAAAGGTGAATAAAGACATAGTTCGCTGTACATCACCAATAGGCTCTTGTACAAAGAATTTGAATCCCAGTTATCTAAACAGGAAGATAATCAAGAACAATATGATACAGTCTTGTGCAAAGGATTAATTTTATAAGCTTTCCAACTTTTCTTAGGAAGGCATTTTTATAAAGATAGTTTCTGACATAGTTTGACGGGGTTTTGCAACATGGTTTTGGTACCCAGACAAATTGTTCAGACTGTGTTTTGTCCCAGTTTAACATAAATCAAGCCTAATCCCTTTCAAATTGCAAAAACAAAGAATTGACAAGTGTTAATTTTACCTAATTTGAATATGCAAAGAATTAAAAATCTAATATGAAGACAGGTCAAACTGTATTGTATAAGTGTATTTTAATCTTTAGTTGGTTAATTTGTATGTAACAAACTAGCATAGAAGAATTTGTAAACCTCTAAACTTTCTTAACTGGGAATTAATACCTTTAGAAGGGGGCATTTTTTTGTGTGTATCCATTTTTCTTACTGGTTAATATGAGACCAAGGGATGTTTTAGGTTATCAAATATAAACCTATTGGTGAGGTAAATGCCAAATTTTGTTGTGAACTGCACTGATGCTTATAGTGTTGCATGTGAGATAGAGGCAGCACCTTGATCAATAGCATAGTACACAAATTGGTTTTGAGACCATGCGTTGACTGTAGTTCAGATATGTGAATAGATATTCTGTTGTGCAGGAACGCATGCATTCAGGACTTCTTAGCAACCTTTATGAAGGACATAACTTAAAAATAAAATTAGCCCAGGAGTAAAATATTTTTTTCATAGTTGGCCATAATGTTTTTACAGGGAGAAAGCAATTGTTATACATATTTGAATGAGCAAAACTTATACATAGAGAACAAAATTTTCAATTTGTCCTTTGTTTTTAAAGGGAGAACATTTTTTTGTTGCATACAGTTGATCAGTAGAAAATGCATATCAAGGTTTGAACAGATAAAGCATGAGGAGCGTTATTATGAATGAAATGCTTGTAGGTTCTGTGCCAATTTTCCACCGCTGTGTACTTCATTGCTATTTAAAATTGTACTCCATCAACTCTAAAGGAAGAATAAATTATTTGTGATTTTAATTTTCTCATTTGTTTCTTTAAATTAGATTTCTATCATTCTGATGTCTCATCTGGAGACTTTGCTGTGAGTTTTTATTTTGTTAGAAGTTGTTCCAGGATAACCAAAATGCATTTGCATTCTAGGACTTTATCAAAATTCTCTTGCCATAGCCAAGTTAATTAGAATTAACTGTTCAGTAATCAGCATGTTGTGTAGGCTGTTTGTTACAAAATTCTTCCTCTGAAAATGGAGGTCCATAAGGCTATAATCAAGATGACTGAATTAGATAAATGAGTTGAAGAGACAAAAATGTGCTGAACCCAACCTGGTATTGATATGTTATCTCATTTGAAATAAGCTCAACTGACATTAAGAAATAATTTGTCTTGCCAACCCATCTTCTGTTGTCTTATTCTCCTTTTTTAATGGAAACTAAAATTGCAATTTTAATAAGCAGAATTTCCTCCAGGGTTTCCCTCCTAGAGACTAGTGCATTTGCATGGTTTAATTGTTTTATAACGGTCCTGTTTTGTAAAAGTTTTTAATTGATGGTGACAAAAATTGCTTTATTCCTCTGGTACCATGATAGAAGAACAACTTGAGAAGAGGTAGCTCCCCATAAAAGTTATGCAGATCCACCAAAAAAAAAAAAGCCGGAATGACAGGTGTGGTCAGGGGGCGGGAGGATGGGAGGGGGACAAAATGGCAAGGTGCGAGAGCAAGAGGGTATATGAGCCAGGTATCCTTCAGTAAATGGAAATCCAACCCATGTATAGCTAGCAAAAAGGCTCTTAAGTTTGGTATATAGAATGTATTATGGAAAATATGAGGGCTCCTAGGGAATTTGAACATCAAGTGGAAACATAAAAATAATTAATCTGATGCAGGAAGTCAATGAAAGAAATAGTATGTCCTGAGAGTAAAGAAGGCAATTAATGAATTAAAAGTAGTTTCAGATACCACATTAGTGCATGGACAGTTTCTGTGATTGATTGATTGATTAATTTGAACAATCATTTTCCCTTTTTTAAAATATGGTTTTCTCTCCCATGCTACTTGTGTGATAGATTTTGAAAAACAGAAAACTGACTAATTGCTTGGGAGAAAAATGGCAAAACGTACCATATACAAAATTCTGTCAAATAAATGAAATAAGGAAACAGAAAAAGATAGAAAAATATATACCTTTTCTCTAAAGACTCCCTTAAAGTATTATCAGATATTACTTGTTACAATAGTGCATTAAAAATCAGGTAGAAGTGATTTTTAAATGTGTGATGCTCTCATTAAGAGTAAGGACACAATGCAAAAAAAATAAAAATTATTTCACTTCTCTACAGTTTTCACCACAGAGGATGTTGAGGAAATACCCACTGCTTTCAGGTGACAAAGATGAGAGAGTAACAGAAATTGAGGTGTCAAAAGAAGAGCAGTTAGAATAAATCAGATGAATTAAAAAGTAACGAGTCACCAGGACCAGATGGAATTTGTTCAACAGCTCAGAAGGAATTGGAGAATAAAGTGGCTGTGAGCTGCTTTATATATGCACTCATTAAAATCAGCTACTGTGCCAGAACACTGGGGGTGGGGAAAGTCACATGAAATACAGACCAGTGAGTCTTACTACAAAACCTGGCAAATTGGCTAAAATCGTATTTTTTTTCAAATAGAATTATACAACACTTGGATTAATATGATATGCTAAATAAGCACTGTTTCCTGTAGAGGAAAATTGTGCCTCCTCAGTCTACTACAATTCTTTGAATGTTTCTGCAATATAGTGGATAAATAACTAGTTGATATTTATTTGGATTTTCCAAAAACTGCTTTACAAGATATCCCTAAGGAAACTAGTCATAAGGAAGAAGTACCATCATAGTTTGAAAACTAGCTAAATGGAGAAAACAAAGATTAGGAGTGGACGGTTAACATGGTGAAGTTTAACATTGGGGTGCTCCAAGGTTCTGTACTAGAACTGTTTATTGTGTCTCTCACCTAGTTTGGAAAAGGGAATGACCAGTGAAGTAGCCACATTTGAAATAGTTATTTTGGCTAATCAAAGTTAGATACTCTGAGAAATTTCATAGGGACATAACAAAACTAACAAATGGGCATCAACGGATGCCAGATGATGGCAGATGAAATTCAGTGTTCACAAAAGCAAGGTAATGCACATTGGAATGAATAATGTAATATCTCATATATGTTGGATTCTAAATTCTAACTGTTCAGGAGAAGGACTTAGGTATGATTACACATTAAAGAAAAACCATGCCAGCTGACTTGAGGTCATGGGGCTCAGGCTGCAGGGCTGTTTTACTGCTTGGACTACGGGTATGAGCTCTGGGACCCTTCCATCTCCTAGAGCTTGGGTTTCAGCCTGAGCCCAGAGATGTTTACCCAGCAGTGAAATTACCCTGCAGCCCTAGTCAGCTGACAAGGGGCATTCGTGTGTGTGCAGGTGTTGTGTAGACTTACCCTTTGTGGACAGTTCAGTGAGAAACTTCTCAATATGTAGCTGGGGTCAAAAAGTGAACAAAATGTTGAGACGGGGACGGTGAAGAATATTGGAAAGAGAATGCCATTATAACAATCAATGGTCTGTCTTTACTTGAAAGGCTTTGTCATTTCTGATCACCCATCTCAGAAAAGGGATAGCAGAAATAGGAGGGGGTCAAGAGATGGGCAACAAATGATTAGAGGTATATAAAGAAATTCAATATAAGGAAAGACTGGAAAGAGTGGGACTGTTTAGTTCAGAGGGGAAATGAATAAAGGAATTATGACAGAGATATATAAAATTATAAATAATGTAGAGAAAGTAAATTGAGCATTCCTATTCATTTTTTCCCTGATAATGTAAGAACAAGGGGAATAGTCAATGGAACTGAAAGGCAACTCATTTAACGCTGATAATAGGAAATGCATAACTGCAGAACTCAGAGGCCAGAGGCTTAGTAGATTTTTTAAAAAAATTAGATATTTATATGGATCAGAACATCCAGCGCTACATTAGATCAGATGAAACAGTATATTTAGCAGGAGGAAAGCCTCATGCTTTGTAGTAATAAGCCAACAACTAAACCACTAGGGTTAAGAAGAAACTTCCCTCATTATCTATAATGGGGTTGGGTTACTTTTTATTTTTCATCAGCTTCCTCTCGCATATCTGGTACTGGCCATGTCTGAACCAATATAACAATTCTGATATTCCATTCTGATAAATCCTTGCTTCATTTTGTGGTTTTTATGAGTACAAGTGTGATGTACATTTAAGAACAAAATCTGATGTGGATATGGGTATGTAACTGAAAGTGTATGTGTATATTTGATTCAAACTTTACAAAAATTCTTTTATTCTTTTTGTATGATAACAGATTAAATTTTTCTTTAAGTAGATTGCCCTTCCAACAGTAGCATTTTTGTGAAACATGCCAATAACCTTCAGATTGTCTTGTCTTTGCTTAATTTCAGTCTCTGATCACTGCGAGCGCTGGTAACTGCAGCTCTGTGAGAGTTGGAGTATTTGGTTTGGTTTCTATGGGTGAGGGGCAATAGATAAGTGAGGATTTTTATTCCGATTCATTTTTCTCTGTAGCATGGGGCACGACTCACTTGCTGGTGGAATCTCTGTACCTTTAAGTCTTTAAACCTCTGGTTCCCAATCTGTGTTCCGGGGGCAAAAAGTGGCCCTCGGCTCTCCTCCTGCTGGCCGCAGAATGGAGTCACTGCCTAAGAACCCAGGCGGAGTGTGTTTCCACAGGTCTAAACGACTGATGCAGGCTCCTTGCTGCAGCCAAAGGGATAGGAATTAGCGCTCACACCCTATGTTCCCTCTAAGCTGCTCTTTTGCCCTACCACCCCTTTTCTTTTTTGCCCCTCTTCTTTGAGGAGACATGTCACATAAGCATAAAATAAATTTAAATTATTAATAAAAACAATTTTAAATAACAACTTTTATTAATTTTTCCTTGTTCTATTTTTTTCAATAATTTCCGTCACGTGAGTCTGCACAAAAATTTTATTCAGAAAAAGTTTTGCACACGGGTTGAAAATTTTGCACACAAGCCGCCAAATGTAGAGGGAACATTGCTCACATCCCCCTGGCTGAAGCAAGGACTATTGCAAAGTGGTCTGCCTAGGTCCAGAGGGAGGAGAGCACTGATCTTCCGTCCTCCTGGCTGCAGAAGGGAACCACTGCCTTGGAACCCAAACAGAGTGGGCAGGATGTGTGCGGTTTCGCTGCTGCAGCCAGGGAGATCATAGAATCTTAGAAGAATAGGGCTGGAAGGGACCTCATGAGGTCATCTAGCTTCCTCCTATCCATTATTTTCAGCATCTAGCTGTAATCTGAAACTGTTGCTCCTTGTTCTGTCCTCTGTTACCACCGAGAACAGCCTTGCTCCCTCCTCTTTCGAGCACCCCTTCAAGTAGTTGAAGGTCGCTATCAAATCTCCTGTCTTCTCTTCTGTAGACTAAATAAGCCTTGTTCCTTCAGTCTCTCCTCATAAGTCATGTGCCCCAGCCCCCTAATCATTTTTGTTGCCCTCCGCTGGACTCTTTCTAATTTGTCCACATCCTTTCTGTAGTGGGGAGCCCAAAACTGGACACAGTATTCCAGATGTGGCCTGACCAGTGTGGAATAGAGGGGAATTATCACATCCTTCAATCTGCTGGCAATACTCCTACTGATGCAGCCTAATATGCCATTGGCCTTTTTCGCAACAAGGGCACACTGTTGGCTCATATCCAGCTTCCCGTCCACCATAACCCCTAGGTCCTTTTCTACAGTGCTGCTACTTAGCCGATCAGTCCCCAGCCTGTAGCAGTGCATGGGATTTTTCCGTCCAAAGTGCAGGTCTTTGCACTTGTCTTTGTTGAACCTCATGAGGTTTCTTTTGGCCCAGGGTTCCAATTTGTCTAAGTCTCCCTGGATCCTGTCCCTGCCCTCCAGAGTATCTACCATTCCCCCCAGCTTGGTATCATCCGCAAACTTATTAAGCACGCAGTCTATCCCATCATCAAGATCATTAATGAAGATGTTGAACAGACCCGGCCCGAGGACCGACCCCTGGGGCACTCCACTCATTACTGGTTGCCAACTAGACATCGAGCCATTGATTCCTACCCGCTGAGCCCGTTGATCTAGCCAATTTTCTATCCACCTTACGGTCTACTCATGCAACCCATACTTCCTTAACTTGCCAACAAGAATGCTGTGGGAAACCGTATCAAAAGCCTTTCTAAAGTCGAGGTATACAATGTCAACGGCTCTTCCCGCATCCACAAATTCAGTCATCTCATCATAGAAGGCAATCAGGTTGGTCAGGCACAATTTTCCCTTGGTGAATCCATGTTGACTGTTCCTGATCACTCTATTTTCCTCCAAGTGTTTCAGGATGGATTCTTTGAGGACCTGCTCCATGATTTTCTCAGAGATTGAGGTGAGCTGACCAGTCTGTAGTTCTCTGGTTTCTTCTTTTTCCTTTTCTTGAAGATAGGTATTATATTTGCCTTTTTCCAATCCTCTGGGATCTCCCCCGTTCATCACGAGTTGTCAAAGATAATGGCCAGCAGCTCTGCAATCACTTCAGCCAACTCCCTCAATACCCTCAGATGCAGTTCCTCCGGCCCCATGGACTTGTGCACATCCAATTTCATTAAGTGTTCCCTAACCTGACTTTCCATCACCAAGGGCCACTCTTCTCTCCATTCCACATTACCCCGTGTAGTAGCCTGGGAGCTGGCCCTCCCTGTGAAGACTGAAGTAAAAAAAGCATTGAGTACTTCAGCCTTTTCCGCATCATCCACTACAAGGATGCCCGCGCCATTCAGTAAGGGACCTACACCACCCCTGATCCTTTTTTTGTTGCTGACATACTTGTAGAACCCCTTTCTGTTATTCTTCACATCCCTTGCTAGCTGCAACTCCAATTGCCCTTTGGCCTTTCTGATTTTATCCCTGCAGTCCCGAGCAATATCTTTATACGAGATGGGAGATCAGAGAACAAGGAGGCAAACTGCTTTTTTGAGGGGGGGCTGCTGGCGGAGGCTGGTGGCCCTTCAGGGCAGTAAAAATAATATCTGTGGCCCCCGAGCCAAAAAGGTTGGGAACCACTGATTTAAACCATGATTTGAGGACCTCAGTCAGTCAGTCATAAGTTAGAGGTTTATTACCGGAGTGAGTGCTGTGGACTGCATTGTGCAGGAGGTCAGACTAGGTAATCTGACCTTAGAGTCTATGGCTATGTCTACACTAGAAAAGTTAAGTCGAATTTGTTAAATTGACTTAATAAGGTCAACTTTAAGTCAACTTAACAAAGTCGACTTAACTTTTCTAGTGTAGACATACCCCCTTGTCGACCTTATTAAGTTGACCTCACGCTTTAAATTGACTTAATAAGGTCGATTTAGGAACTAATCCCTGTCCACACTGGCTTTAAGTTGACTTAAGGAATAGACTTAAGGCTTAAGTCGACCTAAAACGAGGTGTTATTAAGTCGACTTAAGCTTAAGGAAATGCTTAAGTCAACTTAATAAAAGCCCAGTGTGGACGTGCTTTGTTTAGGTCAACTTAAGCCTCCTTAAGTCAACCTAAGTTGCCAGTGTAGATGCAGCCTAGGAGTCTATTTGCTGTTCCCATGATGGGGGCACATTTGCTCATTTAGGGTTTGACCCGGTGCCCATTGACATCAGTGAGCATTGGATCGGGCTCTTCAAAGTAATGATGTTACCTAGAGTAGTTGCTGCTTCAGCTTTCACTCTTCAGAACTCACAATGCAATGGTCACTAGAGAGGCTTCCATGATGTCTCACAAACAGGCCCATGCTGCAGAGCTACTTCCTTCCCCCAGGTCCCAGGTAGAACTCCAGTCTTCAAAGTATCCCACACAATGACCAGCAAGCCTATGAGTAGTTCCATTTACATCAATAGGACTACTCATATACTTAAAAGTTAAGCATGAGTTTAAATGTTTTGCTGGATCAAGACCAGAGTGCTTAGTACCTTGCAGGAATTGAGCCAATAAGGATGGGATGATAGGGGAGGAGTGCGTGGAAGGGAAATGTGTCCAGCTCCTAAATGGGACCATTTATATGCCAACATCTATTTTTAATTTAATCAGAAAGAAAGGAAAAGTGCTAACCCATGTTTTGGTACTGATTTCTTTTGATCACATACAAACTTCCTGAAAAAAAGGGGGAAATTTTTTTTTTAACAGAATGTGTGATTTATACATGCCTTGGACATATTCATTTTTCAGTAGGTCTTTTCTTTTTTTTCAGTGCCCTACAAATAAAAACAAAACAACCCATGACTTTTTTTCTAGGCTGCTGATACTGCTTCACCATTTCTTCATCAGAAATCCTAACAAATGAGGAATGTCAGTAGCTACGTAAGTTTTATAGAAACATACTTGCTCCCTCTTTTTTTGACTAGCTTAACCAAAGCTATTACAATTTGTGAAATCTTCATTGTGTGTGCTTGACTTGGCATTTTTTTTTGTTTAAAGCAATTAGTGTAGGTGAATGACTTTATGGGACCTTTAAAAATATTATTTTCTTTTGTTTATCATTTTTACTTCAGCTAAAAGTTAATTTTACACTGCATAACTTTTCTAATTTTCTGCTTCCAGTGGTTAGTGGTGAGGAAGGGGGAGTAGAATTCTGGTGTCTCTGAATTGTCGTATTATGAATAGTTTATAGAAAAAAATAATTTTGGGGAGACAGGTTAAGCAATGGAAACACCTATTTTATTTGTATGAAATTGTGGTGCATTATGTTCACCAGCTCCTTGTTGTTTTCAGATAATTTTAATCTAGAGAAAAAAATTAGGTACGAAATCATGCAAGTTATTCTTTTGATGGCTGGTTCTCACCACACAGTCTTCAGATTATTTCTCTGCTCTTTTCCATGAAGTGCAGTATCTTTCTAAACACCGGTTACAGCTCTAGTTGTTGAGATACCTTCTTGTCAAATTGATATGTGGATCAGATGTCAATCTCCAAGGTGTCCTACTCTGATCTGTGTGTCTGGGTTTTTGTTTTCTTTTTTTCCCTTTCATTGATGTAGCTCCTTTGAGAGCTAGTTGTTTTTATCTAAGAGCCTAGATAACTGCCGTTATCTGTTTGCTCCCAGGGCCATTTCCTCAGCTGGGATGAAATATTTTTCTTCTGCCATGAGATAGCATAAAAAAATAATTAATGTTCATGGAGAAGGATATCAGCTGTAAATACTTCTCACAAGATTTTCTTAACTTCTCTGCACCAGAGGACTAGTTCATCCAAGTGTAGCAAATTACTAACCAGCTTGGCAATAATTTTCACTTTTGTCCTCTCCTCAAACATCCATGTTCTCCCAGGACCAAGTAATATAAAGGCAGAGCAAAAATGTGGCAAAGTTGAAAACCTTTGCTGTATCCAGTGTGGTTTTGACTGCTGATAGATGGCTGCTTTCAGGCCTGCAAATGGATTCCCAACAGGCAACTGGAAATCTTTAATCAGCCTTAGCAACCACATCTGTGCACCGAGAAGTCAAACATTGCCTTCTATTCATTGAAGCACATGTACAATGGCAGATGTGAATGCCATCATGACTTTGTCGGGGGAGTGACTCTTCTAGTGAGTTTGACTGTTGAAACATTCCACTGTTGCTCCATACATTCTCAAAAGCCCCAATTCTGCACACTGTCGTATAGTACCTTACCATTCATTTTGCACCCTGTAATCTGGACTGGTGTTCAGCTATGCCATCCAACTCTCCACACTAAGACTTGGACTTACCCTTCTGGCTGTGTGAACCCCCACTCCTGGGTCAGCTCACACCCAGCCACCTGCGTGTAATCAGTCCCTCAACCAGTGGAAGAGTGCTCTCTCTAATCACTCATGGGATAGTCCCCCAGTAAACACCCCCCAGTCCCAGATGCAACCCCAGGAACTACCATCTTGCAGGGTTCACTGCACCCTCACTGTATCCTGCAACCTCATTTACACTTGTCCTTCAATTTACCAAAGAAATTGATGTGCACTGACTTTGCTCTCAGTGCGGCCTTTACACACTCCCATTCCAACATTGCACTGCTTTCGATAAAACAAACTAAGTTTATTCACTACAGTAAAAGTTTAAGTGAATGTAAGTCAAACTAATATAAATTCAATTGGTTAATCAGTCAAGATAATCACAACCAAATAAAAAAAAAGTCACAATCTAAATTAAAATCACTTGTCCAGTTATGTTCAGTTTACCCAGAGGCTTCGCTGTGATGATTTATAGCCATTCTCCTACCCTGTCGGTAGGTGTCAGTCTTTGATGTTGCTTAGAAGATGTCACACAGGAAAGAGCTTCACACAGATCAAGGTGTCTCTTTTTCTTTCCAACGCCCCACAATCGCCCATGGGGTCAGGTGATTGCCCATGTCTGGCAATGAGTAAGATTTTTCCCTCTTGAGCCAAGGTGCTTAACCTGCGGTGTTCTTGTATGCATGACTCTGCTGGGTGTGGAAACACAGCTTTGTCTGCATCTCTCCAAGCCATGTAAGACACTTTTGGGGACATGACCAGGCTGAATTTCATATCTGTGCAGATGTATGATGTTGCAGAACATATGCTACCATAACAGTAATGCAGAGCATTCAAAAAACACCTTACATAATGTACTTTTCATTAGACCATACAGTTACACTATAAGGGTGAATCAGAAAGATACACAGATCACATTAAAAGGATGAACATAATTGTCTCCCTTCTGTCTTACCATAACATTATTTTAATACTATTTTTTGTGTGTTTTGTGCTACTTGTGTTGTTTTCAGAGCAGTATCTTCTGCATCATTCGACAGCTCATTTTGTTATAATTTTCCTTCTGGCATGATTTAAAGAATTAACTTTTGTCCAGTCATTGCAGATGTTCCTTGTATTTTGTGATAAAACAAAATGGTTTTGATTGGTCACTTCCTTTAGAGAAGCCCACTGATGTGAAATTAACTATCCTATGTGACATAGTCAAGGTTGCTTGGTTTCCAGTGATTAGAAGTTGGCATAATTAGTTTCTCACTTACAGATCATTTATTTATTTTAATTTATAATTTTAATTTATAAATAATTAATTTATAATTTATATTTTAAATTTATAAATTATAAATTTATAAATAATTTATAATTAAATATAAATTTAATTATATATAAATAAATATAATTTATTTATAAATAATTTTATTTATAATTATAATTAATTATAATTGATCCAGCACATTTCTGGATCAAGGTGCTTTTGTGCATTTTTATAGAGCCAATAAAACATAAAATTCACAGTATGTATCAAAAAGACTGGGCTAACCACATGATCCACAGTAATACTTATAATGAGAAATCCATGTATGATCCTCACAGGGTGATTGGCTTCTTTAAGACCTGTGACTAATTAACTGTTGCACTACTGGACTTAAGGGAAGACACGTAGGCCTTATAAAGAGGGGTAGACAGCATCAGGGGAAAGGTTGCTACTTATGGACTTCTCTCAGCCCAGGTGGGAAAAACAATTATATAGAGAGCTGCTGAAAGTGTTCCTGAAGGAAGAAGTTGGGGAAACTGCTGGAGGTGCGGCCGTGCACGTAATGACCTAAGTGGAGATACTAGTGAAGGAGGGATAGATTTGAGGGTTAGCATGTGTTCCTGGGAACACTGGCGGTATGTGGAGAGAGAGAGAGAGAGAGAGAGAGAGAGAGAGAGGGAACTCCTAGGGAAGGAAGCAGGTGTTTCTTTTAGGGATGCAGGTCTGTGGAGGATAGCGTCACCGGGATTGGGTTTGGTAAGAAGGCAGTGACGGGTGTATTTCAGAGGGAGAGAGGCACTCAAGGCAGGCTTTGGGATGGGAAGTCAGCACTTCTGCATTTCAAACTCAGTTGAAAAACTGGCTGATCAGCTCTGAACCTAAAGTTTAGTGTGAGGCACTTGATTTGAGGCTCCTCGTTCATTTTGTTGTACATTTTGGGAGAAAGGAGCTGGAGAGCAAACTGGAGCGGGCAAACTGACAGCTTTAACTGAGTAACCCTTTGACCTTTTGAAAAATATATGTGGCCCTTGGGCTGGAAAGACTGGACACATCTGCGCTAGCTGTACCTGTACATAAACAGAGCCATGTTTCAGTTCAGAGAAACACCTCGTGGAGTCCTTTCCTCAGAGTCTGAAATTGGATCACGCGGAAGCTGTGACGCAGGTTGGGATTTTCCCATGCTTGTGCGGTATGGCACCGTGTGTTGTTCAGCCCTTAGTAACCAGTTACGTGTGAGAACAGAAATATTTTTCTGAGCATATATAAACATTGGTAGGACAATAAGTGCACAGACTTGGAAAACAGTGTACTAGGAGGTAACACTCTAGGAAAGAATCATAGTATATAAATGTAGTGACTTCACAGGACTTCTAAGGTCACAGAAGCAAAAAGAAACACATACAATTTCTAGTTTCTACTTACTGTTCCCCTGTGAATACAAAATTCCCAGGGAAAGAGCAGAGTACCAATGCCGACACCCCCTTCAGCAACAATGTGTTTTCTAGCCATAGAAATCCTTCCTCCTATCCATTATTTTCAGCATCTTATTCTTCAGCCAGCTGTAGCTCCATAGCAAAGTTGAATACATCAAATCCTACAAGTTAGTGCTTAGTCCTCATTCCCACGTAATCACAACCATTTTGCAAAGATGATCTGATACTAATTACCCCCTTGGCACCCTAAATCAGGATTTTCTGATGCAGCCCATTAATGTAAAATGCATTAGTATAAATTCTGGCTCCAAGGGGTTAGATTCTCTAAATAAACACAGCAAAGTTTTTCTTGATTCAAAACTCTCAGGCTACTCTGAGAGACTGATTTATTCCACAAAAATACTTAAAACTATCCTGGGTTTTTAATAGATTATAAATGCATTGTTCATTTTGCAAGTATTAAATGTGAAATTGTAAATTAATGAAACTTGACTCCATTTCATGATTCAAAATTTGCCCAAGCTCATTTTTGTGGTCATGTGCTGCATATCATGATATTATGGACATGGACATAGACGTGGACATGACATGGCTCTGTCATGGACAGAGCCTAGGTATCAGTGAGTTGGGCAATAAAAGGATTGCAATTTTCTCTTTTATGAATGTTGCATTTTGAGTCAGTTGATGAAAAGTGCTACACAAGAGTTAGGTATTATAATTTTCATAGTATCTGTATTTTAATTTCTAAGATATCAATCCAGGATGTTTCTCATTCAACTCAAAATGAAGAGAGCTATAGTCCAGTTGCGTGTGTGTAGGGTGAGGGAATCAAAAACTCCTGAATGCTAATCCTGACTCGGATACTGGCTTCAGGTATGATCTTGGACAAATCACTTAAGCTCTTCACATCAGTTTCCCATCCATAAAGTGGGGTCAATGTTTCGTGCCTGGGGCTTGCTCCCATTGGCTTCCAATCAAGCCTTTAGTGACTTTGTAGAGGGTTTGTGGAGATTAATTAGATAAGAGTTGTCAAGTGAGGTCACCATGATAAGGATTAAATTGCTCTTTGAGAGCCGAAAATGTAACAGGCAGACCCAAAATATGGTTTGAAGTCAACCTCTGCAAAGCCAAATTATGTTGCATGCAGAACTCTTTTGGGAATAGCATATATGTTGAGACATAAAGCACCCCAATGTGTACTAGGCACTGACAAAACAGAGGGAAGCCATGGTTCCTGCATTTAAGAGATTACAATCTAAATGGAAACATAACACAACAGGAGGACAAATGGAAGAGGTGGGAATGGAAGAAAGAATAAGAGTTAGATAATATATGATGGTGTACTTAGGATCTGCATGCTTCTTCAGCAGTTACAGGGGCAGGTTTTGTGAGTTAGTATTAATTATTTAGTGATTTTTTAAAGGTAAAATGGGGTATATTATCTGGAAGGCAGCATAAGCCGGTGGACAGGGCACTGGATTGGGATACAGGAGATTTGATTTGTTTGTACGTCTGCCATTGATCTGCCACTGTTGCCCGTATCATCCCTTTTGACTCATCTCTTTAGGTTGTATGCTCTTCAGAATGAGAACGGTTTCTTAATATGTGTTCACATGGGCTATGTCTGCACTTACCAAAGTTAGTTCGAAAATTTAATTAATTAATTAATTAACTTAATTCGAACTAGCATGGCCCCACTAGAATGCTAGTTTGAACTAAGCAAGTGCCATGCATGGCACTTGCTTAGTTCGAATTAGTCAGTTGCATTAAGCTCAATGTGCCGGTTAGTTCGAACTAAGCAGTTAGTTCGAACTAACATGGCCACATTGACTTAATTCGAACTAACTAGTTCAAATTAAGGGTTAGTTTGAAGTAAAATGAGGTTTTACTAATTTGAACTAACTTTTTCTTAATTCGACTTAAGGAACTGCTTAAGTCGAATTAAGGAAATTCAAGTGTAGACAGAGTAAATTAGGTCAAGTCAACATAATTTACAAGTGTAGACACACCCATGGTGTCTAGCTCAAAGGGGTGGAACCTTTAGGAATGAGCATAATACAAATGAATAATACCAGCGATTCTTCCTTACAAATGCACCCCCATTTTACCACAGAGATGATTATGCAAAGCTTTGTGATACAGGCTCTTTTTAAAAACTGCATAGATTCTCTTATGCTGTGTACTAGTATATTATGTTCTGCCCACTTCCTAAGGAGGCACAGTGCAAAAGACACTCAAGGAGGAACACCTATAAGGAATTAACTCATCACCCAGGTATACTTTTCATGGTTGTAATTGGTCATGCCAGATGAAGTAATGTAAAGCTTGTATGGCAAAATTACTGCACCGACCAAATGAAAGGCAGATTTACAATCCATGGCTAAGATTCTGAGATAGTACAAAAATCATAGCCTAAAGGGAAAGACACTTTTCCTGCCTCAGTCTACATATGCCAGGGGCTTTGACTGGGTGCTCACAAAGCAACCTTCTGTCTGGTTTCTACAGATCCGGTGGTGGAAGAAACCCACACCCTGGGGCAGCTTAAGGGCTTTTAGAGCCATTTTAACTACTCCAGCCCTTTAACTTGGCATGAAGGGGCTAAAATGAGAATGAGAATCACACTCCATAAGATTCAGATATCATATATGGACACCCTGTGTCTGAAAGCAACACCCTAGAACCCCATATTCACCACAGTCATATAATTATGATATGGTCTGTACAAAGTATGCTGTGTATGGTATCATTTTAAAAGCCTTGATCTAAGAAACGTTAATATCTTGTTGGATTGTATGTGCTCGCATAGTATGTGAAATATTGTTGTATATGCTACTAGAACATGTTGTGAGATGGAAAATTCCCAGAGTCTTTTAGGCGCAACAGTGAAGTGGGCAGACAGTCTTAATGACTCGCTAACACCCAGCAAGGGAAAAGAAGCTATTATCGTAGAGACAGTATGCAATGGGGACTTCATAGAGGGAAGCACATAGGCAATGAACACTCCTTGACCAATGAGTGTAGCAGCCCCAGGTAATGAGAGTCTATTATTCCAGCAAGCTAGAACAGACTGTGAAAAAAGGGAAATAATATATCATCACTTGGCTTCACTCTACCACAGCTCAACACCTGAAGAGAGATGCCTGAAAGACAAAGGACTTGAGAATGGGTGAGGAGGGGACCCAGGGCTTCAAGACAGACGTAGCCTATGCAACAAGGAACTGTAAGCCTGCTTGTATTAGTCAAGGTGAGATATTGCCAATACAAATCCTGTTCAGTATTACAGAAGTTAGATTGTAAACTTATTTTTATTTCTTCTGGTCTCTTTATGGTTACCACTTATAATCACTTAAAATCTATTTTTCTGTAGTTATTAAATCTGTTTGATAATTTTACCTAAAGCAGTGTCTCAGCTGAAGTGTTTAGAATATCTTAGCTCAGTTATAAAGGTGAGTGTATGCCTTCCCCTCACTGAGGGGTGAGTGAACTACGGAACGCGCTTGTTCTGCACAGAGATCCATTCAATTCAAGTCAATGCACTCTGGAGGGTAAGGCTTGGAGAACTGGGGCAAAGTGGCTGATGCTTCTGTCCGTGGTTGCTCAGGGAGAGCATTCCTGGTAACTCAGTTGGATGTGTCCCTGCCTCTGAATGCTTGAATACCGGCTAGGAGTTTGTAGATTGCTGACAATATCACAGGCTAAGAGGGAGCCCAGAAGAGGCTCAGCAGTACCACAGACACAGGTTGCAGCCCAAGGGTTCCCATGACATAGACATTCAAAACAATTTGTACTCAACTCTCCTAGCATTTCACACAGCAGCTGAAGATAGGTGTGGCAACATGGTGAGATCAAGTATCCTATCTCTTGCTTTAATATTGGGAAGTCTATTCACTATTGCTCCACCAATGGATCTGAAATTCTGTTCAACAGGTATCATAAAAATCTCTCTAGTCACTGGCCCTTTTACATATATAAAAAGAGTTGAAACATGCAAATGGTTGAAGGCAAATTCAATTACAATTTTACCTGAATTCCTTGATCTTAAATAAGTGTTTTTACCTTCTACCTTTGTAGCCTTGATCTAGGCCAGCTACTTGTCAGCTGAGCCATGACCCAGGAAATAAGTTTTACTTCGGTTTCTCACACTGTTTTGCTGGGAATAAAATGGCAAAAAAAGTCATACTCCAAAAATTCCTCCTTAGGGCACATGTCCCTACATGTTCTGTGCTAGTTCTGAGGGGAAAGGATACTAAAATTACTAAGCTAAATCTCTGTTTTCTACTCCCAGTTTTCAGAATTTGCTCTTTGTCGTATAGGTCTGGAATGGTAAAAATAACCATGTCTCCAGAGACTTCTCCCTGGCTTGTGTTCTTTCCTGGGATTCTGTAAGCTTTTTCCTCCCATAACTGGTTCAAATTTAGTGACTAATCTGAAGATTCAATACTTTATAAAATATCAGTGAGACCTTCTCCATTATATAATCACAGTAGTCAAATATTATACGCTCAGTTCTGATTCTGATGAAGTTTGAGTTAATATACTGAAGTGCTAATTATTAGTGGATTATGGAAAACATTGGTCTCTGTGCTCTGAGCCTTTCTTTACATTGTCTTTATTGCCAAGGATATTTTGTATGAAAACAGACTCTTTGTTTTTTAAACAAGAGGTCCAGGCCATAACCTTTGGTGACATCAAAGTTGCTATAAGAATCACTGGTGAGCAAATACTGCAAAATTATTTGTAAAAACTTCCTTTGAGCAAAAAATCTTAGACATCTGCTTTGATTGTATTTATATCCTTTTGTACTTTCTGCAAAAATTGTTCCAAAAATGTTAAAAATGGGTACCACAAATATTTGTGTATCTTTTTGGTTCTTGCCTGTATATTGATGCAAGAAGGGTCCACATAGCCATGATGGAAGGTCTTGGATACACCAAGCCAATACCAGGTGATGTAGGTGACAGCTACATGAGGTGAGTAATGAAGTATGACTACCATACACTCAAAGCAATATTTATTTCATTTATTTATACATTTATATCAGCTACCTATTCCTTTCTAATTTCCTTCTTAAATCTCTTCTTTGCTGTAATACTTACAAAAAACTTGACCGTGGTTGGTCTGCTGGTGTGCTGACCTCGCTGGCTATCATGATGACCAACATCATTTCATTGTCTTCTTGTTCTTCCCTGTCTATCTCTATCCATCTGTTGTCTCTTGTCTTAGATGATTAACTCCTTGGTGTAGGAACTGTTTCCTTGCTCTATGCTAACAGAACTATGCTAACAATATAATGAGGTCCAGGTTCGTGACTGAGACAGCGAGGCACTACTGCTGTACAAATAAATAACAACATCTTTAGGTTTATGCAATGAGACAAAGGACTGTCTATTCAAAATTCCAGGTGCCATTGACACAAATTACAAGAACAAAAGCAAAATTAAATAATAACAATAGTCATGGCAAATACCTTGGGAGCAATTCGTCAGCTGGGATATTATCATAAACAATTTGGCAAATAATGTGGATAATGAACAAAATTAAAATAAAATCAAAGTCCATTCACAGATAATTTGTGAGAAGGAAAAGTGAGTACACTAGTCAAATTTTTCACCTAGTGAGTTCAGGTTGGAAAAAAGTTCCAAGAGAAGATGAGTTTAACAAAAAAAACCATCCATTTATATGTCAATATTCTTGTAAACAGCACTCTCAGAAGGGAAATACAGCTAATACGATATGGGAGCAAAATCGCTTCTAGGCAGAATAGGTTTTTCAAGACTTCCCAAGCGCAGCAGCAGACCTTTAACAGTGACATATTTTAAGGGTTACATACTGCCCACTAGTGAAGCTGTGTGCCTGAAATGAAGCCAGGCTATGCCCCCAAATGTGTAACTTGGACGACAATTCACAACTCCTGTGCTATTGCAATCAGCATCCAGTGCCACAAACTTCCTTTAACTCTGTTTACCAGTTGCAAGCTATTGTTTGGGAGACGAGCAGTTATTTTCTGAGTTCAGGGAAATAGCATCCTGGACCAGAGCAGATTTCCAATTGATTTCTTTAAGGACAAATTAATATTATTTATAATGTTCCTGAACATTCCTTTTCACAGAAATAACCACAGGTGGGGAATTTATTCCAATAGCACAGTGATTGTCCTTTAGTGGTTATTCCACTACTCTGTCCCGGGAATTAGGGGGGATGCAGAATAAGATTGTGGTGAAACTGATCAACTGTGGAATCCACAGGTCACACACCATCTTCAAACTCATGCATTCTGGACCCCAGTCATGGAGCAAATTCCTCTTCAAATGACCCGCCAGCCTTGGGGTTTTCCTGGATACTCCACTCACAACAATGGAAAGATGTTTTATTGACATCTTTTATAGAGGCCAAATTAATGTTCTTTGAGTGCCTGGTTTGAGAAGCACAATGTGTTTCTGCATTTCCTGAGTTTCTAGCTGTGACGAAGTGAGAATTTTTTTGTAGTGTTTTTTATTAATCCTATGTGCATCTCAGTTTCCCCCATATCTTGCATGGCTACCCAGTGGAGGGGAAAGGACTAAGTTTGCTCTCAGGATGGACTTAAGAGATACAGAAGTGTGTGTGTTAACTAGCTGTCTGAGCAGACTGAATTGATCATTAAAAAAAACTGGCCGCGGCCAACCCATAGCAATGGACAATCAAAGAAGGCAATGGAAAACCCAGTCACTAGGACACTGACTCCTAGCAACTAATGACCCAGAGGGAGGAGAATTTCCCTGCCTCTCAATAGAAAAGAAGAGCAGAGAACCCAGCTCAAGAATGAAGGGCTCAGAGGTATGAGATGGGGAAAGAAGAGCTGGCTTCTGGAAGAAGTTGGGGGATCTCTCAACTTAGGGAAGTGCCTAAGGAAGGAAATCAGGGAGAGACACAGGGCCTGTGTCAGAGAGAGACAAAGGGCCTGAAAATGGAAGTTGTTGCATTTCACTGGGCAGACCAGAGTGGACTATGCTTTAACTTTCATTGCTCTATGATAGCTGAAGGATTTCCAGTGCTGTATTCCACTTGACTAATAAATCCTACTCATTTTTGAAATTGTGTTTTGGGATGTCACTTCAAATACTGGCCGGGGCACATTAGTCACTAAAAAGTATACCAGGAATCTCTACCAGGAATCTGTCTCAGTTGGACTTACTGAGCAGAATTCATGGTGTGAAGCAGGAGTGTTGAAGCCACAGACGTCTGGTCTCAGTAGTTGGTGAGGCCATGTGGCCTAAACTGAAAGAAGAATGAGGCATCTTGCAGGTCTGGCACATCAGAGGGGTTCCTCCAAGAGACTGTTTAAAACATGGGGGCATAGCGCCTCTCTCTGTGAATCTGTGACACTAACCATCAGAGGGCTTTTTCTTTTAAACTCTAAAATTCTTGGAAGGTAATTTACACTCAATAATATACACCTGCAACTTTAAGCTCACCTGAATGAAGTTTCTGTGTGTGGGGAATAGTTCATGTTGGAGTTATGGCAGGGTTGAGCCATCATGGGACTTCATGAAGGGAAGTCAAACAGCAATAAATGGCGCTTAAATCTAGGCCTTCAGATATGTCCAGAGGACATTACTCAACACAGTCCATTTTCATTGTTTTAGAATGTGTTCATTCAGTCTTCAGACTGAAAACAGAATGGTCCCAAATCTTTAAATGGTTTGCCTAGAGTTACACACCTAATTCCATAATTAAACAATCTAAATGAAGATGGCCTGATTTTCAGAAATGCTGAGCGCACACAGCTCACAGTGAACTGAATGCAGTTACATCAGGGTGAAACTAGTGCGTGTTATAATCCTCCAGTTAGTCATTTGTGGGAGGGTAGGAGGTTGGCCTGTGCAACTGGCATTTATAATGTTTGGACAATATTTAATAACAAATATACTTATTAAATGCCTGTGCCCCACGGGTTACATATGATATCTGTGACCCTGCCAGCCTCAAGTAACCACCTGAAAATGCCAAGATCAAAATGAGAGCAAATTCTCCCACATACTGATGGGTCACAGTAAAGTCAGGGTTCCCAATCAGCAAATGAACAATGCTTCTGATCCCACATCCTGGTTAACAAGAAACCACAATAAAATATACTGAGCCCCCTTTACAGCATTTCAGCATCTGACTCTTCATCAGACACCGGGTCTAGTAAAGTTACTTAAAGCTCTTTACCAAAAGAGTTCTTCTGACCTCAAAGGATTACCAGAACAACATAAATTTGGATCTTACTCTAATCACCGCACTGCCAACCAATCCTTTAATAACTAAAATTAAAGATTTATTATACAAGGAAAGAAACAAACTATGAGAGGACTGTTAAAGGATTAAAGCAATCTGATACATACAAGTTATTAAAAGACCATATACATCAAGTCCATGGCAGAATTTGGAGTTTGCAGCTTGTATAGTTCCTCTGGTATACATCCAGTACTTGGATGGGTCTCAATCCTTTGTTTCACAGCTTCAGTTGTAGATGAATAGATCCAGAGGTAGGTGTTGGCTAAAGGCTGTATAGACTAAAAGACAAAATGGAGGTGGTGTTGCTGCCTTTTCATGTCTTCTGGCTTTTTCCAAGGTGTGTGTGGAATTTTACAGAACCAAAATGGAGTCCAGAGTCACATGAGCAAATTCTGGTTACTCATCAGGTTTCTCCCTGGGCCCATTGTACCTGAGAGTTTCCTTAAGGGGCCATTAAGCAGACAATTGCTGCAGCCATCCTGTGTAGGATATTTCCCAGAAACAGATCACAAGTTGAAATAAGATATATCAAACATCAAACATATCTCCATAACTTCCAATAGAAATATGACACATACACATAAACAATATAATCATTCTTAGCAAATTATAATCTTTCTATCGGCACCTAACATGGCATAGCTCATATGGATTATTGTAATTTGGAAATATTGATATTAAGTATTATCCCTAAAACCAGCCAGTGTCACAATATCCTCTTACATTGTTTTAAAGAGGCTCTCTGAGTTGGAGAGGACCAAAAGTGGAGAGTTCGGAAAACCATTACTTCAGAGATTGATTTCAGTTTGCTAAGGTTATACAAGACTCACTCTTAGTGCTTTCATTCTCCAGGAGACAGTGATTATCTTTAATATCAGGAAGTTTCTCCAGGTGCAGCAGCCAGTTAGGGAATGGCAGGATTCCACTAATGATCATTAAAAAAAAGTCTTTATTCCAGTTTCCCCAAAATTGGTCCACACAGAAGTTAATTGTCCTAGTTTACAGCAATTTTATTTGCCAAATCCTATACCAGTATTTTTCCTTCTAGAATAGAATGAATTATTGTATTTTCCTCTACAGACTATTGCCTGCCATCTGCTCTTTAGTTTCTCCAGCACCATTTGAATTTACTTTTTGTGAGGACCGATGGGCCTCATATTGAAACAAAGCCGAAATAGTGCAGTTCAGTGGAAATCTGGCAATGCCCACCCAATCCGAAGGGTAAAGTATTATGTATTAATGCCTTAAATGGCTAACCAGAGTTTTACAGTGTGACTGCAGCTATATAGGAGGGAATTTTAGACAACATATCTTGGCAAGGGGTTATTCTCGATGAGCTTGGCGGCCCATTCTAGTCCTGTGGGTCTATGATTCTAATTTTCAAATGCACCTGAGTCCCAAGTCACATTGAAGAGGCTGAGTGTTACTGAAAGTCAGTGCGTCCCTGAATCACTTCTGAAAATGGCACTTCTTTGAAAATGCTATTCTAAAAGGACTGGGTGCTCAATTTTCAGTCTGGGAGCTGGCTGGTTTGCTGGCTGAAATGGGTAGCGGAGAATTCCCACTGACACAGAGGAGTCCTTGAGTAGTATAGAGGCAGCCTAGGCAGAACTATGCCATCTGTTCCATCCCATCTAGGTAAGGGAAGGGAGATGAGGGAGCCAATGGTGACAGCCGCCATCCTGACTGGTTAAAGCAGCAGGTTTTGGTTTCTGGCCAGCCCACAGTCAGGGAACAGAAAGGTGGATAGAGCTTAAACTCAGTCCAGATGGAGCTTCAGCCTTTGGAGCATTCTGGAACAACGCTTGACTTTTTGGAGAGCAATGGCTTGGGCAAGTTTCCCACTGGAATTGCACCAGCACCTTCAGAGGAGTTAACTATCTGTCCCCCGGTCTGCAGCGGAGTCGTCTGTTCAAGACTGCTGAAACAGGTCAGTCTTTAAACCAGATTTATTCCCTGTGGTGAACTAATCACCAACAGTGGATGAGATTCAGGCTCCTGCCGTGCCCCTTGATACCACACCAGCTGTGAACTGGGCTGAAAAGAGAACAAAGCCACCCAGAGGGGAATTCCTGTGGTGCAGGGGAGACACATGGCTGCTGCTCTAACTTAGCCTGGGGTCTAACCCCAGCATTGGTCCCCTTTTCCCTGGATTGTGCTTTTTGTTCTGTGCCCCAGGAAAAGTGCCACCCAGAATCTGGCGCAGGTTCTCCACTGCCTCTTCCATTTGAACTGCGGTGTATTTACTGCTGGTGTATGGAATTTGTGTGACCAAGCTTTGTAGGTCAGAGACTTTGGTCAGCTTCTTAAAGGTATGTAAGCATTGCTGGGGCGCAGGGGAAAGTGACGTTCAGGGCTCCTGGCCTTTGCTGGCCCCACCCCCCAGCTGGGGAGCGTGGCCACCTGGGGAAAGAAGTCATGGCATGTGGGGCTCCTGGCCCTGCCCTCCAGGTGGGGAGCACGGCCAGCTGAGGAAACAAGCCACGGCGTGTGGGGCTCCTGTCCCCTCCTTTCCCCATCATCCAGTTGGGGAGCGGGGCCAGAAGCCCCAAGTGCGGGGGTGGGGCCAGCAGGGAGAAGAAGTCACTGTCCCCGCCCCTGGCACCTGCTGATGCCGAGACTGACCCGGGGGCCGGCAAAGGTTGCTGACCCTGGGCCTAATTCACTTTTAATGAAAATCACTGGGCCATTGTCTTGGTTACAGGTTTTGGGAGGTGCCTGGAATATGGCTGGAGTTGCAGCTAGCAAGGAATGTGAAGGGTAACAAGAAGGGTTTCTACAGATATGTCAGCAACAAGAAGTCGGTTAGGGGAAGTATGGGTCCCTTGTTGAATGGGGGAGACAACCTTGTGACATGAAGTAAAAAAAACTGAAGTACTAAATGCTTTTTTTGCCTCTGTTTTCACAGACACTGTCAGCTCTCAGACTACTGCCCTGGGCAGCACACTATGGGGAGGAGTTAAGCAGCCCTCAGTGGTGAAAAAACAGGTTCAGGAATACTAAGAAAAGCTGGACATACACAAGTCCATGGGGCTGGATGCAATGCATCTGAGGGAGCTGGCTGATGTGATTGCAGAGCCATTGCCCATTTGAAAACTTGTGGCACTCATGGGATGTCATGGACAATTGGAAAAAGGCAAGCATAGTACCCATCTTTTAAAAAAAGGGAAGGAGGAGGATCTGGGGAACTACAAACCAATCAGCCTCGCTTCAGTCCCTGGAAAAATCATGGAGCAAGTCCTTGTGGAATCCATTTTGAAGCAATTGGAGGAGAGGAAGGTGATCAGGAACAGTCAGCATGAATTCACCAAAGGCAAGTCATGCCTGACCAACCTGATTCTCCTCTCTGATGAGACGACTGGCTCTATGGATGTGGGGAAAGTGGTGGAGGTGATATACTTGAATTTAGCAAAGCTTTAGATACGGTCTCCCACAGTATTCTTGCCAGCGAGTTAAAAAGTATAAGTTGGATGAATGTACTATAGGCTGGATAGAAAGCTGACTAGATCATCAGGCTCAATGGGTAGTGATCGACAGCCTGATGTCTACTTGGCAGCTGGAATCAAGTAGAGTGCCCCTAGAGTCAGTCCTAGGACTGGTTTTGTTCAACATCTTCACTAATTATCTGGATGATGGGGTGCATTATACCCTCAGAAACTTTGTGGATGATACTAAGCTGCGGGGGAATGGTTGCTGGTTGATTCCCTGTATTTTAAAGTCTTTAAATCACGATTTGAGGACTTTAATAACTCAGTCATAGGTTAGAGGTTTATTACAGGAGTGGGTGGATGAGGTTTTGTGGCCTGCATTGTGTGGGAGGTCAGACTAGATGATCATATTGGTCCCTTCTGACCTTAGAGTCTATGAGTCTATATGCTGGAGGATAGGGATAGGATACAGAGTGACCTAGATAACTTGGAGGATTTGGCCAAAAGAAATATGATGAGGTTGAACAAGAAGAAGTGCAGAGTCCTGCAATTAGAATGGAAGAATCTCATGCACAGACTGGGGACCAAATGGCTAAGCAGCATTTCTGCAGAAAAGGACCTGGGGGTTAGAGTGGAAAGAAGCTGGATATGAGTCAATAATGTGCTCCTGTTGCCAAGAAGGCTTATGGCATATTGGGCTGCAGTAATAAGAGCATTGCCAGCAGATGAAGGAAAGTGATTGTTAACCTCTATTCTGCACTGGTGAGGCCATATCTGGAGTGCTATGTCTAGTTTTGGGTCTCGCACTACAGAAAGGATGTGCACAAATTAGAAATAGTCCAGTGGATGACAATGAAAATGATTCGGGGCTAAGGCACATGACTTATGAGGGGAGGCTGAGGGAACTGGGCTTATTTGGTCTACAGAAGAGAAAAATGAGGATGGGGATTTGATAGCAACCTTCAACTACCTGAAGGGCGATTCTGAAGGGGATGGAGCTAGGCTGCTCTCAATGGCAACAGATGACAACAAGGAGCTATGGTCTCAAGTTGCAGTGAGAGAGGTCTAGGTCATAAATCAGGAAATAAATTTTCACAGGAGGGCAGTGAAACATTAGAATGGGTTACGTAGGGAGGTGGTAGAATCTCCATCCTGAGAGGTTTTTAAGGCCCAGCTTGACAAAGCCTTGGCTGAGATGATTTAGTTGGGTTTGATCCTGCTTTGAGCAGGGAGTTGGACTAGATGACTTCCAGAGGTTCCTTCACCCCTCATCTTCTATGATTCTACGTATGCTTTGTAAACAATCAGTAACGCTAAGTATTCTAAATGCAATAGATAACCTTTTAAAAATAGCAGATAGGAGTTTGCTTTTATTAGGACTCCATAGGTATGCAAGAAATAACGGAGAATATCAAGCAGAACACTGTCGTTCTTTGTGAAGCATGTGTGTTTCATTCCCTAGCACAGCCAAAGGGCATGTTTGATAGATATTGCATATTATGCCACCTGAATCCTGCTTGACATTCAAGATCAGGGCTTCCTTTTGGGTTTCTAGCTGATGCAATGCCTTTCCATTCAGTCTTCAGACCTGTAACTCTCATTGGCTAGTCTACACTGGGGAATTTAGGTCGACTTAAATAAGTTGACTTTAATAAGTCGACTTTAAGTCGACCTTATTAAGTTGACTTAGAGAGTCCACACAGGACTCCTAAGTCGACTTAAAGTGAGCGTTACTAACTTGACTTAGAGAGTCTACACTAGACTGTCTAAGTCGACTAGTTTGGTCCAGGGAGAGCCAGCCCCGCATGGGGCTGGATCTCCCCGAGGCAGCAAGCCCCTGAGCGGTCCAGGGGAGAAGGGAACGTGGAGCTCCCTTCTGCCCTGGACCACTCAGCTCCCTTCTGCTCAGGACTTCTCAGGTCCCGGGCAGAAGGGAACCCTTCTAGCTGGGATCGCTCGGGTCCGAGGGAGAAGTTCCCCAGGACCCGAGTGGTCCCAGCCAGGAAGAAGAGGGGGAGACCTGCGCTCCAGCTGCTCAGCAGCCGGCAGCTGGAGCGTGGGGCTTCCTTCGCCCCGGGTCCTGACCAGGAGGGAGAGCAGACCAGCGCTCCAGCTCAGCAGCTCCTGCGCTCCCTCCTGGCCGGGACCGAGCTCCAGCTGGCTCCCTCCTGGCGCTCCCTTCGGCCGGGACCGAGCTGGAGCACAGCC
>ML685766.1:13660974-13765814 GCA_007922175.1 Pelusios castaneus
GCCCCGCGCTCCCTCCTAGCCGAATCGAGCGGTGGCTGGAGCGTGGGTCTCTCGCGCTCCCTCCTGGCCGGGACCGTGGGGCTCCCTTCTCCCCAAGACCCCCGCTCCAGCTGCCGAGCAGCCGGCAGCTGGAGCGCGGGTCTCCTGCTCTCCCTCCTGGTCGGTACTGCTGGTCAGACCCCGGGACTGCTGGGTAGCTGGGGCGCGGATCCTGGGGAGAAGGAAGCGCGTGGCTTCCTTCTTGCCGGGAGGAAGTGGTCCCTGAGTGGTCCCGGCGAGAAGGGATCCATGCCCTAAGTCGACTTAGGGCGTCCACACTGCCTAAGTCGACTTAAAAAGTCGACTAAAGCTTCAAAGTCGACTTTATACGAGGTGTTATAAAGTCGACTTTGAATTTCCTTAAGTCGACTTAAGCAGCAGCTTAAGTTGACTTAAGGAAATGCCAGTGTGGACACAGAGTAAATTAAGTCGATTTAAGCATGCTTAGGTCGACTTAATTTACTAGTGTAGATGCACCCTTAGAACTTTTAAGATTGTTTTCAGTGTTTGGTTTTTTTAGTTGTTGATTTGGAGCCTGATCCAATTCTCATATAAATTAGTAAATGTCCTCCAACTGACTTTCATGAATTTTGTATCAAGACCATTGTTTCCTGTGCTTGTGATTACATTTCATTAGACAATGCTTTGATACAGGTTATGATTGCTCACCACTTTTTGTTAGCCTTCACAGCATTTGCTTTTAATCCATTTTGTTTGTATCGTGTGTTGTGCCAGCTACTGCTTTTTGGACCCCAATTCAGCACAACGCTTACGCATGTTCTTAATTTTAGACATGTGCTTAAATGTCATCAGAACATGTGTCTAAAGTTAATCATGTTCTCAAGTGTTGTCCAGAATACTCCTTCCTGAAACTGCCCCTTGGGCAAACACACAAATGTGCCTAACTTTACTATTCTGAGCCATAACTGTACTGATTTCAATGGTTGTTCACAGATGTTCTTGGGCATAGCTGATCAGCTACAAATTATTGTGTTCTGTACACCTAATAGTATTGTGTAAATGATAAATACTAATAAGTCACATTTACACTGAATAAGGATAACCACCAATGGAAAAACTGTTGTAAAAGCATCATACAAACTTTCAGTGACTCTGAGGCCTCTTCTGCTTTCACTTACAGCAGTGTAATTCAGTAGTTAGAGCTGGCTGAAAGTTTTTGAATAAATTTTTGTTGTAATTTGTCAATATTTTCATTAAAAATGTTAATTTTAACACTCTCGGGTAACATTTTATTTAAAATGTACCATTTTTATCATATTCATTTAGTATATTGTCCCTTTTAAAATTACAATAAAAAGTTTAATTGTTATTTTAAAAAATAATTTCTTTGCTTATTATTTTCTAGTTTTGAAATAAGGCACTTGAAAAAGGAGTGAATTATTCAGCGTAATCACTTGGTGGGTGCTTTAAAGAAAAAAAATAGAATGATCTTTTTAAAAAATTCATCTTAAAAACAGAAAATAAACAATTTTTTAAGAATAAACATTTAAAGGAAAAAAATAAAAAATCCGTACAAAATATGATTTTTGTGCATGGTATTTTTATTTTTCATTTGAATGGAATTATGTCAGTGTCAAATTGGTGGTGGAGCAGTACATTAATTGCAAGCCTATGTTAATTACAAAAACAAAGCTGTAAATATTTTACATGTCTAGCTTAAAAGTTGGACAGTTTGCTTTAAAGTAAAAATAGTTTTCTTTCACTAAGACTTTTCTGAAGCTAATCATTACACATTCTTTTAACATGATGTTGTGGTAGTATTTGTTGGGGCGGTGTGAATGTGTCAGCTGTCTTTTCTCTGATGCTGAGCAGGAGGTCATTTGCTTTTAAACTGTCTTTTCTGGTTGGGGAGACAGCAGCTTGGAGAATCAGGAAGTAGGTGAGAGAGGTCAAGGAAAGGATAGGTAAAATCTGCAAGGTACAGCTTAGGGCATTCCAGAATGATATGGTGAATGTTAGACCTTTTTATCTAAATCTTAATTTCTTCCTTAGTTTTACTCCTGCAGGAAGTCAGTCTAAAGATTATAATTCTGTTTACAGTTTCTCTTATACTGACTCCCTAGGAGAGGCTGCAGAGCTCTGTTTGAGCTTAGCTGCAAAGACTTCTGCAACAGAAGACTTTACTGCATGCAAAAGAGGTGATTCTACCAGGACATTTTCAGAGAAACAGAATGATGATGCTAAGTAAAAGAAAGTTTTGATGAAATATCTTCTCAAAGTCGTTATGAGCAACTCAATCAATACAGTCTCATATTTGTGAAAGAAAGATAGAACTTGTTACTGAAGAATCATCCAATTCCAATAACATATTGTTGTGACCTGCAAGGTTAACAGTTAAGGGCTGAGGTCCAGATCTTCAGCGGTATTTTGGCTCCTAATTTCCTGAAGCTAAATTCCTTTGAGGATCTGGGCCTGGATCTTTATTTTTCCTACCTATGCTTATGTAATATGAAGACTTGATAGTATTCTAATGGGTGTGGTACCAGAGGAGAAGTCAGATGTGGGTCCTCACATCGACCCCGCCAAAAGCTTGTTGTGTGGCCTCATGGTTCCCATATGTAAAATGGGACTAATAATGCTTACTTACCTTTATAGAGTGCCTTGAAAACCTTGAGCTTTTATTTCATGACTGCTCAGTAGTTTCATATGCAGGCAAGGGAGGAAGATAATAAACGAGACACTTCTCCTTGCTCTGAGATAACCATATTTGAAGTTGTGATATGAAGCTGATGCATGTTTTCACAATCTCAGAGTTTTTTGCGCTGGGTATCCATTTTCCTTAAAGCCTTGGAGGATATATATGCAACTGTACAACACAGACTAGATTGAGACCACTAAGAAATAGATTATTAACTAAAATGACAGTTGATTGTAGTGGTGATCCCTACTTCTTTTGACATTCAAGACTGCACAGCCTTGGGCTGCTTTGAAAGCCTCCACTTGTCAATTGTTTTTCTGCGGCTAGGAGGAAGGCTTTAGAAGCAGAAAGAGGAACTGAGATCCACTAGTCAACAGAAGGATCCTCATGTAAGGGTCAAGAGGGAACAGAATGAAAAGATTAATCTGACCATATAACACTATTCTCAATTCACTTGAAATCTTCACTTAATGATATGATTTAAGGCTCTGTCTTGGGAATGTTCAGAAATTGTCTCTGATGGTGACACTCCCTGTAGGAAGAACCTCTGGAGTTCTGAGTTGAAACAGAAAGATGAAAAAAGTAGCCTTGGAGAAATTTCCTCTGGATGTTAGCTTGATGGTGTGTTGTTTGCTCAAATGATTTATGGACTAAAGATTAGGGAAGTCATAGCAACACAGAAATTGCCTAGTGAAAATAAACCATTCTTATGTACTCATACTGAACATAATCAAGGAGCCAGCTGACAAACAGGTGCCTTTTTTCTCTGCAGAGAATTTTTAAAGACAAAGCAGACCTGTGTCTGTTGAGAATCTCTGAGCTGTTTGGCATTCCAATAACTGATGTGATAAATCTGACTTTACCAAACAAACAAAAATTCAGTAGTTTTGTATCCTCTCATTCATGGTAGAATATGAACAATAAGTTTTAGTTTCTTTTGTAGTTGAAATGAATATGCCCTCTAGGATGAGAGAAAGGGTGGCTTTGTGATAAGGGATTGAATTGATACTCAGGAAACGTGGATACCATTTCTAGCTCTACTCCAGACTTCTTGTATGACCTTGAGCCTGTTACTTACCATTGGTGCCTCAGTTTTCCCTCTGTAAAATGGTGAAAAGAATACACCCTTCCTATCACCCTTTATCAGTCTTGTCTATTTAGATCATCAGTTTTTCAGAACTGACTCTCATATGTGTTTACAGCAGCTAGCACAATGACATAATCTGGATTAGGGCTGGTAGGTGTTACAATTAATGCAGTAAAACTTCTGAGTCACAAACAGCTTGGAAATAGAGGTTGTTCATAATGCGGAAATGTTTGTTACTCTGAACAAAACGTTATGGTTGTTTTTTCAAAAGTTTACAACTAAACACTGACTATACAGTTTTTAAACTTTACTATGCAGAAGAAAAAGGTTACTTTTAGGCATCTTAATTTAAATGAAACAAGCACAGAAACAGTTTCCTTATTTGTCAGATCTAATCTTTTTTAAACTTTCCCTCTTTTTATAGTTTATGTTTAACACAGTGCTGTATTGAATTCAGTTTTTTTTCTTTGTCTTTGTTGCTGTCTGATTGCTTACTTCCAGTTCCAAATCAGGTGTGTGATTGACTGGTCAGTTCATAATGCTGGTGTTCGTAACTCTGATATTCTACTGTACATAATAATAAAATAGACCATCCTGAAGTCTGATCTCAGGGATAGTAAGTCAGAGAGCTGCATCCTGTTAACTGTATCTTTGTTATCGAGTGTTCATGAGTGGTCTATGATGGCTGTAGGAGATAGTTAAATAAAAAGACTTTGAAATGACTTAGATTAAGATGGAATAATTGATTGGCCTTGTATGCACAGGGCAACTGATAACATCCCCCTCAGATAAATCCTACCAGATTAAACTAGACAAATGGAAGGAAACAGAGCAATATTGGTAGGAGAGAAACTGGGACAACAGAAAACTTCATCTACCAGGGTTGCCAAAATACAGCAGATTGTGAGATCGGGGAGACATGTCAGGACTGCAGAGAAGAGCAATTTGTTGAAACAGCAATTCAGGTGCAGAAAGATTAGTCTAACAGCAAAATTGAAAACATACAACATCAATATCTTGTTGACATTTCTGTACAGAGCTGAGTAAAGGCAACTCATCTGAAAAGAAGAGAGAAAATCCCATAATCTTCGACATGTTGGTGTCTGCAAAGGCTTCTTGGAGTCTGCCAAAATAGTGTGTGACTTTTGGGGGGCAGACACATCCTCAAAGTCAAAGCTTTATTTGACAAATGGCTCTTTGTCAGCCAAAGACAAAACAAAAAACCTTGAAGAGATGCAGCCAGTGGATAAGGTGGAGCCTGGTCACCTAGCAGGGATGCTGTTTTATTGATATGAAGCAGAGGGGAATGAATAGACAGGTCTGTGTGACAGTGGGCTACCCCCTATATCTTAAAGCAGAAGAAATCCAAGGTGAAGAAACAGCAATCAGATCAGCTTTCCTTTGATTTGTAAATCTCCATATGGTCTAGCAGTCTCTCTGATGTGAGGCACCTGTGATAGTGGATTATCCAAAATCTAATAATTCAGTGTTATCTGTAAAACAGTCATTGGTTCTATTAGATAGAACACTTCTGACCCTGTTGGATTATTTGCTATTGAAACTGACTTGTATAAGGAGTATTATTAGTATTGGTGTTCCATACACGGTCCAGGGAGTTCAGATCCTATCATATATCATTTCCACATAGCATACTATGATGTTTTGGTCTAATTGCTCTCTCGCTAGATGGAGTTTTGCAGGGACAACTCAAAGAAAATGACATTACCTTTATCCAGTACTTATTGCAACAAGAAGGACCAAGATCTCTCTCCCTCCCTTTTTTTTTTAACCTCAGTGCTGATTCAGTGGAATACAGCCAAATCCCTGGAAAAACTCCAATTTTTCACATTTCTCCTGCCTATTAAAAACTAATACCAAAACAGAGAGCACTGTTGACAAAAACATCTTTTCCCACAATTTAAGATCCCAACTTACATGTAAAATAAACATTGAATACAGATTTAATTCACTTTTTACATCTTCTGATGGTGTGTAATAGGAATAACGCCTATCTTAAAATAAACTTGAAAGAGGCAGACTTTCATGTACTGAGTAAAGATCTCAACTCATAATCTTGGCTTCTTCGGCACATAGCGCTACTTTAGTTCCTAATTTCCTCTCGAGTGACTTAATGGTACTGTATTGCTTAATTATAGCAGTTGCAAACTCTATCCTGTAAGAAATATCAGTGGGATCCAAACATCTGCAAGATTTTGAAGGAGGAGGATGCCACATAAAATACCCATTTTTGTATTATTTTGTGTATATTAGTCTGTTGTATATAGTGTATCTACTAAACAGATGTAACAACAGTAATCGTATGTAAGATACTAAATTACAGAAATGTCCATTCTTTCTCTTTCCTTAGACTATTCAGGCTGGAGTAAGGGGTATTTTCATGTTACCATTAGCCTTTTAGTAAATTATACGCCCTTAGGAAGGAACGCACTGCTTGGATTGTTATAATCTACCCCCTGCAAAGGCAGAATTGTTCTCTTTTGTATATTTACTAGTATTTTTGTCAAGCCTGCTTTTAAATGTCCCAAGTGGTCAGATTTCTACCATCTCCCTTTGGGAGTCTTTCATAACCTATGAGATCTCACTTTAGGGGACCTTTTTTCCTTATTTTTCATCTTAAATTTTCCTTTTTTGAGTTTATTTGCCACTGCTCCTAGTTAGTAGTCTTATACCTGTGCCACTGAATTTGGCTGTAATCTTTCCACACGACACACACATTGCAACCTTGCTGCAACACTAAAAGCAGCAGCCGGTCCTGGCACTGCAAAGAAGTGTTGTTCTAACAATAGTCTTAACTGTGGGGTAATGTCTTGCAGGTCAGAAGCAATGGACCAAATTGTTCTCTCAGTTACACTCCTCTCGGCTGCAACCTATGGACCTGCTTTAGGCCGACAGTGATGTAAATAAGCAACATTTGTCTCAGTATATGAGGAGGGCAGAGATTTGTATAAAAGGTAATGAGATTTGTCTGGTATCAATAATTATAATATTTGCAACCTTAAAATATCATGAGAAGGAAGAAATTTCAGAATGCTTTGAAGGAGTTGCTGTTGCTATAGAAACAATTTCTTGGGCATCTGTATGCTCAGTATATTTGTCTCTCTTTGTCCCTGGCTATCAGAAAGGGGAACCAGAGGTGTGTGAAATGAGGGGGAGGGGAACTACTCAAAGGCTTTATAAAACAATACCTTTTCATATAAAGCTCTCAAGACCAGGTGTTTAAAAGAGAGTCATTCAGGGAATACTGATCTACCATAATGGAAGGGAGCAATTCATGCTTTAAGATACAGAGGACCAAATTCATCCTGATGGAGCTCCATTGGCTTGAATGAATGAACAAATTTGTCTCAAGCAGTATGGTAAAAGTTTATTAGCTAGTATGTGTAGAGCCCTGCATGGCTACAAATATGTGGATCCGTATCCGATCTGCATTTGCAAGAAATGGTCTGCGGATATTCACCTTGTATCTGCGGATGCGGATATAATGCGGATATCCGCGGACATCTGCGTATTTGCAGGGCTCTAGCCCTGTACAGATAAAAATATGTGGCTCCGTATCCGATCTGCATCTGCAAGAAATGGTCTGCGGATATTCGCGTTCGGATATCTGTGGATTTGCAGGGCTCTAAGTATATGTGTCCCAGACTTTTTGAAAGGACAAATGATTTTCTGAAATCCATTGCAAAAATTTAAGTGCAATAGATGCTTGTTTGCAGCAACACCTTGTAAGAGCAACTACTGCTTTTGAGCAACATTTCCTCTGAGAACACTTTCCCTACTGTGAGGTGTCGACACTCCTCCTAACAACAACACCCATTTAGGAGCAACAGTAATAAAAGGGCACCCAATGATTGCTGCTAATAAGCATCTACTTTATTAAAAAGTGCTCGATTTTGTTGAATGCTATCAATGACTAAATGAGCTTTCAGTTTCCTTGGAGTTTATTTTGGAATAATGCTGTTTCCTTGGAGTTTATTTTGGAATAATGCTAAAACCTAAAAAACCAAATAATACAAAGTATATTGATACTGGCAACAAAAACCAACCTGACATGCTCCCTTAACTTGGTTTCTCCTCTCTCTTTGTTCCAGCAAGTTTGTAAAATGTTAAAACCTGACAAGTAGTGATTTTTTTCCTCGAGAGATCTTCACCAAGCTGTGTTCAACTGGTCTTATTTTGAAAGGCAACTTTGTATTCCTAAGCAGTGGGTCTACAGCATTGCAAGAAGGTCAATGTGAGGTCAGTCAATGCCAGTCAAATGGGAGGGCTAACTTATCTTGTCTTTCCCCAGGAAAAACTGCCCCTCCCCTCCAAAATGACATCCACCTCCCAGCAACAGTGTCTTTTGCAGAAGAACAGAGTTTGAGTGTGGAACTGGGAAGGGAATTTATGCACACAGCTCTTGTTAACTGTTAGCTTGAGTTGTGGGCATGACCGTGATAAAAATGCACCCTGTGCTACCTAACATGGTGCTGTTATTCTCTCTCCTTGTTCAAAATGCAAAAATGAAACTAACTAACTACATAAATAAAAGTAAAGAACTGATGACATTCTAACCCCAGATGGTCTTTTGCTTTTCCAAAACCTGTTGACTGGATGTAAGGTGCTTGTTGCTGCTGGTACATACGCTGCTGGTCTTTCTGCATTTACTCTTCTCTTCAAAGATTTCCTTGGGAATAGCAAAACTGTTAACAGAAGAAGGGCTGAGTTACTATTTCCTGAATAAAAATCCCTAAAACACTCTTTTCCTCTTCCATACACGAAACACTAAAGCTGGACACTTAAAGACTTTGCTCATTATTTTTTATTGGGAACGCCTAAATGTTCTTAACATTGTTTAGAATTTTGACCCTCTTTTAGAAGGAATGTAAGAAGGTCCTTCCCCCATGCTCCTCAAGAGAAAACTGTGTTTGCATCACCTACTAAACCAGCTCTTTATTGAGATATCATCCAGATAGCACTGAAGTTCCATTGCATGGCTCCCATAGAACTCCGTGGATGTTTCCCCCAGTGAATCTATTATTAAGAAGGTTTGCGGAAAGGTTTTGTTCTAGAGACTTCAACTTACAATGGGACTCTGAGTGTCAGTTAACAACCCTGGCCACAAACTTGATGGCAGGGCTTGAATCCTGGGATTCAAGGGTCTGTGCTGCAGTGTAGACTCTTACCACCTGACTGGAAGGCCAGTAGCAGGTAACTATCTTCCATGCATCAGCCACAGGTGGGGACGGAGAGGAATGCATGACTGAACAGTGGGTTACAATCATTTCTGAGTTGGTGTCCCCTCTTTTGCCCTTTTTTTCCCTCCTCACTAGGTACATTTGAGCTAGTACCATAAATTCTGTGCACATTGGTTTCCTCAGGAGGAAAATGAAGAGGATAAATAACTCCCTGTGCCACTGGGATGTTATTCAGATGGATTGCAATTTTTCAAAGGCTTATACTTGGCCAAATTTGGGTAGATTTTCATGGGGAAAGCAAAAGACGCATCTCTGACACAAAGGCTACCTTCCTGCCAAATTTCAAGACCATGCTCCAAAGCATACAGATGTTAAAACATTTTGAAGAAAAAGTTGCCAAATAATTTTAACATGGGCTGAACATTGTATTTTTGCCTGTCGTTCATGGAAACAGTGGAACTCTTTTGGTTAAAATAAAAAATAATAATAATTAGCCAGAGGAAGACATCCATCATGGAAAATTTTAGCCCAAATAGTTAAAGTTTGTCAAACTGAAAACAGGGTCAGCTTAGTATAATGGGACAGTCTAGTTTGGCAATTGACTGATCTTTGGCTCCCGGTGGTAGATATGCCGATGGGACTCTTGATGGAGTGGGTTCTGAGTTATTACAGAGAATTCTTTCTTGGGCATCTGACTGATGAGTTTTGCTCACATGCTCAAGGTTCAACTGATCACCATATTGGGGTTGGGAAGGAACAATTCTCCAGTAGGAAGTGAGACCAATGAGACCATCACCAACTGATTTCATAAAGCTGCTAAAGATCTGTAAGAGTTGATATAATTCACTAACTGTCAATGTGGACTGGATTTAACCAGAGCCCTACATACGAAATATTCAGTGGCCTTTTACTAAGGGTAAATCTATACTGATGGAGGCAAAGTCGCCGCCATCAGCATGATCTTCCGGGTTCGATTAAGCCGTCTGTGTAGATGCGCTCAATTGAAAATGGAACCGGAGCTGTAACACCAGCTCCGTAACCTTAGTAACACTACGCCGACCGGACGCCATTTCTGGTCGGCTTAGTGTAATGTGTAGGGAGCAGTTAAGAAGTCAGCGGGAGATACACAAGGTATTTTACTTACCTTGCGTATCACCCATCAGCTGCTGCTGAAAAGCATGGCAAGTGTAGACTAGGGACAAGTCTTTGAACCATCAATTCCCCCACAGGGGACAACTCAAACTGGACTGGTTTCTATATCATAAAACACCAAAAGTGTCAATCAGAACTGCATTTATTGGAACCTTGGTAGGTGGCCTGAGCAAGAGGCAAAATATTGAATGTCCACAGAGCTAGATCTACCTTTCTTCAAGACAGTCTGTCTGTGTCTGGGTTAAGCATAAGGGTCTGAGCCCTGACCTCACTCATTTTGTGCCTTCAGGGCATGTGGACATTGACCGGACAGTTAAATAACATGCACATACATGCCCAGTGCATACTACCTTTCTGAATGTTGGCAGATCACTATCATTGTTAAACACTTACCATGCAGAGAAGTAAAACTCAGTTTTTCGCCATTTCTCATCAGTGTCTCAAAGACACTTCTCACTCAGAATGTTTTCCCTGCTGGATTTTGGTGTTCTTTCCTAGTCGTTTCAGAGGTAGAACTGTTGCAAAAATAAAAGCCACATTATTTATTTTTTTTATAATTGAGAAAGTGTACTGTTTTCCACTATGCTTGTCACAAAAAGTCTGAGCTGTTTTTGTTCAGCTTTTCCCCAAAGTTCATTTGTTGGCAGGTGAGGCCTGAAAAATTTCTAACTGATGCCTTCAAGAAGTAAGAAGGGATTGAAAACTGGGCATTTTAAATGGAGATGTTTGGCATTCTTAAAGGTGACCTGCAGTATAGAAAAAGCAGGGTTGTGGTCTTCTTTATTATGCACAGGGTATAAAGAATAAATGAAAAATCTTGTTTTTTCTTATTCCTCCCATAGTATTTTGCTTGTTCTTAAAGATGTCAGTGGAATAAAATCTTGTCTTCTTAATTGGTACTGGAGTTTTCCCAAGAAGGCCAGTGTAGCGCACTGAGAGACTTCTGAGCATTTAATTGAACAAATCTGTAACAAAGAGATCTTTTCTGCCAACTATTCATCAGGCATTTGAGTCATGGTAAATAGGTTTTAACAAAAAGAGAAAAGGAAAACTCTTGAAATAGTCTGACTAAAAATCCTTGCCTCTTTTAATTGCTCAGTTTCACTTCTGTGATACTTGTGATAACACTACTAGCTCTCTAGTTATTCATAAAATCTTCCTGGAAAAACAAGATGGGCATCACTTCATTTCTAATGTGAAAAACAAGAAGAAGAAATTCCACTGGAAATTTAAAAAAAAAAAAAAAAAAACCCTCAAGATTTTCAGACCTACTTTTCACATCATAAAGATGCAAATAAAGATACAAACCCATTTCCCTCCCCTTTGCAGATCACCTTTCACTACAGCTATTGCTAGCACACCAACCATAATGCATCCTCATCAATGCTTACAGTCAGTGCTTTTTTCTCTTCCAGTAACTCACAGCCAGTCCGAGCCTTTGCTTGGATTCTAGGTTTTATTAAGACTTCTGACTTTGAAATTGTCTTGAGAAATCTCAACACAGATATGCAACTTCGTAAGTGTTGTGTGTGACTGGAATGAGAGAGAAACACTGACAGGAAATCAGAGGTAAGAAGTAGAGGGTAGAAGAGGCTAGTGGAGGAATCTGAGATTGAAAACGTATCATTGTAGGAAATAGAATATCAGTTCTGTGAAATACTCTCTGATTTGGAATCAGAGCTCCGATAAAAGCTGAATTAGAAAGGTTCAGATTTGTTCTGTTCAATATAAAATTCCCTTTTTACCTTTCAGAAACAGACCAGGTGCTAATGTCTCCTCTTTGTTGTTTTTTTAAAAGCAAAATTAAACCTCTGGCTGTTTTACAGAGAAAATTGTTTTGACAGGGAGCTAACAGGAGTGCTGTATCTATTCAGTTATTGTAGCCTTTCTCAGACAATGATTTTATTGACCTCGCCCTCGTCTGATACTCATTATTCAGGTAAATTTCTCATTGGCTTTAGGGGTCTCTTACTTGAGTAGGTATAAGGTGGGGCCTCTCAATTGCGAAGAATCTATCATTAGTACAAATTAGTACTACATGGTAATTGTTTGAAAGATTTAACATGATAGAGTGAGTTCAGATAGAATTAAATGAATTTAATCCTTGTGAAAGGTGTCTGATTGGGAGATCAAAGTACTTTTTATCCACAGGACAAGTACAACACAAAGTAGCAAGCTTCCACACGTTGCTTTGTGTTGTATTAGCAGCAAGCTTCCTGTCTTACCGATTGCCTCAGTATTGTTTTTGGAGGGACCAGCTGTGGAGTTAAAATGGAAGTTCACTGTCCATGGCCATTTAGATCTATATTTTCAACGAATTTGCACCAGTAATGCAGGTCATAGCGTAGGCAATAATAGTTATGCCCAAGTGGACTTTGTATCCACTGAATATTTTCAAAGGAAAATGCAACTGGGAGCAAATGTGTTGCATCTGTCAAGTTATGCATAGCTTAGAAAATGCACCTATCTAATAATTTTTAAATGCCATAACTGAGCTCAAGAAGTCATTGGAGTATAAATAGTGATTGACAGAGCTTGAACAAATAGGAGTTATCACAGGTGAGCCTTCCACACTCTAGACGCATCACATGGACACCTTGACCAAGCCATTTTTAAGGGGCAGGATGGGGACAAGCATACTATCTTTCCCACTTGGCTGATGGACTTGGATTCATTGTTTTGGAGGGAAACTGAAGTTGGCTGCTAAAACAGAAGAAACTGCAGTAGGCAGGAAGACAATCCATTGAGCATCCAGCAAATGGTTAGTTCTGGAGGGGGCGGGAGGGAAGCTATGTGTGAGGGAAAGAATGCAAGGACAGAAAAGAGAAATAAATATATATAGAGAGAGAGAATGTAGCAGGAGCCTTAGGAAGCATTAGGATCATAGGAGGGGATGAAGCAGTTTCTTTTTTTTTCAAATAAGCCTGGAGTCTGTATGCTCTGTGCTCATTGTGGAAGAATTTTAGATCATTCTTCTCTGTTTATTTTCCTAGAATCATAGAAGATAAGGAATGGAAGTGACCTCAGGAGGTCATCTAGTCTAACCCTCTGCTTAAAGCAAGAGCAACTCCAACTATATCCTTCACACTTTCTCACCTTTCTCAAATAATAACCATTCTAAAACTTCCCAGGGTGAATGTAGACCTTACTTTGGGTGAGAGCCTGAGGGCCCCCAGACTTCTGCCCTATTCTGAGATAAACTCATAGTCTATAAGGCCAGGAGGGACTGATATGGTCATCTAGTCTGACCTCCTGCACAACACAGGCCACAGAACCTCACCCACCCACTCCTGTAATAGATCTCCTAACCTATGACTGAGTTAATTAAGTCCTCAGACCATCATTTAAAGGCTTCAAGGTACAGAGAATCCACCAGCAAGTAACCCATGCTCCATGCTGCAGAGGAAGGTAAAAAAACCCAACAAAACCCAGAGCCTCTGCCAATCTGTCATGCCCCAAATATGGTGATCAGCTGAACTTTGAGCATGTGGGCAAGACTTACCAGCCAGAAACCCTGGAAAGAATTCTCTGTAGGAACTAAGAATCCACCCCATCTAACATTCCTTCACAGGCCATTGGAATGTGTCTTTGGCAAAATTATTGGATTGTTGGCAGTTACGGCCCATCCCAGTGGCAGAGGCGTCGTTGTTGTCGGGCTGGCAGGGCGCCAGCTCCGGGTAGAAAATCCTGAGCCCCGAATCTATTTTCCCCAGCAGGCACATGCGCACCCAGGCAGAACGCTGCGTTCCGCCCAGGGGCCCCAGCAAAGCCGCAGACTCCTGCTGCGGCCGGGCTGGGGAGATTCAAATCTCACACCCTGAGCATGCTCAGACAGAGCGTGCTCAGGGTGGGAGCGGCCTGGCCCAGAAGCAGCTCTGCCGGCCGTCCCTGCAGCTCCGAGCCTCCGGCCAGGTAAGGGGGCTGGGAAGGGGCTGGAGGGAGGCCTGGAGAGGGGTGGAAGGGACAAGGAGACTGGGTGGGGGCTGGGTAGTGGTGGAGGGGACTATGCACGGCAGGAGTGGGGACTTCGTGGGGGGCTGGGGAGGGATGGATGGATGGAGTTAGAGGCCTGTGGAGGGGGCATGGGGAGAAGGAGACTGGGTAGGGGCTGGGTAGCAATGGAGAGGACTATGGGAAGGTGGAGGGGGACTGGGTGGGGAGCTGGGGAGGGATGGATGGAGTTAGAGGCCTGGAGAGGGGTGGAGGGGACATGGGGACAAGGAGACTGGTGGGGGCTGGGGAGGGGTGGAGGGGATTATGGATGGCCGGAGGGGGACTAGGTGGGGGGCTGGAGAGGGATGGACGAGGTTGGGGGATGAGTGGGGGTTAGGGACAGAGGGGCCTGGGGAGGTGTGGAGGGGGTTTGGGGGCTGAAGGGGGGTGGAGTGAAGATGGGGGAAGCTGGGGAGTTAGGAGGACTGGAGTGGGGATTTGGGGGCAGGGGTGGGCTGGGGGCCACAGCCCTGGATCTTTTTGCTATCCAGCAACGCCCCTGCCCAGTGGTAAGTCATTCTGTTGACACCCTCTGTGTGCTATTCTGAGGGGAGTTAAACTGGCTTCCCCAGAGACACAGGCCAGCACTATCAATTCATGATCACTCTATGACATTGCATGATTTCCATTTCCCTGTGCTATTCTGCACATACATTTATCTCAGGCACTGAGCTGCCTACAGGACAGGGAGTTTAACTAATCTGCAGACAACATTATCATAGACCTTGTTACCCAGAACTCAGGAGCAAGGACTGCTACTGGACTGAAATACATACCCTTCACTTTCCTTCCAGCCATCACCAATCTCCCCTACATTCACTCTGTACTGTGTTAGAGGGGGTTAATTCCGTTGGCGCTGTGGTGTTTTTATTGTCTGTAGTGAGGGAATTCTGCCAAGACTGCTTGTTTCTTCAGTTCCTTTTCCAGCAATTCCACTCTCTGAATCATAGGAAGTGACTTTTCAGAGAGAGGGTGAATTCACAGACCTGCAACACTGCACCAGTCACAACCCCATGGTGTTCACAGCCCCCAATCAGTATAAAAGACTTATTCAGCCTCCTTCACCCATGGCTGCCTCTTTCCTCAGTTTTTGTTAAACGTCTGTACAGCATGTGTACTTTGTGTACAGGAAAGCTGTGTCCTTGGCCAGAGTGGGCATGATTAGGAGTCCATTGTTCATTTGGACATCAAGTCCTACAATTACCGGTATCGCACTGGGTCCTCAGTGTCGAGGGCCTCCTGACTGTGCAGGGTCACGGACAGTCCTTGTCACCCTAGCGTTTGTCTTTCTCTATTGTTTCTGTGGCTGTATTTACAAGTTTTCATGTATTTCCCCTCCCCCACCCCCATTTTTTTCAAATTAAGGGACAACAGTGTAATCACAAATATCCTCTGTGCTCAAATATGTGAGCTCAGATTTGCTGTGAACCGATGTCCTTTCTGCTGAGCCAGTTACCCAGTCAAACAAAGGTGCTAAGTGCTGCCAGTCATGGTGGTATGTGAACGAATGTGTAATGCACCAATGCCCACCATTAAATAGCCAACATTTACCACACCACTTTGTACTCATTGCTGCAGTTATTTCCTATATCGATGGCTTATTAATTTATCAGTGATAATGTTTTTGCAGCAGTGGGACAATTGATAAGGGTGTAAAAGAATTTTATAAGTTTAACTTTTGAAAATTCCCAGCTGTGCTGCCTTATAGAAAACAATTATTGTGGCTCTTAAAAGTTTGTGCTGTTTGTTTGGTCCTGTGTCCATCTCAGACATCAATTTTCTCCCACTAGCTCTTGATTTTATGTTCTGCAAGCCACGATGTACTTTTGTAAACTCCTACCGCTTCTTCACAGATCTGAGCTTCTTAAATGAAGCCATTTATTGATATACTACATCTCTCAGTGAAGTAGTACATTAATAAATGAAAGTTTAGGTCTTTATGTTAGCTTTCCCTAAGAATTCTGGGAAACATTTGCCATTTTGAATAACTGTCGAGACCATGCAACAGCCTAACATAGTGAAGCTAATAACTCTGGAAGATAGGAGTTATCTCTTACAGACATTTCCTCCTCCTAAATATTTTTGACAGTCATCTTTTAAAGTAATACACAGATTCTGATCACTATTAGCCAAACAAACAGATGATGTGTTAGTTTTAGATATTGTGAAGGAAATGTCCACACAAACCTGCAGGTATCTCGTATTGCTTTCTGCTCTACTTGTGCCTGGATCTGGTTGTATAGGGCTATTTCCTTCTTAATACATACCAGCTTTCCTGTATGTCTTGATAGCTATTGTGCTTTTGACACATGTGATCATGAACATTCCTTACGACATCTCATTTCTAGGACTGCATAGATTAGAGTTTGTTAGAACTGCATTGGCTTCCATTAGTCTTATCTCTTAGAACAGTTTATTCCATTTGCTGTTCTGTTAGTCTGTTCTCACCTGCTGGCTTTGGGATGGGTACTTGTGGCTCAGAAATCCATTCAGGGTTTTGCAATCTTCAGAGCTTACATTTAGATCACAGTCAGTTTCTAGACATTTACTCAGGATAAAAATTTCAAAACGGAGACATAAAATTAGGTTCCAAACCCAATTTTTTAAAACTTATTTTCAAATATCCTGAGCACCTCGCAGCTCCTACTGACTTCATTTAGGAGCTGCAGGATACTCAACACCTTTCCAAACCCGGTCATATATTTAGGCATCTCAATCAGAATTTAAGAGTCTAATTTTAGGCACCCATCTTTGAAAAAACTTGGTTTAAGTATATAGCATTCAAAATCAGTATTACATTTTCAAGACTTACATCTTGACCCCTTTCCTTGCATGTCTGAATTATTGTATTCACTTCTCTATAACTCACTTTATTAGGAGAATTAACATGAAATAGGAAAGCAGATGACAAGCAGTTTGGAATAACCTTTAAAGGACTGCACATTTTGGGAATACTTGTAGAGTCCATGGGTTGGCCATCCACTGGAGGGACAAAAGTCCCAGCAAAGAGGCAAGGGCCTATGAAAACCAAGTCGGGACTGGGCGCCAGCAGAGAACAGCCATTTTAGTACGACTAATTATCCTCAGTTACCCCTAGAAGAGGGAAGAACACTATGGGGTGAAGCAGTTCCCCATCTTACCACTAGAAGGTAGGCTTGGATTTTCCGAGGTAGAGGAGAAGCTTTTTCACATAGTTCAGACAGTAGAAGCTCAGGTATTAAGATTCAGAGGACCTGGATTTCTTCCCTCATGTTAGCAATGCACCCAGCGCCATCAGCATGACCATTGCATTTGCACAAATGTTTGTGAATAGGTTCCATATAAGTAGTTAGGCAGGCAGATATATCTGTACGGCCATTTGGAATCTGAGCAAATGACTGATCCACAGGTCCTGTTTTTTACAGTACTTGAGCCAAAAAACTACAGAAGTGATAGTTATAACTGCACCTGAGGAAAAAATGTGGAGCTATGTAAATGTCTGGTGGTGAAATCCTTGCCATCGATGGCTATGTGGTGTGCAGTCCGCTGACACTGCATGGTCTGGCTGGATTTTCTAGGTGCAGAGGACAAATTCTCAGCCTCGCTGCTGTAAGGTCAGAGCTGTATGGATGGATTGTCTGCCGACAGAAGCTAAGTGAATCTGATAAGGATTTCTTCCTGAGCATCAGCTGTGGGAGCCTTAAATACCTGTCCCAACCTCTGCCCTCTGCTCAGAGCTGGAGTCCCAAACTACCCCAGCCAGGCACTGGAGCATGACAAGGAGTAAGAAATGATCATGCTCAGTCCCAACGTGAGGTCTAGGGAAGGGTCAGCTCTCTCCAGCAGACTGACAAGCAGTTTGGGAATAACTTTTAAAAGACTGCACACCCACAAAAGATGCTCCTGATTCACAGATTAACCAGGATCTGCCAAGTAGAAAAGAAAACAGGGTAAACGCTCATCGCCAGCAACCTTGCTAAAGAGATGAGATAGGTTTTATTTAGTAATAAACAACATCCAGGCTAATAGCTTGCTGCTGCTGCAAGTTAATGGAATTGTTCATTTAGTTTAATTGGCAGAGGTTTGTACCAGAACGTTGAAGGTCCTGGGTCCAAACCCTGCCAATGACCACATGGTAGGTCATTACATATGCCAAAAATACATTAGCAGCTGAGAAGTGATATCTTTATTATGATTATTACAGAAGACTAACACAGTATATAATGACAAGTTCCAGAGGGGTAGTCATGTTAGTCTAGTTCATCAAAAACAAACAAGGAGTCCTGTGGCACTTTGAAAGACTAACATGAATTTATCACATGAGCTTTTGTGGACGAAATCCCACTTTGTCAGAAGCTTGAAGATGGAAAACTTACAGTATGGGAGGGAAAAATAAATGCAGTGATGTGTAAATTATAGGATCCGGTCAGATTATTTCAGCATATCAAAGCAGTTGTGTAGATTCAAACAGTGTGTAACAACATATAAGAAGTTGGTAGAGAGAGGGGAAAATCACTTTTTGTAATGACAAAGCTAACCCATATCACTATTCAAATGCTATATACTGCCCTCAGATAGTAACTTTTACCAAGAAAAGTCATTATTCTGAACACTTTTTAAATACAGGAATGTATTCTTGCCTAATCTGATAGCCTTAAATCCATTCTGAGTCTGCACATTGTGTAGATGGATATCTGAAAGTTAACTAAGAAGAGGGTTCTCTCATTGTGGAAGCAAAGATCCAGTGTGTTACAGAATACATTAGTCCCTGGCTCTAAGGGGTCAAAAATCTTCAGTTGGATTTAACAAGGGCTTCTGAGTGCATGCTATACTCATGCAAATATGGAATGCTACCCCGCTTACAGCTTTTGGATGCACACAATTAGAGGCCACACTGAAATTTTGGCCCTATTTGTTCTTACCTTATCTGGGTTAAATGTTTATTAGCTACCAATTAATAGGAACCTGGCCCACTGCAGGCCACTTCTGTGCTTTTTTCTAAAATGAAGAGTAAAATATAAATTGTCAAACAGCTATCTCTGACTTACACTTGGGAAGCTGAATGGCTGGTGATTAGTATTCCATTTACAATTAAAATCTGGTCTCCTTTTCTAATTTTTGTTGTCATGCTATTGGTTCTGTGGACTCCTAATAGACATCCTGGATTTTTAAATAGATTCTGCTTTGACTTCTAATTACCATACAATTAACAGTTCTAAAAATGCTGTCTTTTGATTGCACTGGTCACATTAATTTCTCTGTGCAGTTTGAATTTGCTATCATGATAAGTCTTTTGTAGAATCTAGATTAGTCTATCACTCTTCTGTGTCTGTATTTTTAAGATACGTCAAGTAGCTAGCCTAAAAAACAAAACAAAATAAACCCTCCCCATAAATTGGTTGTTCCAAAATCAAAACAAAGTACAACCTCCCTGCAACAAAATCTGATAATTTCTTAATACAAGTAGTTTCGTTATCTTTGTCTTCTGCATGCTTAATTACCAGTCAGCATACATTTCAGAATATTGTGAGCAGTTCATGCCTCTCCAATGTCTCTTTTCTTTAATAATGATTTTCAATTATTTTAATCAAATTATTATTAATTGTGAAAAACTAAAAGTGTGATTAACTCTGAAGAAGAGGCAGTATAAAGCATGCTTCTGCTCTAGAAACCGTCTGAGGACTAGATTCTGCATCTTAACTGACACTAAGTAACACCTTTAATCTGTGAGTTTTGCTAGGCTACATTTTGACTCAGTCAAGATGGCTCAAGCAGGAACATAAATTCCCCTCCCACACGTTTTGAGTTTGGACGTCCTTCTCTGGCATGGGTCTGGTTGTACAGAGAGGAATGATTTGTGTCTTTTTACTGCCCAGCTCTCCAATGAGAAGAAACTGGTAGAGGATTGAGGGAGCTGTGCAGGCTTAAGGAGTGGGGTTTGCTGTTACAGGCCAGCAGGAAATTACCACCCACAAGGGGGGGAAAAAAAAAAAAAGGAGGAAATTGTGACTCACTATGGTCTGGAGGTGAGGCAGTGATGCACCTACCCCTTGCTATTGGCAGTGTCTTTGAGTTGCAATTTAGCCCATTCAGTGGGACCACTCAGAGTAATATAATATTCAGTGCTAGCAAGTATACGGATACAGCTGTTAAAGAAAACTCATTAAAACACATCTAAACAAGACAACAGAGTCCTGTGGCACTTTTAAAGACTAACAGATTTATTAATCGCATGAGCTTTCGTGGGAGAAGCTCATGCGATTAATAAATCTGTTAGTCTTTAAAAGTGCCACAGGACTCTGTTATCTTTCTACAATAGACTAACATGGCTACCCCTTTGAAATTTGACATCTAAACAAGAAAACTTCATAAGGATGTACATATTTTAAAATGCTTGAAGTGTAGTATCTGTGGAAGAGTTGTTTCAATGGTCCAACAAACTCAGAATCATAGAACTATAGTGTTAGAAGGGACTGCAAGGGTCACTGAGTCTAGCTTCCTGCCAAGATACAGGATTTGTTGTGTTTAAACCACCCAAGATAGATGGATATCTAATCTCTTTCTGAAAACTTCCAGTGAAGGTACTTCCACAATTTTCCTAGGTCATTTGTTCCATTGTCTTACTGTTCTTACAGTTAGGAAGTTTTTCCTGAGATTTGATCTAAATTTGCTGTGCTGTAGTTTGAACCCACTGCCTCTTTTCCTGCCCTCTGTGACAAAAGAGAACAACTTTTCTCCATCTTTTTATAGCTGCCTTTCAAATATTTGAATACTGTTATCGTCCTCCCTTAATTTCCTCTTTTCTAAACGTACCCAGTTCCTTCAGCCTTTGCCCATCTGGCTTACATTCTATTTCTTTGTCGCTCATCTATGGATCCTTTCCAGGTTCTCTACATTCTTTCCATGCATTCGTGACCAAAACTGGATGCAGTATTCCAACAGAGGCCTAGCCAGCGTGGAGTAGAATGGTACTATCACCTTCCGGGATTTGCATGCTAGGTCTCTTCAGCGAACCCAAATTTGCATATATATTTTTTAAACAGCATTGCATTGTTGACTCATGTTGAGGTTGTGATCACCACAACTTCCAGAACCTTCTCAGCAGGGCTGCTGCCAAGCCAGTTATTCCTGTCTGTATTTGTGCATTTGGTTTTTCTTTCCTAAGTGTAGCATCTTGCATTTGTCTTTGTTGAATTTCATTTTGTTATCTATAGCCCAGTCTTCCAATTTATCAAGATCTCTTTGAATTTTAGCTCTACATTCCAAAGTGTTGGCAACCCCCAACTTTGTGTCCTCTGCAAATGTGATCAATATACTCTCTATTCCAACATCCAGGTCATTAATAAAGATCTGGACGCAGAATAGATCTTTGTGGAATGCCACTTGAGATCTCCCTCCAATCTGACATCATTCCATCTTATTTGTTTAATCAATTCTATATCCAATTAATGGTAGTTTTACCAAGCCCGCATTTCACCAGTTTATTTATCAGAATGTCATGTGACACTGTGTTTAAAGCCTTGCTGAAGTCCAAATATATTATGTCTACTGCATTCCCCCTATCAACCAAACCGCTTACCCTGTCAAAGAAGGAAATCAAGCTGATTTAACATGGTTTGTTCTTAGCAAATCCATTCTGGCTGCTCGTGACCATCCCTTCATCCTCTAGATATTTGCAAATTCAGTGTTTTATACATTTCTCTAGTAGCTTCCCAGGTATCAAGGTGGTGTTTGGGAACCATTAAAGTTCATGTCAGAAATAAAGGTAAAAATGAGGTGATTAGGTTAAAGGCTTTTGTATTCATAGCCTCAAAGAGCTTGATTTTCAGCAGTCGCTGCTCTTGTTAACTTCAGCTGTATCTGTGGATGCCCTGAAAATGTGTCTCCTCCTGTCCAATCACTTCTCCCAAGAAGTTTGAAATCACTATGCAGCTCCATATAGAGTGGAAGACGACACCTACTTGGAGGTAACATTTATCACACCTTGGGGGACCTGCCAGATCTCTCACTTTAAGCTTAGTCTATAGACCTTTGTACTCTTGTCACAGATAAAAGACTACCAAAGTCTTCCATAAAGTCAACTGCCAAAATGAACTCCACAGATGCCACATTAATTTCCTGTTCCTAGGATGAGGAAAGACTGTGGTACATCAGGTACCAACACATGGTGGTTGTTTGCCAACTGCTGTTATTTTGATAGTGCTCACAGTTGTGTCTTTATAAACTCTGATGTTCCACTCCTAGTTTCTGAAATCCATTTAAAACATCAGTGTACATTACAGAGAATTGGACTGCAGTTCTGAATACAGGTGCTGAGAAGGCCAAGTGTTTCTTCCCAAAGTGAAAATTATCTGTGTTTTACTTGTATATTAATAGATATCTATACAATTTTAAAATTGGTTTATTGTTGATACATTATCTTAGATCCTTTCATACCCCAATCCATTAGTCCTTCTCTTAGGCAAAGCTCCTATTCACTTGAATGGAAGTTTTGACAGTGCAAGAACTGGATTCTATCTCTGGGCAGCTGAGGAAGATGAGATATGATAACCATACTCTATTGTAGGGAGCCTTGCTGCTAGTGATTTATTAAAGAAACCCCAAACCAACCAACCAAAAAACCCCTCCAGTTTATTGATGACATTTGAATTTGTATGTTTAATTTTGGGATCATGCCAGTATTTGCTGATTACAAAATAGGAAAAAAAAACCAACTAGTTCCTAAAAGGATTATTTGTTTTTAAAAAAAGGTCTAATAAGGGCACCTATTCTAGACACCTGGCTCCTCAGCCGTCACCTCTCTTAGGCAGAGATTCGCATCTCACTCCCTCCTGATTGAAGTTTTCCAGGTTGCACAGTTTCCTATCTACCTGGATAAGAAGCTGGTTAAAAGGAAAACTAAGATGGGTCATGCTGAAATGTGACCTTGCAGGCTGGAGGAAGGTTACTAGTGGCATTTTTCAAGGATCAGTCTTGGGTCCAGTTTTATTTACCTTTTTCATTAACAATCTTGTCACAAAAAGTGGGAGTTGTGGGTGGGCATCCACTAATGTTCCCTCTAAGGTTTGGCAGCTTGTGGTGCAAAATTTTCAAGCCGTGTGCAAAACTTTTTCTGAATAAAATTTTTGTGTAAACTCACACGACAGAAATTATAGGCATTAATTGAAGTTAAAGTGATTGTAAATAGAATCAATTAATTGTGTTTAATTGAATTTGAATGAGTTTTGAATTGAAATTTAATTTTTAGAAAGGTTTTTATTTAAAATTAATTTTTTAAAAGTTTTTTTTAGAAAGAAAGAAAGAAAGAAAGAAAGAAAGAAAGAAGAGAAGAGGAAGAAAAAAAAGAAAAAGGAGGAAGAAAGAAAAAGAAAGAAGGCAAAGAAGAGAAAGAAGGAAAGAAAAAGGAAAGCAAAGAAGAGAAAGACAGAGAGAAGCCAAGGCCGCTGGCGGGGGGGAACCTACCGCAGCCCTGGGAAGCCACCAGTGGGGCGGAGCAGACCCCAGCCCCGGAGGCTGATCCCGGCCCCGGCCCTGGGCCGGGAAGTCGAGGCGGTCGGCGGATGGGAGCCCGGGAGCCCGCTGTGGCCGCAGCCACCCCGCTGCCCCGGCTGCATGGGGCAGGCAGGCAGGCCCGCGCTCCTGCCCCTAGCCTGAGCCTGCCTGTCCCACCCTGGGGGCGGGGAGGGCCAGCCCAGAGGCCGGGCGCAGGCTGGGTCTGCCGCAGCAAAGCCGCAGCCCTGGGGGTCTGGAGGGAGCAGCGGGGGTTGCCGGGCTGCACGGGGGTCCCTCAGTGCTGTGCAGGGGGTGCGACGGCCACGCACCCATGCAGCTTACATGGAGCACTGGCGTCCACTACACCGGGCACCCAGCCCCTTCCTCGGGTGCAGTCCGAGGTGTTGGTCGCTCAGACGTCACTGGTTCGGGGAGTGTCCTTTGTTCTATTGGTGCAAATACCTTAATGTCAGTGGCCTCCCAGCCCCAGACTGGGCAGGGCCACTCCCCGACTCAGTTGCCCCCGGCCCCCAGGTTGGGCGGGCAGGCATAGAGTCAGTTGTAGGTTTCTTCTCTCGCCAGAGACCGGAAGATACTAAGACTCCGGGTGAGAGGGGAGCCAACCAGGAAGGCAGAGGGGGAAAAAGGGGGATGCAGGCCCACCCGACTCCACTGCGCCCCAGCCCAGGGCCCTATCCAGGGGCAGACTGACTTGCCCCTGGGGTCAGCAGGGCTCTGGCCGAAACACACTGGGCACTATTCAGTCGGGCCCTTGCCCACTGCCCCTGAGCTACTTCCTTTCCCCCCTTGGCTCCCGAGTACCTGGCTCCACGTAGCTCCACTGGATCTGGCAGGTAGATGGCCCGAGGAATCCCGGCGAGCCCCTCATGATCTGCTGGCAGAAGGTCGGGGAAAGTCTCTGTCTCATCAGCAGAAGGCAGCTCCTCTAGGTCATAGGGTCCTCCCGTCACCGGCGGTTCCTCCTCCTCCACAGAGGGCAGCTCCTCCAAGTCACACGGGTCCTTGGCTTCCTTGGGGCCATTCAAGTCATTCCATTCCCCTGGTTCTCTCAGGAGGGTTAGACTCTCAGGGCTAGGATTTTCTGCCAGGTGTCCGTCCCAGTCCACTGCCCCTGGGATCCCCTCCCAGTCCTTAGGGCCAGGCAGGCTAGGAGGGCACCAGCTTTGCCTGGTGGACTGCCTCAGGACAGGAGCATCCTTCCCCAGAGGCAGCTCAGGCCCTACTGAGCTTCCTGGCTGGCCCTTTATACCTCCCCTCCCTGTTTTTGCTCCGCCCCTCTGCCTCCGGGGCCTTTGGCTTGTAATATCAGGGACCAGCCAGGGAGAGCACCCAGACACCTCCTCAGGCCCAGCTTCTGAGGGAGGCCACAGTTCCTTGTCACAGGAGTGTTCTAAGAAAATTTGTGGATGACATGAAGTTGGGAGATATTGCTAACAAGGAGGAGGAATGGAATGTCATAAAAGAAGATCTGGATGATCTTGAAAACTGGAGTAATAGAAATAGGATGAAAATTTAAAAGGGCAAGGTTATGCACTTAGGAACTAACAATAAGAGATTTTGTTATAAATTGGGGATTTACTAGGGAAGGAGAAGAAAAACATGGGTGTGTTAGTTGATTACAGAATGACTAAGAGCCACCAATGCGATACAGCCATGAAACAAGCTAATACATCAGGTGAAGTATTGCCAGTAGAGATAGGCAAGTGTCATTACCATTATACAAGGATCTGGTGAGCCCTCATCCAGAATATTGTGTGCAATCCTGGTCTTTCATATTTAAGAAATATGAATTCAAAGTGGAACAAGTAGAGAGAAGGGCTGCTAGGATGAACAGAGGAATATAGAACCTGCCTTCTGAGAGGAGACTTAAGGAACTTGACTTGTTTAGCTTAAAAAAAAGAAGGTAGAAGGGAGATATGATTGCTCTCTATAAACACATTAGAGTACTAAACACCAGGGAGGGATAGGAGTTGTTTAAGTTAAAGGACAAAGATGGCACAAGAACAAATGGATATAAACTGAATATCCACAAGTTTAGACTTGAAATTATTTGAATGTTTCTAACCATTTGAGTGAAATTCTGGACCAGCCTTCCAAGAGGAATAATGGGGGCATAAAAACTAATCTGTTTTAAGACTGAGCTTGGTTAGGGAGGGGATGATATGATGTGGTTGCTGTGAGATATCAAGGGCAGCAGGCAGTCTTAGAGTGAAAGAAGGAAGATATGCAGGTCTCAGAATGCTGATAGTCTTGTTCCCTGGTGACTAACCAGGGTTACTTCAGGGCAGCTAAGAGCACAAGCTGGAGGGGGAGTAAGGGGAGTGCTGTGTCACTCTGAGGAGAAGTGTGATTTTGAGAGAGAAGCAAAGAGGAGTCTGGAAGAAGGTACCAGACCCCTGGAAGGGGAGACTTGTGAAGCAGGACTGAGATACTTCCCAGGTACTGGAAAATGGGGATACCAGAAGCTGAAAAGACAGAGGGGGGGAAATTAGCCCAGAGGGAATTAGTGCAGCTGTGGACACAGCAACTGCAACTGCAGTGAATAGCTGCTATTTGTAGGACCCCTGGGCTGGCCTCACTGGGCCCCCACTGGAGGAACTAGCATTGTTGGGGAGATGAAGTTACTGCAGGGCACCCTAATCCCCAGCGGGAGACAGAAGTGCAAGGACCCACTAGTGGAGCAGACAGTTTTTCACATGGCCTAAAATTGCATATACCATATCCATGACTGCTGTTAGCAAATATCTCCAATGGCTAGAGATGGAATAATAGTTGGGAAGAGCTTTGAGTTGCTATAGAGAATTCTTCCTGAGGTGTCTTGGTGGTTGATCTTCTCACATGCTGAGGGTTTAACTGGTTGCCATATTTGGGGTCAGGAGGGAATTTTCCCCAGATCCAGTTGGCAGAGATTCTCTGGTCTTTTCACCTTCTTCTGCAGTGTGGAACACAGGTCATTTGCTGGTTTGAATGAGAGTAAATGTTAGATTCTCTGTAAGTTGAAATCTTTACATCAAGATTTGTGGACTTCAGTAACTCAGCCAGAGGTTATGGACCTTCTATAGTAGTAGATGGCCTGTGATGTACAGGAGGTCAGACTAGACAATCATGATGGTCCCTTCTAGCCTTGAAGTCTATGAGTCTGCACTGTGAAGTGCACAGCAAACCAGACTGCCTAAACAGGCCAGCACCTGCACTTTGCTTTCTCTTTGAAAGCTATCGACAATGTAGTTACCAGCAGTTATAAGTTACCACACAGCTCTTTATAAGCAAACCCATTTATTCTTAAAGTGAAAAAATTATTGGAAAATGCAGACTGGAAAGAAGGCATAGATTTTTAAAGGTGAGAGTAGTTAATCATTGGAAAAATTTACCAAAGCTTGCAGTGGATTTTCCATCACTGGCCATTTTAAAATCAAGATTGTCTGTTTTTCTAAAATGGTCTTGGAATTATTGTGGGGCCTGGGCCTGTACTTTACAGGAGATCAGACTAGATGATCACAGTGGTCCCTTCTGCCCTTTTAATTTATTACTCTTTGAAAACATTTTAATCCCAATAAATGTTCCTATATGCATGCCAAAGGCTTCTCAGAGGTCACCAATCAGTCTTATGGGGCCTCAGCAGGCCAAAGTCTTTGCAACCTCTCCCAAAAGGATGGGGGCCTTCTTTGGGCAGAAGGTCCTATCCATTTGCTGGACCAGAAAGAAGGCCCTGAGTCAGTTTAAATTCAGACTATTTATCTAAAAATTCTTTCTCTGTCTGTTGGTCTCTGGAGAATCCACTATGAAAGAGTATATGCCAGCTTCTCCAAGTGATAGTATCTCTTTGGAGATATTACAACTTGAGTGAATTTGCTGAGTCACTCCTTACTGTTCTTAATTCCTGGAGGTGCTGTGGCCATTCTCCCCGAAAGAACCCCTGACTCACAATGATACATAAACTGAATACAGTAAGATCTCTCAAAGATATTGCAATATCTGTCACATGCTATTTGTAAGCTATAGGGCCTGAAGCTAGAGAGGGTAAGGAGGTCTCTGCTCCCATCTGTCGATGAACGGGGGTAAGAGTGGATACAGAGCTGCTTCATCTGTGTAAGTTATTTAACCAGCATTCCAGGTAGAGAGAAGCTCCAAAGGGGGAGACTCTCTCTCCCCATCTGCTGATGAATGGAGGAGAAGTATGGCTACATTTGTATACAATTTCTACCCAAAATTTCTCTAGTGCCACTATGAAAGCCACCACCATAACTATATACCAGCCAGAACTGGTTGGTAGTGGAACTGAACCAGGAGGAAAAGATAGGGGGAAAGGAGTGCATTCTCAGTGTCAAAGGGACTGCTCAAGGATCTTACATGCTACTGGTTTTCTTCTCCTGATGATCCTGTGCTACTGAGAGGATCTTGCAGTGAGAGATGTGCTAACCTGGGGACTTTGTGAGGGGAGATAGCAGAGAGTTGGCTCTTTGACTGAGATGATGCAGAGGCAGCTCCTTCACAGTGTGCAATGCAGAGAGGACTCCTTGCTGAACCTGCTAGACAGCAGTGTAGGTGAGTGAACTCTGGTGAGGCTCCTCTTACCCAGGCACTAAATAAAGCTGACAACACTATACCTGGGTTAGTTGGTGAAGCCTCAGGATGGGATTAGGCATCTTTTCCCAAGGGATGGGAGACTAGTCCTGCTCTAGCACAGTTTAGGAGTCTGGGATTAGGCTACTCACTGACAACAAACCATGAATGGGACTGAATGGATGGGGAAGGGAAATGATGAGGAGAATTTGTCGGTTGGATACATATATTTACATATGTTAATGTGTTTCCCCAGGTTGATGCCATATTCCTTCCCACCTGATAACATTTTCTTTGATTCATACACAGATTCAGAACTTGCGAGGGGGGAAGTATTGCCTATTAAGGGTACCCAGGGAAGGTATTTAGTAATCCCAGAAATTCTGGGTGAAGGCTCAAATTGGTGGTGTTTGTTAGTGTTAAGTGGGAGTCCCAGCTATTTGAACCTAGCCCTTGTTGCTGCTGACAATCCTGGCAGAAGAGTTATATATTCATGTGGAAATGACTACAAATGCTGATGGAAATTTTAGGGGTCCAAATTCAGAGACCTGCTACCTCTCTGATCTCTTCATTGCTTTTGTTCTAGCATAATGGTCCTTATTAGACAGAAGGGCATTGGTTCCTGAAAAGAATTTCAAAAAGTCCAGAGGGTTGTTATTCGCCTAAAAGACATACAAAACAGAAGCATCTGCCAGACGCAGAGCATGTTGCTGGCTGAGTAAAACAGCAGGGGAACCTGCTGTTTACCAGATTTGACCATATCAGTGCAGGTGTCACTACAGTTAATAAGAATTACTATTTTTGCTTGTTTTTTAAGATTTGGAGACATGGGGAAAATACAGATTGCCTATGAGTAATAAAGAGAAAATAGATATGAAGCAGGCTTCTGTTATTGCATAGTTACTCTTTAGAGTTTGAAAGACCTAAACATTACAAAGGGAAGATTGAAAAGGAAGTATCTCTGAATCTTGTGCGCATGTGTTTAATTAAAACAGAATAAATTTTGAGACAGATTTTCCTTTGAATTCTTTGAACTTTGAATGTGATATATCAACTGAACCTGTTTATAACTCATGGTACAAAGTCTGTAGTCTGACTTACTATATATCTTAGGGGGAAATGAATGTGAACATTTCCTTTTAAGAATAACCAGTTGTTGATCTTTGTTTAGAAAATGTTACAAAATGTTTCCTTGATAAGGTTTGTTCTAATTAGTCATTGCACACAGCAGGCCTAGAACCTTGGTTGGTGAAAATTGGCTTAGTCCTGTGCACTTCAACTGAGCTAGGCCAATTTACAGCAGCCGAGGGTAAAGCCAAGTGGACACAAAACAATAATTACATAACAATGCCTTCTGATTTTTGTGAATTTTCATATTTTAAGCAGAAGAAATGTTACCCTGATTATTGTCCACACCTCATCGAAGTCACACTGGGCTCCTCACTAGCCCTGGAGGCTCACAATACCTCCTATGAAGATCTAGCTTCCACTGTGACCCAAAGGTTTGTCTCTTCTGTGTTAGTAATGATGGTGGTTGTGTTCAGCCCTAGATGGCATCAGGTGCAACTGTGTTTTTAAAGAGGAAACTGCAAATGAATTAAAACCAAAAAAGGCAGGTTGCCTTGAACTGAAAAGAAACAGAAATGTCAGCTTCAGCTGGCTGGCTCTGGTAAGGATTGTGGTTCTTTTTATTCAGGATCTACACGCATTTGCTTCTCATCCGACTGTAGGTGACAAAGAGATATGATGAGACAGAGCCATTTTCCATGGAGATTTATATTCCAGTGGGATTATTTTGGCTCAGTTCTCAAGTGTAAAGTGACATCATGTCCATAAAATGGCCTCTGTTGTGGCAGATTGTGGAGTACATCTTAGTGTGACAATATAAAACATTTGTCTTTACATCAGATGTGCATGAGATTGAGCCTTCTGCCAGGGAATCTGGGTATTCTATTTAAGAGAATTCTTCTGTTTTAGCACATGGGTGAAATCCTGCCCTTTGGCCAAACATCCATGGAGGGCAGTTTAGTAGTGGGTGCATGACTCCCTGAATGCACAGGGAGGGATGTTTTTCAGAGGGTGCAGCTTGCTACAGGAAACGTGCATCACACCTCTTGGCTGGTGCTTGCTGTATTGGAAGCGTATGCCTTAGTCCAGTGGCTCCCAAACATTTCCCCTGAATGGCCCCATTTTCAGATGTTTTGCTTCCTGTGACCCCAGCCAGCGGGGAGGATGTCATTTGAGAATGAGGTCCTCCAGGTAGCGTGACCTTGCACGCACAATACACATACAAGGTCATGCTGCATGGAGGACTACCTTTCAGTTTAGAAAATGGCATCCTCAGCATGATCTTGCATGCATATGGTCTATGTGAGGTTATATTCAGGGTGGATGCCATTTTGTAGAGCAAAATAGCATCCATCAGGTGATGTGAATTTGCAGGCACCGTCCACACTGTGCAAAGGATGCCATGTTGTAAATAGCACCCTCCACACCTTCGGGATAACCACAATTCCATGTACTGATGGAGTGACTCTTCTTGGGGTTGCAACTCACAGTTTGGGAACCACTGCCTTAGCCATATGTGGGATTGGTACAACCCTCTTAAGAAAAAGGGCCCTATGGATTATGACTGGATATGGCCCTACTGCTTGCTGCCTCTTGAGAGTAACTACTATGCTGATCTATTTCATCCAAACGTGACCCATGCTGGCTCACTTCATAAAGTGTTTCAGAAAGAGACAGCCATAAATATCAACAGGAGGTATAGCATCGTGGCACTTTTTATTTATGGGTGAGCAAAGGAGGGCTGGAGACTAGATTAGAGGCCCCAGCTGTGTTAACCAGACTTGCAGCATAGTATACTATTAAATAAAGGGGAGGGAAAACTGGACCTTGGGTCAGATTCCCTCTTGCTCTTACAGTGAGATAAAAATTACATTTTTCTGCATCAGCTCTTGGTTCTTATGGGAGGTAGGCACTAGCACAGCCACCTCATGGCTCCAGCCAGGGGAGAGGAAACAACTTTTGTTTCCACTCGGGATCTCATAAGTTCCTGTCAAGCAGCTCATTTCTGAATGCTCTGGCCACACCTCCACTCAACTAGTGTTGTCAGCTTTTGGAGCTTTGCTGATTGGCTGCAGATCACATCATGGGCAGATGGTTATGGATATTTCGTACCACTACCATTGCACCCAGGAGACCTTCACAGGCAGTTAGATCAGGAGTAGCTGGTATAAATCTGGGATGATCCAGCCTGCTTGGTTAATAGAAGCTATGCTAGATAGGTCCTCATTCAGGAAAAAGGCTCTTTGTACCTTGCACATTAGAATTTTTTCATTGTGTTTCAAAACCATTTGAATTACAGAAGGATCAGAGCTGGAGGGAGGAATGTGGGAAGGAGAAAAATGGAGCCCATTGCTTTGTTAGATAGTATCATTTGTAAAGTCCAGTGTGCGAAAAGCTTAGCTCTGAATACATACCCCAGTTCTAATGAACAGCATTACTCCCAAAGGTATGACTGGCACATGGCAGTGCTGTGCCTATATGGACGGCAGGTGGATAATGGTAACTGAAACATTGGCTGACACCCTATGCTGATTCTCTGCAGTTTTGGGGGGTCTATTCCACTATCTCATATACCATTTTAGGAGCAGGGGAGGTATAATCTGGTGTAATTCTGGTGAAATGCTGACCCTCATTATTACAACCAACTTCTTTAATCTGTACATATCAGCACACATTTTGACTTTGTAAACTCTATGTCAAGTACACCATTAAAGCCAGATCACTGAACTTTGAGGTTGAAACTTAAACATTCCGTAAAGGGCAGCTGTTATTATTCTTGTACTTCGTCATTGTTAGGTACTTGCAGCTTCAGAACGTTGGAAAGGGAAGATGTCTTCTGTGCTTGAGTTTTGCTGAAGTACGAAGCAAATCCTATCTTTGTTTAACAGCGTAAAGCATTCTTGAGAACAAGGACCCTTAAAGACTCTTGTGGTTTTCTTTTCTCTTTCCTTCTGGGCAACGAATGACTAGTCCCTTGGTACCACTAACTGTTTATGTATAAGAGCTAATTTCACTTCTGGTGAAGTTCTCTTGGCACTCTGAACTTCTCATTAAAATTAATATTCCTATTGTAGATCCTGGCCCATTTCCTTGCTGAGAAACTGGTGCTCTGGTGCTAATCAGGGCCAAGTACTGACCTCTTCTCCATCCGAAAGCAGGAGGGGGAAAAGAAAGACTGTGGCTCATGAAAAGATCCCTTTAGCAGGAGTTATAGTACTTTGGTGGCCTGCATCAATTCATTGTGGGGGGAAAAACTGGTCAGTACCCATTATACTGACTACATGCACCAGACTCCTTACCCCAGCAAACTCCCCTATATATGTACCCCTTACTCTCTTGTCCAGAGTGTGAAAGGGCCACAGGTGCATTTGTCCTGTCTGGTCTGCAGGTATAGATACTTGTAAATATTATTCAGGTTCACGGTACAGGGTTTAAGCCAATCTCTAATGATTAGAGATAAAAATGATGACAAATGCCAGGAGCAGATTACCCCATATCTGCCTCATGTGAAGCTTCTTCCCCCTTCTTCTAAAACACTTGGTACTGGCCACTGTTGGAGACAGGACCCTGGATTAGGTGGACCATGGGCCTGATCCAGTATGGCAAATCCTCTGTTTTTGTGTCACAAAATAGCATTGCTGTTGGGGTTCATCAGATGGTGAGGGAGTGGGTCTGTATGGGAAAATGGATAGGATCTCCCATCACACTGTACTGTAGGTAAAAGGTGCTAGAACTCTGCCAATGAGCGCTTGCATCTCAGAAACAGCAACAATAAAATACAAATGAGAAGGACTTATGGGCGAAGCAAATATATGCATCCCAGATCCACAAAAGGACTTCGGCACTGTAACACTGAGCACTGTAACAGGTAACTTTTCAGCACCTTGAAACTCTTTGTGATCTACAAAGCCTGGGTTAGGTGCCTCGACTCCCCACACAATGAATGAAGAGAAACAGATGACTGAGAATGGGATTCACAAAAACCAGTACAATAGGCAGGGAGCTGCCAAAGACAGCCAGAGGGGTGTGTCCTAAGCCCGGCACCTCTCTGTGGCTATATCTACACTTACAAAAGCTAGTTCGAATTAGTTAATTCGAACTAACTAATTCAAACTAATTTTAGTTAGTTCGATTGAACTTAACCGAACTAACATGGCCCCGCTAGAATGCTAGTTCGAACTAGCCACTGCCATGCAGGGCACTTGCTTAGTTCGAATTAGTCAGTTGCAGGAAGGTCAAACTGCTGATTAGTTCGAACTAAGCAGTTAGTTCGAACTAATATGGCCACATTGGATTAGTTCAAACTAACTAGCTCGAATTAACCATTAATTCGAACTAAGCAATCGAATTTATTAGTTCTAATTAAGAAAGTCCTTAATTCGAACTAATGAAAGCCTAATGTGGCCCAGGCTTAAGTTAGTTCGAATTAAGCTTCTTCAATTTGAACTAACTTGCAAGTGTAGACATAGCCTGTGAGTTTGGCTCCTAAATCCAGGCTTCAGGGAGTCTCCTATCTCTGCCTGGGAGCCACAGTTGGAAACCCATCTAACTGTATTGGAATAGTAACCTGTCACTTTAATTATAAGGGATTTTCAAATCCTGCCTACAAACTCAGGAGCTCTGCAGGAAAATGTGCTATCAGAATCAGTCTGGAAAGATCCAGCCTCGAACAAGTTGGGGAGAGTTGTACGGCTTTTTTCTTTAGAGAGCAGCCTGCTTTCTCTCTCTCTGTTTTGCTCACTGTGTTATTTTTTGAATTCTAAGAATGAAAGTAGTGTTATGTTGCAACCATCCAACAAGAGTAGTGGATGTTTTTATCTAACTTGTATACCTGTACTCTGAGAGCATCATATCACCCTCTTTTGGAATCTGGAGGCTTAGGCTATGTACACACGATCAGATTAAAGCGCAACAAGGCAATCGCGCTACAAAACTCACGTGACCTTTATTGCGGGACAACGCGTACACACGTTGCTCCCTGCAACGCAACAAAATTACACGCATTATCGCGGTTGAGCGCAATGACTTCTGGGCACCTATCCCATCGTTCCATTTTCCCCTAAGTTGGCGCTATGAATCATGGGATGAAGGAAAGGAACGCAAAGCGCCATGGGTAAAGTGTCAGTTTCCCATGGTGCTTTGTGTTCCCCTAGCGTCTTCCTCGTTGCCAATAGCAACTCGCGCCTATTTTCAACATTGCAGTGACGCAACGCACCACTTGCAATCAATCGCAACAGCGACAGCATGGATCCTGCTATGATCTCCATTGTCGCCTTCAACATTCTGAATACATCTCGGCTTGTTGCTCAGTACGCAATGAGCTCCGAGTCAGATGAGGACACCGAGGAGCAGGGGCTGATCGATGCCATGCAGAGCAACAGCACCGCGTTGCTCAGCTCCTTCACCGATCATCTGCACACGGTGCAACGCCGTTTCTGGTCGCGAGAGACGAGCACCGAGTGGTGGGATCGCATTGTTATGCAGCTGTGGGATGACGAGCAGTGGGTACAGAACTTTCGAATGCGGAAAGCAACCTTTCTGGAACTGTGCTCAGAGTTGGCCCCTGCCCTGCGACGGAAAGACACCAACATGAGGTCAGCCCTAACCGTGGAGAAGCGTGTTGCGATTGCTGTATGGAAGATGGCGACTCCCGACTGCTATCGGTCCGTTGCAAACCAGTTTGGAGTCGGGAGGACCACCGTCGGATTAGCCCTCTCACAAGTGTGCCAAGCCATCAATCGCATCCTGCTACGGAGGACAGTGACATTGGGCAATGTTCGAGAGATTGTGGACGGCTTTGCTGCCATGGGATTCCCTAACTGCGGGGGAGCCATAGACGGCACACACATCCCTATTTTGGCTCCAGACCATCTCGCGACGGAGTACATAAACAGGAAGGGCTACTTCTCCATGGTGCTGCAAGCACTCGTGGATCACAAGGGTCGTTTCACGGACATCAATGCTGGGTGGTCGGGAAAGGTGCATGATGCCCGCATTTTCAGGAACACTGGTCTGTACCGGAAACTGCAAGGGGGCACCTTTTTCCCTGATCAAAAAATAACAGTGGGGGAGGTGGAGATGCCCATAGTCATCCTCGGAGACCCAGCATACCCACTGATGCCATGGCTCATGAAACCCTACACTGGGAACCTTGATCGCAGCAAGGAGCGGTTCAATTACCGATTGAGCCGCTGCAGAATGACTGTGGAGTGTGCCTTCGGCCGTTTAAAAGGGCGCTGGCGCTGTTTGTATGGGAGGCTGGACTTGGCGGAGGACCAGATCCCTGCCGTGATTGCGTCATGTTGTGTCCTCCATAACATTTGTGAAAGTAGGGGAGAAAAGTTTTCCCCTACGTGGGCTACGGAGGCACAGCGCCTCGAGGAAGCATTCGAGCAGCAAGCCACTAGGAGTATTAGGGTGGCACAAGGAGAAGCTGCTCGCATAAGGGAGGCACTCAGGGAGCATTTCAATGATGCCCTTCCCTAGTTAAGTTCCATGACGCATGAGGTGCACCTTAGGATCATTTCAGTAATGTGTATAAATAAATGCATTCTTCAAAGTATTTGTTACTGTTTTTATTGAAACCTGAAAGATGGGGGTGGGGTTACAGGTTGGTGTAGCTCCGGGTCTCGTAAAAGTAGCTTGGGGGGGGGGGGGCTGGATGTTGTCCTGTAACGGGGTGGAGGGTGGCCTTCAAAGAAATGCTTTGAGGGACTGCGGTGTGTGGGAGGCATACACGGCTGAACTGTCTGGAGTGGAGCCCGGACATTTATCGCCTGGGACTGCAAAGCTATCATGTTCTTTAGCAGTTCTGTTTGCTCCTTCATGACGCTTATCAGTTCGTCCCTGTGTTTCTGCCTCCTCTGCTGGGATTCCTCTCTCCAGGCTCTATTCTCCCTTGCGGATTCTTGTGTTGCTTTCAGCAGGTCGTTAAACATATCCTCCCTGTTTCTTCGAGAACGCCGCCTAATGTTTCTCATTCGGTCAGCTGGGGTAGACACCGGCCTTGTGAAGCTCAATTCTAATACAAAAATAACAATATAGACATTGTTAACACATAGCATAGATAGCCAATGTAACCTTCCAGTAGCACATTCCACTGGAAGGTACAGGGCGGTCAACACACTACGCTGCGCTGAAGCAGACAAGGTACATTCTAATAGACAGCTTACCGGGGGCTAAGAATCGGAAGAGGGCACACAGATGGAACCCAATATCCCTCTCCTCAGAGTGCCCCTTCCATCTAGAATACATCTCCTACATGCCGCCGGTAGCAGGCCGGGACCGTATGCTGCTGCACTGTGTGCTGCCATGGTTCCCAGGGCTGTGCTTTGCAGCTGGAGAGGCAGAGTGTCCGTCTTTGGGAGCGCAGACACAAACGCTCTCCCATCTAACCTGAGTATTAGGCTCTGGAGGTACATCGAGGAAACCTTTTCTGACCTAAATGCAGATGATTATTTTACAATCACTGCTTGTATTGATGCCCTGCTAATGAATGCAGAGTAAATAGCGTGCACAGCGGGGACCCGCAAGCACCCCCACCCCAGACAATGATATTTTAGCAGGAGCAGAGCTGAATGAAGGAGAAACTTACCTGAACCCCCCTCTGCCGCCTCAGAGAACAAGCTGCAGTTCAAGCCTTGGGTGGACGTCTCAGCGGGGCTGCTGAAGAGCTCCTGGCTACACGCGGTTGCGCTTTCCTCCGTGTCATCCTCCATCTCCTCCTCCTCCTCCTCCTCAACAACGTCCTCATCCTGCTCGGCTCTGGCAATCACCGGACGAGGAGGGGCTGAAGTGTCCACGGGACTTTTGGCAGTGGTTGTGGGGTCCCCGCTGAGGATGGCTTCTATTTCCTTATAGTACCTGCATGTTGCAGGCGCTGATCCAGAACGGCGGTTTCCCTCCTTCGCTCGGTGATAGGTAATTCTGAGCTCCTTCACCTTTGATCTGCACTGCACTGTGTCTCTATCATGCCCTCTCTCTGACATGGCCCGAGAAATTATGCCAAATGTGTCATAATTCCTCCTGCTGCCGCGTAGCTGCGCCTGCACGGCGGACTCTCCCCAGATGCTGATCAGGTCCAGTACCTCTGCCGTGCTCCAAAGGGGTGCGCGTCTTCCACGGCGGGCCGCCATTGCTACTGATGATCGGAGCACAAACACACTCCACGAGGAAGAGAGCAGGAAGTGAAACAGACTTGAAATTTGAAAATCCCGGGAATAAGTTCGGGGCAGGGCGGGGACAGTTTCGTCACGGCCACAGAGCGGGTGGGGGGGGGAGACCAGAGAGGACGACTTGGGAATGCTGGGACAGTTCCGGACTCCAGTCAATGCGCGGTAAGCGTACACACGAGCTCAAACGCGCAATATATGATCCGCAACAGCTGTTACCACTCTCGTCGGAGTGGTTGTTGGATTGCGCGACAACAAGGCACTTAACGCGCAAGAGCCCTGTTGCACGTGTGTACGCCGTTGTTGCTATCGCGCGGTAATGAGCTTTAATGCGCGATAATCTGATCGTGTGTACAAGGCCTTAGTTTCCTAAATGTTCTGGTGCGATGGCTGAAGTGTCTACCTAACTCCACACAAAACAGTTGGAAAGGGAGGGAAGCCTCTCTTATAACCTTTAACCCAATAATTAAAGAACTCACCCAGGATGTGGGAGACCCTGTCTTAATTCCCCTCTCTGCCTGATAATGAGAGAGGATGAGAAGGCATCTCCTATCTCTCATCTGAGTCCCCTGACCACTGGATTATGGGATATCTTGAGCTGGTAGTTTTTCAGAGTCTCTTGTAGAAGCCATTCCCCTTAATATTAAATGTTAATTTAAGGCAGAGTGAGAACAAAGCTCCTTTCTTCTATAGGCTATGTCTACACTTGCACTTTTAAGTCGACTTTAACTAAGTCGATTTAGTGTGTCTACACTTAAAATTAAAGTTGACTTAAAGGGGAACTTACAAAGTCGACCTAGAGCGTCCACACTGGACGCTCTAGGTTGACTTCTAGGGGCGAGGGGGACCTTGGGCAGGTCCATGGTGGCGGGGGGGCACCCCTTGTGTGCAATGGGGCAAAGGGGGACAGGGACCCTGGCAGAGCATGTGGGCAGGGTGTGATGCTGTCTGAATTTAGGGAAGCATTTATGATATTATTTTCTATTCATATATCCTAAATGCTTTATAATCCATAGGAGCTATGTCATGTTTGGTATCAATAGAAAAATAGTAATTTGCTGGGAATGATTATATAGTTTATGTCTAGGAATTCTATTTGGATTAGAAGTTAGTTTAGTTAGGAATTTGGTGTTCTATCTATACTTTAACTTGTGTGATTTTATGGAAATGTCTGAGAGAGATGGGTGTGTCAAACCATTGTGTCCTTAATGTTAAGGAATTTTCCAGCTACAATGGGCCCAGGGAGTAAACTGATGAGCCATTAAGGACACAATGGGCCCATATCACCTGGCACAATCCTTAACATTAAGGAGACAATGGTTTGACACAGACGCCTCTCTCAGACATTTCCATAAAATCACACAAGTTAAAGTATAGATAGAACACCAAATTACTAACTAAACTAATTTCTAATCCGAATTCAATTCCTAGACATAAACTATATAATCATTCCGAGCAAATTACTACCTTTCTATTGATACCAAACATGACATAGCTCCTATGGATTATAGCATTTATGAGATATGAATAGAAAATAATATCATAAATGCTTCCCTAAATCCAGACAGCATCACACAGGCTCTGCCCTGCCCTTTGGGGGGCACGCCAGGCCCCCCTGTGCCCTCCCCCCTGGCAGGGAGGGCATTGGTGTAGTCCTGGGGTAGCCCTAAGTCGACTTGGGGCTACCCCACGTCTACACTGGCTTAATTCACCTTTAAAAAGTCTAATTAAGCCTTAGGTTGAGTAAAAAGCAGGTTTAATAAAGTCGACTTAATTTTCATTAAGTCGATTTTATTTTCCTTAAGTCGACTTAAGCAAGCTGCTTAAGTTGACTTAAGCAAAGTGTAGTGTAGATGCAGGGTAAATTAAGTCGACTTAAGCAAGCTTAAGTCGACTTAATTTACTTGTGTAGATGCAGCCATAGTAAGAAACCCCATTCAAATTGCTGTTTTTCTAGAGGATAAAGGGAGAGTTGAACCAGAGTCTCCCACATTTTGGGTAAGCTTGTTAACCACTGGACTAATGATTATAAGGGTAACAGCTATGTTCTTCTCTTCCCCTGCCATTTTGTGTGGAGTTTTGTGTGCAGCATTGGACAAGATAGGCATTAATTACCCTGTCTGTGTCCATCTGATTTGAAGAGTGGGCTGAGGCTTAGGTGTCTAGTTGCCTGTGTGAGACAGCTGCTTTGGTACCCAGGGAATTTTTGCAATGAAAATTTAGGGGCAGAGTGAGCTTAAGCTTCTACAGAGTTCAGCAGTAGCTGTGCAGAAATTTTGTGTGGTAACCCCTAAATCTAGAGTTTAGGCACCTAAGTCCTTTTGTTGATCTGGTCCTGCCTGACCTGCCCCTAGTGATCCAGACACACAAGGCTTTCATCCCAGAATGTTAGATATGTTTTTGGTATTGCATTTTAGTGGCCGTTCCCATGAGTTTGTCATTTATATCAGTGAAAATATGTGCCTCAGAGAGTGAACAGATCATATTTGTTCATGAGGAGACAAGCTTAGATGTGTGGTTGGTCTGGGTTTTGAGTAATATAATATACTTGATGAGTTTACAAAAAGGGCAGTTATTCTAGGGTTAGAAAAGGGGACTGAGTTTTGGAACTCTAGGTTCAATGCCTAGTTCTGCCACAGACTCATTGAGTGATGTTGGTAAATTAATCTCTGTGCTTTCATTTTTCATCTGTAAAATGGGTATAATGATACTTAATCCACCAAATAGTTATATGGTGAAGGTTGCTTGCAAAATGTTTGGGTTCCTTGTATAGAACATGCAAAGAATTAATGACAAATAATATATTAAACAGCAAGAATTTTTTAAAGCTTTTTAAAAAGCTTTTTTAAAAGCATTTTTGAGAACTAAAATACTGCTTCTTTTTATGGTATTTCTTTACACTTCTTTATTTAAGTTGTAGAAAAAAATCGATCTAATTTTGAAAATAAACCTTCCTTCAGGTTGCACTGTTGCTGAGCCTCTTGCAAAAGGAATCATGTAGCCAAGTAACTGATTATGCATGGGCTTACTCAAGTGCATAATTGATCCTGAAATCAAATAAAAATCCTGACCAACACCATGAGGGTGGTTAATACTATCTTTGTATAACTGAGATGGGATTGTTGCACCTCAGATTGGCAAAGTGAGGGTTAACACTCTCTTCATAAGGAGAATATCTCATACAGGTGTTTGTCCACATTGCAGGGATTGCTAGGGAACCTGTGTGGGGGTTGAAGAATGGGTTTGAGCCCAGCTAGAGCACATTATCATATCAGGAGGGATTATAAAAGAATGAAGCTTCAGCCCACTCCTCTTTTTTGTGAGAGGGGGTTAGGTGTATCATGGAAGCATGCCTCAGATAAAGGCAAAACTTGATTTAGTTTGGTCCCGCCCAACATTAATCTTCTAGGATTCTATTATTAAATCATTCAAACGACAAATTCTTAGAGCATCAGGAGAATTACTGATGCCAAATGTTGCTTTAATTCTAGTTTTGTGATGGCTGCCAGTCTCTCAAATTAAAGATTTATTGACTGGGAATTCTTGGATCACAACCTAACATAGCTTTAGCTGCTTTTGTTCTGTCATGTTTGGGGTCCTTCCAGCAGCTAAACCCCTGTATTAGAAACATAGCCAGTGTATTGATTGATTGATTAATCAAAGCAATGCAGACTATGCATTCTCTTCTTATGGCAGGTTTTCATAAAAGGAAGATAGAGATGTAGTTATTTTACTGTTTATTTTTGACAATTACCTATTGAAGATACTGTAAGACTGTGTAATAACCTGTGTCCTTTATGAAAGGAGGCAAATTTTGCCAAACTAAAGATTTTACAAGTGAACAAGAAAATTGAATATCCAAGATGAGAGACATAATAAAATATGCCATATAGTTCCTCAGTACAGATCAAACACAGCAAAGTGAAAAGGTATTTTAAACTTCAGAAATTCCAGAATAAATAGACTGTTACTGATGTGAACTCCCTCAAGAAGACAACTAGTATGCACTTTTGCTCTGTTTTGAAATTAATTCCAAGACCAAGGAATGGAATATATAAGGTGTGTAATAATTTCAGTGTGAATCCATGGGATCGTAAACATTAAATCTAGGCTGAGCTCTTGTACTTTAAGAATTGTTGAAAGTGTGTCATTAAGATGCATCATTTAGCTATTCACTGTATCTGAAGATGCAAGGTTTACACAAATACATCAGTGTAGCACTTTGTATTCTAAGGTATGACCAAATGAGCAAATTATAAAGAATGAATGGGATAGGGCAAAAGACAGTAAGGTGTATACCATCATTACTGAGTGTTTTAGCAGTGGACTAGGCAGTGTGTTCTATAAAATACTTCAAGAGTTATAAGAAAAATAAGGAAGAAATAGGTTTCTGACATGAGGGAAGCACTTTTTAGAGGAAATAAAATTCATCCACAAACTCAATATGCAGAACAAAAACACCATTCTAGAAGAGAGGATTTTGCCATAGTCCTGCACATAATAATCCATTTTAGATGCTGCTAAATTTGTCCTCAAAGTACACAGGCTTTAAAATGTGCTTGATTACTGAGTATAAATATCTTTTACACTTAGCATAGTCAGGAATACTGCCCCAGAGGTGTAATCCTAATCAACCTTTCTCTGTAAAGGCAAGTCTTTCTCACTACATCTATATTGCTTTGTGTGTCCTGCAAGTGGAAGAAAAAGGAGTTGCAAGTTGGAGAAAGCTCCAGAAATCCAAATGTTTGATTAGATTAACTGAAAAAAGAGGGAGTTAGCTTGGAAATACAGTTGCAGTTTCTCTCCAGTCTATTTCTTTGGGTTTAAATTCCCTTTTACAATGGGTCTGGCTTCAGTGCTACACAATAAACTTACCTTGCTCCATATTGCATTTCAGCACGAAGAAGATATAGACACACCAATAATCCCATCAACATTCTGACAGGGCAGGGACAAAATTCTAAATGATGATTCATCTGAAAATATGTACAGAAGTGTGGTATTTTCTGTTTACTATTCATTATTCAGCTACTTTAGGAATTTGTCATTGAGTGGAAACAGTACCACTTGTGGGAGCGTTTTATCATTATATTGTCACCTTTTAACTCACAGATGTTGCTTAGATGGACAGGTAGATATGGTGCCATAAAAGTAAACAGTAATGTATAAAACAAACAAGAAGTCAAGATTCTTGGCTGAGAGAGCTTACAATTCAACACAAAAACAGAGCACAACAGACATTCAGGAGCAAGAGAGCACAGGAACAAAACAAGTGAGGAGATTGGCATAGGATGCATTCCTGGAACAAGTGGGTTTTGTGAAGGGATGAGAATCTGAAGGCACTTAGTGTACAAGAGAGGTGTGGCTGGCTAGTTGCAAAGAAGACAGAAAAGAAGAAGACACAGCAGAGTGGGAGAAGGCCAGGGAAGTGGGGAGAGCAGACTAGGGAGAATATGTGGGTGTGGAAGTAGAGAAGGATGAAAAGAGAGCAGAGATGAGACAGTGCACTTCCTGAAAGAAGAGGGTAAGAAGGCTGAACATTTCAAGGACATGACCATAGTTATATCCAGATGATTGAAACTATATCCAGTTGATTGAAGGTTGAAACTACATAAACAACAAGGAAGCATATTTCTCATATATTTCTAAAATACAGCCATCTTGGCACATATTTCTAAAATACAGCCATCTTGGCACATGTCCCACATATTGAAAACCATACCATAAAGGGATGCCCACAGATATATCCACCTCAGCCCACCCCTTAGAGAAGAGAGAAAAAGATGACGTTGGTATGTACTCAGCAGGTTAACAAGCCTGTGTTCTGGAAGACCCAGGTGAGCACACAGTGAATTCTAGAAGAGAGCATCCCCCACAAAGAATGCCCTGTCATTAGTTCCGACTCTCTTATACTGAGGCAGCTCAGTCTGGAGTGCCTTTACAGACCTCAGCTGCAGCCAAGGATCAAGGAAAGAGTGGTGATCTCACAGGTAACTGGGTTAAAACCATGTAGGGCTTCATAGGTTGAATCCACACCTTGAATTCCACCCGACAGAAAACAAGAGGGCTGTGAAATGTTTTGAGGAGGCATGAATGTGGTCAAAGCCATGGAAGAGGAAAAGGAATTCTTCAGCAGCACTTTGGGTAGACTGCAGTGACAAGAAACAAGTTGTGGCAGGGACAAAGGGCTAGTCAAATTTGCCGCCATAAGTTCAAAATTCCCAGTTCGATTGAGGGAAGACTCGCTCAATTAATTGGGAAGCCAATCTATTAACACCACCACAGCAAGTGGGGTAGCACTGAGTCAAATGGAGGTCCCTCCTTTCGACTCAGCCCAGTGGACAAATGAGGCGTTAGACAACTGCACACAGATACATAAATTATTTTAAGTAACTTGCGTATCTCCATGCAACTGCTGCCGAAAACATCAGGCAGTGTAGGCCTGCCCAGAGAAAGTCATTGATTTTTAAGGCCAGGAGAACCATTGTGATCCTCATATCTTGACCTCCTGCATGACACAAGCTATAGAATTTCAGGCATTGATTCCTAGGAAAGATAGTTTTGCTGTGGCTAACACAGTCACAGCAAGTGACAGTCATGTCACCTCCACCCAATCTAGTCTCCGATCTTTGTCTCTCTGACATCCTGTCCTGGTTTCTCCTAGCACCATCTTAAACTCATTGCACTAAATTGAGCCCTGATGTGAGTGATACTACATCAGATATGAATTTGCCCCAATATAGTCAAACTGAACTTCTCATCTTTCCTCCTACTCCCTCACTTTTTTCTTTCCTCCTTCACCATTGACAGACTGCTCTCCTTACTTCCCTAGCCTGTAATGTCAGTATCTCCTTTTGTCCTTCTCCCTTTAAACCTGGGCTCCTGATAAGTACTTTCACTTCTTCCTTTGTAACATCTCCCAAACTCATCTCTTCTTTGCCCATCCCTACTGTCCAAGCCATCCCAAATTGCTAAATTCATAGGAAATATGGTTGATAAAAAAAATGGTGCAGCCAGCTCTTTTAGTATTTATACTTTCTGTTTCCCAGCTGCGTGTTTTGCCAGTGAGTGACTATTTTTCGTGCTTGTTGTTTATGTATTTTCAATCACTACCTGGCCATCTGGATATAACTACAGTCATTTCCTTGAAGAGCTCCTTGTGAGATTAATGTACTTTAACTTTCTTTTGTTAGTTTATTAAATGTTTTTTTTATAGATTTGAAAGAGACCAGGCTGCTATTCAAGAGAATACTAAAGTCATCTTCCTTTTCTGTTGCTGTCATCAATGAGACACCCCACCTTGAATTATTTCACAGGCTGTCTTCACATCCTCTTCTATGACCAATAGAAAGAAAGGCCCAGTTCATGTCATAATGATCATACATCAGACACAGACACGCATCTAAAAATGATGCAGGGGATTGTCACTGGAAGGCTTCAGGACATAGGTGCCTGGTTAGGAGGGATTTGAATGAAGAGAGGGAGGATTTTTTGATGCACAAGGTAGGAGGCTTCAGCTCCAAGAATAAACAGCAATACAGAAGGCATATGACATAAGAAAGGGGGAAGGACATAAACCGGTACTTAGGAAGGAGGCTTGGAAGGGTTAGTGGGATCAGGAGGAAGGAAGGGGTGGCATTGTAAGGATGAAAAGCTCGAACTTCATACGGAAGGTGAGAGGAAGCTAGAGAAGTGATTCCAAAGGAAGAATGAGATGGCCAGGAAAAGAAACCTAAAAAATGCAACTTGATTAGACTGGAGTAGTGGGATATAAGGAGGACAGACAGAAGGTTGCAGTAATTAAGGTGATACCTGACCAAGCTGCAAGTCAGTGTTTTGGCTCTGGGCGAAAAAGAGGAAAGGATGGATTCTAGAGATGTTTTAGGAGAAGAAGTGACAGGATTTGGTGAGAGTTTGGCTGTGAGTGGGAAAAAAAGAGGGAGGACTCAGACATTAGATTGTGTAGCTGTAATAGGCTTCAATAAAAGCTAGTGAGAAAGTGTATCCAATGCATGCCACAAAGGGGTCCTAGTCCATGACTGGGACTACTAGACACTATGATAATAAAAATAATAAATAGTAATAGTAATAAAATCCCTCAGATATTGAAAAGACAGATGAAAAAAGACATCAAGAAAGACAAAGAAAAAGGAAAACAAGGGGGGATTGTGGGAAAAGTGATTGAGCAAGTTTGTTTTGTTAGAAAGATTCCTGATAAAATATCATGAAAAGTTATGTGACCAGAAATAATTTAAAACACACATCAGTCAGCTATGTTTCATTATATTTTATATGGTAGTGGGTAACAACCCAAGGAGTCTTACTATATCAAATTTGATTTCAGCCTAATAAGTAAACACAAAGCATTTGCTGTGTTTGATGCAGAAGGAAGGGATATGATTGGATGCCCATATAAGTGTAAGCTTTTTTTGGTTTTATTGACAGTAGTATCATAAACAGTGTTTCATACCTATTATTTGTTTATAGAGGCTTCTTCTGTTTGTATGAAGTGAAGTAAAAAATCTAAACTCATTAGAGCTTTTGGATATTTTTCTATACTTCGGGGTTTTCAGCAAGAATAAGAAATGTTTTTTGAAAGTGCATGCCCTCAGACTCTCTCTGGCTATGTCTACACTTGCACTTTCAAGTCGACTTAGTGTGTCTACACTTAAAATTAAAGTCGACTTAAAGGGGAACTTACAAAGTCGACCTAGAGCGTCCACACCGGATGCTCTAGGTCAACTTCGTGGGACTAGAGGGACCTTGGGCAGGTCCACGGTGGCAGGGGGGGCACCCCCTGTGTACAATGGGGCAAAGGGACCCTGGCGGGGCAGAGCCCTGTGTGTGATGCTGTCTGGATTTAGGGAAGCATTTATGATATTATTTTCAATGGATATCTCATAAATGCTATAATCCATAGGAACTATGTCATGTTTGTTATCAATAGAAAGGTAATAATTTGCTGGGAATGATTATATAGTTTATGTCTAGGAATTCTATTTCGATTAGAAGTTAGGAATTTGATGTTATATCCATACTTTAACTTGTGTCATTCTGGAGGAAAGCCTTACATGGGAGGGTGTGAACAACCATTGTCTCCTTAATGTTTAGGAATTTTCCAGGTAGAATGGTCCCAGGGAGGATCCTGATGAGCCATTAAGGACATAAGGAATACACCCATTGTGTCCTTAATGGCTCATCAGTTTAGTCCCTGGGACCATTATCCCTGGTACATTCCTAAACATTAAGGACACAATGGTTTGACACACCCACCCACAGGTATTTCAATAAAATAACATAAGTTAAAGTACAGATAGAATACCCAATTCCTAACTTCTAATCCAAATAGAATTCCTAGACATAAACTATATAATCATTCCCAGCAAATTACTACCTTTCTATTGATAACAAACATGACATAGTTCCTATGGATTATAGAGCATTTATGAGATATCCATTGAAAATAATATCATAAATGCTTCCCTAAATCCAGACAGCATCACACACAGGGCTCTGCTCCGCCCTTTGGGGGGCATGCCAGGCTCCCTCTGTGCCCCCCTCCGGCAGGGAGGGCAGTGGTGTAGTCCTGGGGTAGCCCTAAGTCGATTTAGGGCTACCCCATGTCTACACTGGCTTAATTCGACTTTAGAAAGTCGAATTAAGCCTTAGGTCGAGTAAAAACCAGGTTTAATAAAGTCGACTTAATTTTCATTAAGTTGACTTTATTTTCCTTAAGTCGACTTAAGCAAAGTGTACAGTGGATGCAGGGCAAATTAAGTCGACTTAAGCCAAGCTTAAGTCGACTTAATTTGCCAGTGTAGACGCAGCCAATGTGTCTAGCTTGCCTACTCACTTTGGCTACGTCTACACTAGAAAAGTTAAGTCGACTTAACTTTTCTAGAGTAGACATAGCCCCTTGTCAACCTTATTAAGTCGACTTACCGCTTTAAGTCGACTTAATAAGGTCGACTTAGGTGCTAATCTCCATCCACACTGGCTTTAAGTCGATTTAAGGAGGCAATTTAAGGCTTAAATCGACCTAAAACGAGGTGTTATTAAGTCGACTTAAGTTTACCTTAAGCCGACTTAAGGAAATGCTTAAGTCGACTTAATAAAAGCCCAGTGTGGACGTGGCTTTGTTTAGGTCAACTTAAGCCTCCATAAGTCGACCTAAGTTGCCAGTGTAGACGCATCCTTTCAATCTTCACTAGCCTCTACTGGGCATATGTAGGAGTAATGAGACGAAATTTAGACTGAATATCAGGGAAATTTTTATAACAGTAAGATCTATTAGAATGTGGAATAGTCTCTAATGAAAAGTGGTGGAAGTTGCAGGTTTTTCTTTGTACCTAGGTGTAGTCTACTGTCAGGGACTGCTTGAGGAGAAAGAACAGTATATGTGGAGGAAGAAATGAAGCCTCAATATTACATTGACCTAGCTCCATCTGAACAAACTGGAATATGGGAAGAATAAAAGAAACCAAAGCTGCAGACAACAAACAATAATCATGGCAGCATAGCAGATTACCATTCCCAAAGAGAAGGGCATGAAAGCGCATGTGTATAGCAACTGGATGTTCTTTAGATCACAGTGGGGAAACTACAAAATTGCAATGGTCCTGGAAAACAAAATAAGAGTATCCACACTCTGAGCTGTAATGGAGAATGGCTGCCACGTGCTCCTAGAGTATCTGGGTATGTCAGCAGAGGACCAGGAAGACTCATGTAAAATCCTAGAAGTGCTGTGAAAGCATTTTCAATCTACAGAAAATGTTATATATGACAGTTTTCTCTTCAACAGTTGTGATAAAGTATCTGGGGAAACAATAGCAGTATATTGTCCAAGTTCACAAAGTGGTGAATTCATGCAATCATTAAACCTTAAAACAGGCTAATTTGCAATAGGTTAGCAGTAGGAATGAAAGATGTAGGAGCTTGAACATGAATACTCATTGGGTGCGTCTACACTTGTAAATTAAGTCGACTTAAGCTTGCTTAAGTCGACTTAATTTACTCTGCGTCTACACTACATTTTCCTTAAGTCGACTTGAGCAGTTTGCTTAAGTCGACTTAAGGAAAATTAAGTCGACTTTATTAAACCTCCTTTAAAGTCGACTTTAGGCTTAAGTCGACTTTAGAAAGTCGACTTAAGCCAGTGTGGATGCAGAGTAGCCCTAAGTCGACTCTAAGTAGACTTAGGGCTCTCCAGGACTTCCCCACTGCCCTCCCTGCCAGGGTGGCTGGCACAGGGAGAGACTGGCATGCCGCCACACAGGGCAGGGCAGAGCCCTGCCCACCCTGCCCCTATGCCCTGCCAGGGCATTGTACTCAGGTACAATGGGGCAAAGGCTGAGCCCCCTGGCAATTGGCAAGGGGTGCTCCCCCTGCCACCGTGGACCTCTCCCAGGTGCACCTAGCCCCTAGAAGTCGACTTAGGCATCCAGTGTGGACGCTCTAGGTCGACTTTGTAAGTACCCCCCTAAGTCGACTTCATTTTATAGTGTGGACATGCTAAGTCGACTTAGCTAAAGTCGACCTAAATTACCAAGTGTAGACATAGCCATTGAACCCACACTACCTCTACCAAGAGCTATAAACATGAATGAAGCTAGTGTTCATTATATAAGCAGCTTGTAGTATTCATGTGTACTTTTGCTATCTCAAATAAATATGACAAAAGAGATGTTACAGTAATTTGCTTCCTGATAGGGGGCACTATAATATGACTATGTTTTGGTATTTAGTGTATTGTTCTTTCCGGAACATGAGGCACATGTGGAAGAAGGAATAAAGCCTGAATGTTGCACTGTCTTGGCTCTCTCTTTTTATTCTTGCACATGAAACATAGGTTGAAATGTCAACAAAAAGAAGAATGCATTCTTCAAGCCCCAGAAAACTAACTCCTGCACCAATGCCACCCTCAGAAAGCCTGGACAAAATATAAACCCACCAGCATGCAATGAAGGGCCAACAAATTCAGGAATTACCATTCAACCAGAGGAACTAAGTTTTAAAGACAAGTGCCCTCCATCAAGAATACCCCATGAACAGTTTTCCAATATATAGGTATCAGGGCTGTAAGCTCAAACTAACCAGCTGTTCTTAAATACCATATTATAAGATCCAGAGGGGTAGCTGTGCTAGTCTATTTCAGCAAAGCAAACATGGAGTCCTGTGGCACTTTAAAGACTAATGAATTTATTAAGACATAAGCTTTTGAGTGCTATAACCCATTTCCTCAGATGCAGGAAGTGAAAACTGCAGTATGTTGGGTATATATGCACATGCAAAGAAGGGTGAGTCACATTACTATCTGAAGGGTTAATGAGGTAACCAGAAATTACCTACTACAGGATAGGCCCAACAAGGAAAGCAACAGAATGCCACTGGTCATCACTTACAGCCCCCAATTAAAACCTCTTCTGCACACCATCAAGGATCTACAACCTATCCTAGAAGATGGGCCTTCACTTTCTCAAGCCTTGGGAAGTAGGCAGTTCTTGTTTACAGGCGGCCCCCCCAACCTGAAGCAAATAGTCACCAGCAACTACACACCATACAACAGAAACACTAACCCAGGAACCTATCCCTGCAACAAACCCCCTTGCCAACTCTGCTCGCATATCTACTCCAGTGACACCATCATTTGACCTAACCAAACAAGCCACTCCATCTAGGGCTCATTCATCTGCACATCCACTAATATGATGTATGCTACCATGTGCCAACAATGCCCCTCTGCCATTGGTCAAGCTGGACTGTCTCTATGCAGAAGACTAAATGGACATAAATCAGACATCAAGAATGTAACATTCAAAAACTTGTAGGTGCACACTTCAGATTCCCTGGACATTCTGTAACGGACTTGAAAATTACCCTACTTTAGCAAAAAAACCCTCCAAAAACAGACTTCAGCATGAAATTGCAGAGCTGGAATTCATATGCAAACTTGGCACTATCAGAGTGGGTCTGAATAGGGACTGGGAGAGGTTAGCTCACTACAAAAAGTAATTTTCCCCTCTTTAAACATTCTCACCTTCTCATCAATTGTTGTTAATGAGCCACATAAGATGAGGACCTAAACCAAGAATTTTATAAGTTAAAACTAACCCCTCAAATTGCATTTAGAAATGAGTGAACAAGTTTGGATAAAAGAAGAATTGACCTAATTCATCAGCCAGAACTCAAACCAAATCTTTATTGATGTCCCCAAAAACATGGTTAACTTAATGTGTCTATTTTTTTAGTGCAGCTACTTTGTGCTTTTAATAGGACATTATATATAGTCAGTTGCACTGTTTCCCCTCTATGGTCAGTTAGTCAATTTCTCCCTTCTTTTTTCTGAGGTCTTTCCTACGGCACCTGAGAAGGGACATGCATTTTTAAAAACAGGAAAACATGACTGTAAAACCACAAATATTGGCAGTGGGACTCAGAAGAAGATGCAATACCTGAAATTACTTTTAATTCATTTTTTAATTTGACTACATTTAGATTGAGAAAATAGTAATCTGAATATTAAAAATTAATATTAAGCTCATTTCAGGAAAGCAGGCATGCAGAATCTAGATCATTATCTCGCCCTTGTGGCTCTAATCTGTTACTCCACCACAGATAAATACAGCTTCTATACAGAAATGAAACAGCAATCTACAACATCTGTTTGCTGTGAAACAGGCCAATTTTGGTGAAAAGTACGTTTATTGCACATTGAAATTTTAATTTTGAACATGTGTAGTCAGCTTTTAATATTATGAACTGTGAACTGGACTTCATTATCATCTGTTTTAAAGACCTTAGTTATAACACCAGGCATGCTGTATCACACAGGTGTATTTGACTTACAAGACTAGCTTTAGCAAAGCGTAAACTGTGACAGAAATTTTCCGTGTCCTTATTTCTTTTTACATTATGCAGGGTGGAGCTGGAGATACTTTTGCAACAGCAATGCAGCCTGAGCATTAGTGAACACTTTCCCTGGCATACCTATGAGCCAACTTTCTATTGTTCCAGTTAGATGAAATTACGCACCCAGGTAACCTAATACTGATGGAACTTGGTTCCTAAAATCCCAGAAATATGAGACTGAAAGGCTATGTCTACACTTGAAAACTTAAGTCGACTTAATTTTCAAGTGTAGACGCACCCAAAGAAACTAGGGAGTCATCTGGTCTATGCACTACCAATTTATGCAGTACTTTTTTAGCCCTGGTCTACATTGCTGTGCGATTTCAATGGCAACCAAAAGGAGATAAGCAAATACCGGTACTTAAAATACCTTAGGTGTCTCCCTCCAATTGCCTCCTGCCTACTTACTGAATGGTCCCAACAGAGCTGATTCAATGGGAAAGCAAATCAGCGCTATGCTTCTTGCTGGGTAGGTCTTATCCAATCAATCTCTGGCTCACTCTGGGTTCAATTGAACACACCTTTATGAACGCTCAATCAAACTTGAATAATCGATTCTATGCTGTCAGCGCTGCCACCACTGCTTTTTCCAGTCTAGTTCAATGATTCAAGCAGAGTCCTCCAGCCTGAGCCCAGACATCTACACAGCAATGAAACCACTGTGAAGCCCACACCCCATGAGCCCATGTTGGCTGGCACAGGTCAGCTGCAGGTTTTTCTTTGCTGTGTTGACATAGCCTATGCCCCATATCTAATCATATTATAGCACCCACTTGTGACAAGATAGTTATTGTGATAGTCTAGAATTTGTAACTTGTGTTGTCAATGATCAGTCATTTGTGTGCCTACAGTTTCAAGAGAGGCACAGTGCATACAATGAAAATAAAATAATTTTAATTAGTGGTTAACTCTACTTTTCATTTGCTTAGTGCCCAGAAGTATGTTTATGGGTTAGACCCTCACACTACTCCTGCTCCAGTTCCTTTATGACATATAGAAAAGCTGGAGCACTGTAAAAGGGCCCTAAAAGCGCCATAGCTGGCCAGGAGAGGATGTTTGTTATGTTGCTTTCTGAGGACTCATCACAAGGCCCAGGTTGGAGCTGGAAGTGAGGAGACAGTTTTGTACAGGACCACAGCTTACAGTGTTGCAGAGATTCTGAGAAGTGCTGAGGCCCACAGGGCAGGATGGGGAGGCTGCTGTTAGATAGGCCCCCAAAACCGCCTAAGTTATGCCAGGGACCACTCCAGTCCGTGAAGCAGCTCAGGGTTGGGAACTTGTAAAGGTGACTTAAATCCATCTTAGTCCCTCCGTGGGCTGCAAGTTCCATGATATATCCCTTAAAGCCATAGCACAGTATATCACACGTGGACTGCCTGTCCTTTAGTGGATGTACTCCAATATACACACACATCCACGTTTCTGTCCTTTAATTGAATAATAAGGCTTATGTTTACACTACAAAAAGTTAGGTCGGCTTTGTTAAGGTCGACTTAACAAAGTGCTTCCCCTGAATGGGGACTTAGGAAGTTGACCTAACTGCCCTTAGGTCGACCTAATAAAGTGGACTTAAGCATCCACACTGTGCTTAGGTTGACCTAAGGAGTCGACCTAAGGGTTAGGTTGACCTAACCGGTGGTTCTTATTAAGTCGACCTAGCCTTTCATTAAGTTGACTTAAGGAATTTCTTAACTCGACTTAATGAAAGCCTGGTGTGGACAGGGACTAAGTTAGGTCGACTTAAGCCTCCTTAAATCGACCTAACTTGCAAGTGTAGACATAGTCATGCTGTCATTCATACTTCTTGTTTTGAGGATTTAATAGGTCTGCTAAAAGCCTAAAGGTACAACAAGATAATAGGGCTCCCTCCTAGATTCAGACTCTCCCTAGTTGATTCCGCTCATTAGAGTTATTTTGTAAGGGTCTCTTAATAATCCACAGACACACTCACACAGTTCTGAAATCATGCACAAAAGGCCATGGCTTAGGGAGATGAAGACAACTCTGCTAAATGAGTCCTGATTGATTAAGAGAAAATACATTTTTATTCACAGAAAATAGCATTTGTTACCACAAATGTTTCACCTTCAGCACAAATATGAGTTACACTTACATTTACTAAGGGAATTATAGCAGCACTACATCTAATTACTTCCCAGCAGCTATTGGCCTCAGGTTAGATATGAGCTACTTCTGGCAATATGTGGTGTGGGTTCATGTAAAAGGGGCCCAGCGTTCTCATTGTCTTGGTAGATAACAGCAGAGTGGCATGTTGCAGGGTGTCTATACTATGCATAACACAATACAAAATAAGAGCTTATTCCAAACATAACACTGCCCGAATATTTATCTTCTAATATTGCTTCTGCTAATTCCAAATTCAGTATACCATACAATGCCTATGCTGAAACACAGAACGCATGTCATGTTGACCCATAAGCAAGTAAGATCTGTCACAAAGAGGACACAGAGTTATGTCCAGTAATTAGATCACATTTCAAAAAGTAATTGAAGCATCAGACAAGAAGTCTGTCAACGAAATGCAGTATCATCAATTCGATACAACATTTTTTCTTGTGAGAGAGACAGTAATTACTCTCGGTATAGGCTAGCGATAACCTCCAATTGTATAATTATTACATTAGGAAGACACATATCACCTGCTGTGGTCCCAGGTTCAACCCCTCCATTAGCCTGGGTATGACAATTATATATTACATATGTTCTATTCTTGAGGCATTTGTGATATTACCCAGGGTAAAATCTGGACAGATAAACAGCTATATCCCCTCATTACTCCCAGTTATATGTAAGAGTGCTACAACCAGCCACCCTTTAATTACATTGCATGGCAATATCAGCCAATTCCCAGGCCCAAACTTTCCCCCCAGAAATGCGCATCTTGTACTGCTCACTACTCTGCTGAACAATACAAACTCATATAAAATCCATCATTTTATTAATAGAAAATGATAGACACAAATCCTGTTATCCCAAATGGAGGTTCTTAAACACTTCAACCCAAACACACTGATTTAGATAAAACAAGGTTATTAACTACAGAAAGATAGATTTTAAGTGATATGAGTAATGAAGTATAAAAGTCAGAATTGGTTACAAGAAAATCAAAGTAAATCACAGTTAATGGCACACTTAACAAGCTAGAGGGAATTCAAGGCAAAGGTCTTTCTCACCCTGTGTTTTAGCAGTCCTGCCGGTTGAATCTTTCAGTCAGGATCCCTCCCCAATCTCTATGCAAAAGAATAAATGGACATAAATCTGACATCAGAAATCACAACATTCAAAAACCAATAGGGGAACACTTCAATCTCCCTGCTCACTCCATCGATGACTTGTTCATAGCGGTGCTCAAACAAATGAATAACACATCACAGCTTCAAAGAGAAACTACAGAATTGGAATTTATATGTAAATTAGACTCTGTTGCCTCAGGTTTAAACAAGGACTATGGATTTTATTCTCATTACAACAGGTGATTTGACCTCACCTTTTTCTATATGCTGTTCCCCAGTGTTTGAATCCCAACACCTATTCTGATTTGCTGTTACAGCCTGACCTGATCCTGTGTCATACATTTCCCTGCATTTAATTTCCTCCCATTCTGTAAATTCCACATCTTCAAAGCGTCTGACGAAGTGGGATTTTCTCCCATGAAAGCTCATGCAATAAATAAATTTGTTAGTCTTTAAAAGTGCCACAGGACTCCTTGTTTATTCCAGAACCGATTCTTTTGTTCTCCTGGAGTTGTGGATGCCATGACTGGAGAGAAAGGAGGGATAATTTGGGACACCTCTTCTCTCCTTTTATAGACCTTCCTTTTCATTGAGGATCCTCCCCAGGTAAGGTTCAGGAGACATGAAGTCTGTGTGAATGGAACCCCCAGCTGTTTCCTCTTTCCTACCGAAGAATGGTCATTCAACCAAGTGAGAATCCACTGGATTTTGTTGACACCTAGCTGAGGCATCAGCTAATCTTTTATCTCTGAGGTCTGACTCTTAAGATTCAGATCAAGTCTTTATTAATATCATAAAATAGAATCCTTTAATTTTGCATACAATGTGGCCACATATGTTTTACGAGGACAGGGATCAGTAAATCACAAGTTTTCAAATGATTCCTCACAAGGCATACTTAGTATAAAATTTATCAGAGTCTTGTAAAAGGGGGGAATCTAATGGTACAGGCTGTTACTGCATATTATGACCCTTTTTCTGTATAGAGGATCTTCTTTAGCAGTAAGTTTTAGAAGCTTTGGTATGAGTGTCTCCATGAATATCAGGTAAATGAGAGATTTTCTTTTCTCCTGAAATCTAGTTGTCTTTTCTTTGCTACTCTTGTTTGGTTTTATACTCTTCTGTCCAACAAGGATATAATTCTTTACTAAACTATTGGCAAATGTTCAGATTTCTTTAAAATATTTATTGGAACTCTAAAAAGCAGATTCCTACACATCCAGGCAATATATTCCCTTGAAATTATTGAGCAATGGAGTTACATTATGCATGACTTTGCCCCATTAAGAATGACAACCATAATGCCAATTTTCTGAATAAAGCAAGACATCAATGCATACATTTCATGAGTTCTGGTGTGAATAGATTTTCAATGTGTGCCCCAGAGAATAAAGCCCCTTATGAATCATAGAAGCATAGACGATTAGGGTTTAGAATATGCCCCTTCTGAAAAACCAAGAGGCATTCTATGTTTATATCCTGGAGGACATTAAGGATTTCATGCCACTTTGCCATGGAAGTAGAGGCCAACTCACATTCTAACATACAAGGTATTGAGCAAGCTATTATATGTAGTACTACAGGGGTCCTGCTTCGTTCACCTATACATAGTTTTTACCAGCACAACTAGACCATCCCTGAAAGGTGTTTCTTAAAAACTTCCAACAAGGGGATTCTATGACCTCCCTTGGTAATTTATTCTTGTTCTTAACTAACGTCATAGTTAGAAAACTTTCTCTGACATCTAACCTAAATCTTCCTTAGTGCAGATGAAGCAGATTATTCTTGTCCTACCTTCAGTGAGTAGAAAGAACAATTGATCACTGTCACCTTTATAATTAGGTTTGGAAGATTTGTATTTTTGTCAGTACATGTCGGTAAATGATTTTACCATGCACACACAAAATATTTCCACTGATAATAAAAATTTATTGATATGAAAAGTAAGAATAATGCTGCTTGAGAATTTACTAATTTGTTTATTGTTTCATGTGATATTGATAATTTGTGCTTTAATGGTTATAAAACTTTTTTGAATCCCAACATCTATGTTCATTAAAGGTGGAAGGCAGCATCAATGAGAGAGTATGTCCCGTTGATGTAGTGTCATGAAGATGCTGCGTTGCATAGACGTAAGTACATTGATATGAGATACTCTAGTAATGTTATGGAACGTAACTAGTGTATCTTACATTGACCCCTCATGACTGTAGAGACCAGGTCTCAAGTATGATGTTATTAATGAACTCCAGATTGATGTTAGCTTTTTTAATATAGGTACCATGTTTACCCTTCTTGAATCTTTTTCATCCTCCATGAGTCCTAAAAGTTAATTGCTAATGGTTCTAAGATTGCCTCAGCTAATTTCTTATGTGTACCCTAGGATGGATTTCATAAAGCCCCGCAGACTTGAATACATCCAATTTATCTAAATATTCTTTAATGTATTCTTTCCCTATTCCAGACCATGCTCCTTCCCCCTTGTTGTTAATATTCAATTGTGTTAAGCCTCTGGATGCTGAAAGCAAAATAAGTATTAAACACATCTCCCTTCTTGGTGTTGTCTATTACTAGCTCTCCTTCCCTGCTAAGTAATGGACCTACACTTTCCTTTATCTTTCTCTTGTTCCTAATATATTTATGGCATCTCTTCTTAATGCCTTTTATGTTCCTGGCTAGACTTAATTCACTTTGTGTCTTGGTCTTTCTGATTTTGTCCCTACCTGCTCATGCTGTTCTTTTTCACTTATTCCTAGCAATCTGTTCATGTTTCCAGTTTTTGTATGTTTCCTTTTTGATCTTCAGATCATTAAAGAGCTGCTAATGCAGTCATATTGGCCTCTGACTATTCCCTTGTCATTGGGATGGTTTGCTGTTGTGCCCAAAACATTGTATCTTTTAGAAACTGCCAGCTCTCCTGACCTCCTTTATCCTTTAGTTTAAATTTTCTTCCTATGGGACCCAGTCACCAGTTCTGCAAGTTTGTTAAAGTATGCTTTTTTGAAGTCCAATGTCCTTACTCTGCAGCTCTCACTCCTTCCTTTCCTTAGAATCATGAAATCTATCTACTCCAGTATCCTGCCTCTGATAACAGCGAGTAGCCACATGCCTCACAGAGATAACTAAAATCCCAATTGCAGGCAGATGTGGAATTATCTTCCCAAAGGAAGGTCTCGAACATTTTTGGGCTTGGAATATATTGACAGAACACATACATGCTGGTCGGGGATGGAGGGATGTTTCATACAAAAAAAAAGCCGCATATATTGGTTGAAAGTTGATTTAAAAGAGTTAGAAGGAAAAATATTGCTAGCATCGAAATTTTTTCACAGAACACCTATTCACATCACACGGAACGCAAGTGTTTCATGGAACACAGTTTGGGAAACACTGAGTAAGAGATTGCCTGCTACATTAATAATCTAGATGTTATATTTGTTATAACTGTGAATATTCTGGTTATCTCTATAAACTTTGAATCTTTCTTAGTTCTTGGCCTCAATGACATCTTGTGGCAGTGAGTTCTATTGTTTAATTACATGTGAAGTAATTTATCAATTTTGATTTTGCCAACTTTTAATGTCATTAATGGTCTCTTGCTCCTGTATTACAAGGCAGGGAGAACAGTAATTCGTACTCTACATTATTTTATACACTTTAACCTGTCCTCTTTCACTTATGTCTTTACTAATGTAAACAACCCTAATCTTTGCAATCCCTCTTCATCTGTGAGTTTTCCCAGTTCCCTAATCATTCTTATTGGCCTTCTGTAAACCCCTTTAATTCTGCAAAACAAACAAGGAGTGCTGTGGCACTTTTAGGCTATGTCTACACTGGCAAGTTAGTTCAAATTAAGGAGGCTTAATTCAAACTAACTTAAGCCTTGGCTACACTAGGCTTTCATTCGTTTGAATTAAGGGCTTCCTTAATTCGAACTAATAAATTTGCTTATACTTTTAGAAGTAAGGGTTAATTCGAACTAAGTTCAAATTAACCCAATGTGGCCATGTTAGTTCGAACTAATTGCTTAGTTCGAACAAACCGGCACATTGAGCTCAATGCAATTGACTAATTTGAACTAACTTTGGTAAGTGTAGACATAGTCTTAAAGACTAACAAATTTATTTATCGCATGATGGCACACAGTACTCCAGATGAGGCTGCACCACTGATTTATAAAATGGCATTATACAATTTGTGTTATTCACCATCCCAGTTCCTTATGTAGCCTAATGTTTCATTTGCTTTTTTGATTGCAGCTGCATATTAAGCATAGGTCTACATGGGGGTGTCTGTTGTGATGCCCTGGCCCCTTTCCTGAGCTGACACAATTAATTTTCAGCTCTCTAAGGTATATGAATAGTTAACATTTTCCCTTCTAATGTGAATTATTTTCAACTTATCAAGAAGTTGTTAAACAGGGAGCTAGTGTTCAATACTAAGGAGAAGGAGAAACTCTGCCCCCTTCTGGGCCTATCTAGCAGAAAGAGAAAAATTCCTTCCCTGATGCTGAATTGTGTCTGTCCTACGGGAAATTCCCATAGTGGCTGGCCCAGAAGTGATGCCCACAGGAAAGCCCACAAACTTATTCTGACGCTAATCCTAAAGAGGGGAGAGTGGAAGCAGCTGTTCCCAGACACACAGTGGTGTCACGGGGAAAGATTGTGTATTCTGGAGTCAATAGGTTCCTGTCACATCCATCAGCCCAGCAATTGGCTATGTCGCAGGTGGGTGCACAACCCCCATCAGATGTCTCCCCCAGCACAGTCCACAAGGAGACCAATGCAAATCAGGGAGGGAAGAAAATGAGATTGAAGGGCCCAGGAGTGGCTTTCCCCCTGTCAGCCTAAAGTAAAGCCACCTCTGCTGAGGCCAGAGGGGCACTGAAGAAGCATTGTTGCCTTATCATGCAAGGAAAGTCTGAAGTTGCCTATTGAGGTTGATCAACTGGACAGATCTGGTCATACAAATATTGAATTTCACAACTGTTTTTGATACATGTATAGCTTTAACAATCTTCATAAATGTCAAGGGTTTCAGTGTTACATGATAAACACACTCATTTTTATTGTTACTTCCTTTGGGGACAAACAAAATGCTTCTGAGTACCTGACTGCTTGCTTCTGCTAGAGACTTGGACAGTGTCTGTCAAGTTCTGTTATTACACAGGTGCTGGACTTCAAGACTGCAAGAAGCATTTAAGACGATTGGGACTGTGTGGGAAGCACTGGTCTAGTGTGGGCTCAGTGAGAAATCCTTGCTAGAGTGGTAACACACAACTGTAAGTTGGGTTAAGAGGAAAAAGTTCACTGCCCTTGGCTCCACCACAGAGTTTATCTGGAATCAGATGAGGTAAATCAGGTGGACTTGTTTCCTGACTTTCCTGAGATTATTTAAAATTCAGAATTTTTTAAAAATAGAGTCAGCATTTAGCTACTTGCCACAAAAGCACTTTTGACCAATAATTCCCTGTCCTGCTCTGGATATTGAGAGACAGAGGAGTAAAACATTGGCTTAGCGAATTTCATAATGGGAAATGAATGGCAATGCTTGCTGCTCAGTTCTTGGGGGGTGAACTTGCTCCAATGCAGGGAAGGCTTATCCAAGACCTGATGCACTTGTCATAGGCTTAAATAGGGTTTAAGAGTATAGTGGCCCTTATGGGAAACCCCTGTAATGGAGATTAATTTCATCCTGAAGTAATACTAGCAAATGGAAATTCACCTTCTGTTTCACATTCTATTTTAGACAGGCTTGTTTTGCTGTCCTTTTAGCACACATCAGCATAACTCTGTATTTTAGCATTTTTAATGTTTTACGTGACGCTGTTCTAAACACGGTAAATACAGAGTCATTGGTATGTTATGTAGAGGAAGTGTAATGAGTCTCATGTACAAACTTGACTTTCTCTTGCTGCAAAGCTTGACTGAAACAGAATACACAATAGTGCTGCCAATTTCAGTGGGAAGTTCTTCATCAAGTCCCCATGGTTCACAGACAGTGCCTCGACCTCTCCTGTACTTATGATACATACAGCTGCAGTTTAATGGCTGAAATGACTTTGAAGCTTTCCCAGTGGAACCAATTTTCACCCTCTGTGAATAGCAGTTTCAGCCTTTCAGCAAAGAGTTTAGTTTGGTGATAATTTAACATGTGAGGCCAGCATGAGAATGAATTTTAACAGTTGCCCTAATGGCAGGCCTTTCACATTGTGAATAGTGAATCGGATGTAGGGCTTTTTGGAAGAGACGCACACTCCAAACTAATATAGGCTTGTGAGATATTTTGTCAGTGAGAAAAAACGTTACTCACAGCTAGTGCATCTGCTGCTGGCTTGTCAGTGCAGATGGCAAAACTTCACAGAGAGAAATAGTTAGAAAAGTCATATTCAATATGATTCCAGACCTTACAGTGCCAATAGAGTGTTTGTAAACCATAGGACACGGGCATTCCATTTTACACTGATGAAAAAGTCTCTTCTGAATTTTGGCTAATAAATGCTCTGGAAGAAGGCAGGAGAAATGATCTATACAACAGAATAATGAAGAGTGGAAAAATCTTCATAAAGTCCTTCATGTAGAACTCAGAGCAACACTGATTTCAGTCTTTGCATTTCTCTTAATTTTAGCCCACCAGAAAGGCTATAGTTTTAGCTTTCCCTTGAGAGAAGCCCACATTAAAATTTAGCCATCATGCCCTTTTGTTATAGTTACAAGATCCTGCATCTCTGATGCAGGCAAAACTCCCATGAAGTTCAGTTAAGTTTGGCCTGAGTAAGAGCTGCAAGATCAAACCTGCAAAATTATAGAATGGTCCAGAATAAATCAAATGTAAACATGGGGGTCTGGATGACATTTTCCTACACCCAAAATATCTTTTGTTTAAGTGTTTTCTCAATTAAAAAATGAAAGGCAGACAAAAATAGAAACGAGATAGGACTGAAATACTTGACCAAGGAATCACCATACATCTGCAAAATACAACATGGAGTGTAACCAGGAACCTGATCTATCTGCTGCTGTACCAACCACACCGTATAACTAACTAATGATACCTGACATTGTAACATATAACACCAATCAGCTTATCAAATCTTGTTTTCTTCAATTGGCCTTGATGTTTCCTTCTGTGAGCTGTGGTAAAAGGAAATACTGGAAGAAAGAGTGGAAATCCTTGTTACTTGTTCAATAGTATACCTGCTTTCTTGGATTGTTCTTTAAGAGGAGCTGTTGATAGGGAATAAAGTATTCCACTAATAGTAGACAGAACATCATCAGTAGAAAACATGACAGCTGGCCACTTTAACTTGAGTTTGGTTGATGACCCAAAAGAACCCATGGAAGTAATTTTGCTCAGGACACTTAAACCTCTACTGAGCTCTAGAAAATATGCACTAGAAAACAACTCTGTACCAATAGCAGGATGGATTAGACAACACAATAGTTTATTTCTAATTTTTACTATCTTGATTCCAGAAAAAGTTGTCTGTAGACAAGTTTTTCTTTCATTGTAATGTATTTGAGATTTTAATAGTGACACTTTGTTCTGGACTAAACCCCAATAGCAGTGTGTTGTGGAATTTCATATCACTGAGATTTAAAATGTATAGACCTCATATCAACACATTCATAAATAATAAAAGTGTAAAGCTGAGCTGGTATCTTTTCCAAGAGGTACTTGTAATAACTTGTGAAACACTGAAATGAAATAATGTATTTAGGTGATATACTTTTAAAAACAAACACTGAGGAAATGCATAACCCCCGCCTCCTTTACTTTTTGTTGGGGTGTTGATATAATTGCAGCTTACAATATGCCCTTTGTAACTTGTATTGCAAGGTTAGGTAGGCTATCTTGTAAAGTAGACAAAGGTACTCAATTAGAAAACCCAACACACTTATTTCCTGAGTAACTCACTGAACACACGTACATAGCATACTTGGACAACAGAGTCCTGTGACACTTTTAAAGACTAACAGATTTATTTATCGCATGAGCTCATGCGATAAATAAATCTGTTAGTCTTTAAAAGTGCCACAGGACTCTGTTGTCTTTCTACAATAGACTAACATGGCTACCGCTTTGGAATAGCATACTTGGTTATAGCAAAATTTGCACAACAGTGCATGATCTCATTGGGGTATAATTTCAGGCTGGGCCCAGAGTATACAGGTACATGTAGTTGCATCTTCACAATGGAAATGCAAACATGCACACAAATTTATACCTGCAAAGCCCATTCCTTAACTTTCTTTATCAGTAGACTAATAGTTGCAATTCATTGTCTGGTAGTGCTACTTCAGATACATATTTATACACTGATTTCATATAGGACTTAGTAATGTTACAGAGAAGAGTGTCCGATCAATGGGTAGGGATGCAGGAACTCCTAACTTCAAAACCAGGCTCTGATTGCTTTAGCTAAATCTCCAGCTCTGCCAGTTTCTTCGTCTGCAAAATGGGGATTATATATACTCATAGGCTATGTCTACACTTACAAAAGCTAGTTCGAATTAGTTAATTCGAACTAATTTTAGTTAGTTCGAATTAACTTAATTAACTTAATTCGAACTAGCATGGCCCCACTAGAATGCTAGTTCGAACTAGCCATGTACATGCAGGGCACTTGCTTAGTTCGAATTAGTCAGTTGCATGAAGGTCAATCTGCTGATTAGTTCGAACTAAACAGTTAGTTCGAACTAATATGGCCACATTGACTTAATTCGAACTAACAATTTCAAATTAAGGGTTAGTTTTAACTAAACAATCGAATTTATTAGTTTGAATTAAGGAAGCCCTTAATTCAAACTAATGAAAGCCTAGTGTGGCCAAGGCTTAAGTTAGTTCGAATTAAGCTTCCTTAATTCAAACTAACTTGCAAGTGTAGACATAGCCATAGACTTTAAGGTCAGAAGGGACCAATATGATCATCTAGTCTGACCTCCTGCACAATGTAGGCCGCAGAACCTCAGCCACCCACTCCTGTAATAAACCTCTAACCTATTAAAGTCCTCAAATCAGGCTTTAAAGACTAAGGTACACAGAATCCACCAGCAGTTGAGTCATGCCTCATGCTACAGAGGAAGGCAAAACCCCTTAGAGCCTTTGCCAATCTGCCCTGAGGGAAAATTCCTTCCTGACCCCAACATGGTGATCAGTTAAACCCTGAGCATGTGGGCAACACTCATCAGTCAGACACCCAAGAAAGAATTCTCTGTAATAACTCAGAACCCACTCATCAATCATCCCATCGGCATATCTATCACCAGGAGACAAAGGCCATTCAATTGTCAAACTAGACTGCCCAGTTATACCATCCCATCCATGAATTGATCAAGCTCAGTTTTGAAACCAGCTAGTTTTTTTGTCCCACTGATCCCTTTGGAAGGCTATTGAAGAACTTCTCTCCTCTGATGCATAGAAACTCGCATCTAATTTCAAGTCTAAACTTCATAGGATTCATAGGATTATGGACCATTAATTAGAATATCAATATAATATGAACTTCATACGTATTCATAGGACTATGGACCATTAATTAGTCCATAATACAAGAGGAAGCAAATGCAAATTAGAGGCCCAAGCCTACGATCTGATCCAGGCTCAGATAGGGTGCATTTGACATCTTAGAATGGTTGAGATCTTAACATCAAATGTGAACAACCCCCATTTGGGGAAAACATTGACTCACATCTGGATTTTGAACGCTTTAGTTTGAGAGTCTTCAAAGTTGAGAGTTTTGTTCTGTTCATTTATAAAGATAAGGAGTTTGGATCTAGAATTCAGTTTTGAGACCCATCTTTTGTTTGCAGCACATTCTGAAGATTTAAAAAAAATGCTAAGAAGATGGAAGAAACTAACAATAAGTATAGCTCACATTTAAACTGATATGTTTGTACTTCATAGCTCAGCAAGAGTCCAGTCTACTCAGCCCATTGGGCAATGGATGAAAGATTCATTGGCTAGTACCCCTCAATAAATCAGTATGGCCATCTCCTGAAGTATCACTGAATTTTTCTGAACTGGTTTAGCTCCTCTTTAGATGTAATCAAAAGAAAATAAAACAAAGCTCTCAGTGCCTGCTGTGCTGTAACCTCCATCGACAGCTTGAGTTAGTGTGTCCATGGTAATGGACTGCCATGTAAGCTGTTACCAAGCGTGTGCATGTGTGTATTTTCTTTTTGGGGGATGACAGTTCCCAAATGAAAGGACACTTCAGCTCTGATATAACTTGCCTTCTATTGTCTGAGTTTTGTTTGTTTTCTGGCAAACCCTCGCCTTGCCTGTGTGTTATGTGCAGCTGTACATTTCCCATTTTTCTGCGGAGAGGCCAACTGGAGTCTTTGGAGGCTTCTCAGTAGTATTGCCTGAAGCAAATACTACAGCTCAATAGCAATTTAATATTGTAATCAGGGAGCAAACTGTGCAGTTTTGGCACATTGTGATAATTATTAACTACATCTATTAGCATTACGATTCTAGTAACTAATATTTACAAAATGTATCCTGTGTATGGGAGACCTTCCCTAGACATGAGAATCTGAGGTATTCCTGAGTGACTGGCAGTGGACGTTTGAGCCAGTGTTTATGTTCACTGTTTAAAGATAAAACATCAATACTTCAAAAGATCTATTTCATGAATAATAAATTCTCAGGGTATAAAACTATGCCGCACACCAGAACATTTTGTGAATTTATGGGAAAGTTTTCCTGCGGAAAACCCCCCTGGAAAATAAGATTTAAAAAAACCACACCTCAAAACCCTCATATAGTATAAAGGGAATTCCACTGAAACATTACATTGCTGTTGCTGCTTCTTCAGCTTAGCATATAATTTTCTCATGCTTTTCCTATATTACTGGAGGAAAGTTTGATGATCTCTTGATCCACAGCTCAGGCCATGCAAAAAACAAGGACATATCTACACAGGGGCGCACAATTAATCTGAATTAACAAAAGGTGTGAATTTAAAGTGGATTAGTTAAACTGCATTAAATCCCTGTGTAGAGACTCTTAACCCGAACAAAGTCCACTTTAATTCAGAATATCTTAATTCACCTAAAAGTTGATGACCAAAAATAGTTCTCTAAACCGAAGGGCAGCAATTCTATTCTTGACAAATTAAACTTCCCCAAACCATTTTGATGCCCCCAAATGAATCAGTTCTTTTATTTTTTTTTGGCATATCAGTACTTCAGCTAGTAGACCTTTCTGGTAGTTCTCATATTCTGAAAGAGGAGCTAGGAAAAATGCGAGAAAAGACTTGACTTGAGTGAAGATATTTGTATCCAAGACAAACTATATATGCAGTATGCTTTACTATCTACGGGTGCGTCTACATTTACAAATTAAGTCGACTTAAGCTTGCTTAAGTCAACTTAATTTAATCTGCGTTTACACTACATTTTCCTTAATTCAACTTAAACTGCTCCTTAAATCAAATAAAGGAAAAGTTAGTTCGAATTAATAACACCTCGTTTTAATTCGAACTAGCTCTTAAGTTGACTTTATTAAGTCGACTTAGCCAGTGTAGACGCAAATTAGCTCTAAATCAACTTTAAGTCGACTTAAAGGGCTTCAGAGCTTCCCCACTGCCCTCCCTGCCAGGGTGGCTGGCACAGGCAGAGCCTGGCATGCCCTCCCATAGGGCAGAACAGAGCCCTGACCACCCCGCTCCTATGCCCTGCCAGTGTCCCTGTCCTGCTGAGTCCCAGGTCCACCTAGCCCCTACAAGTCGACTTAGGCATCCAGTGTGGATGCTCTAAGTCAATTTGGCAGGATCCCCTTAAAGTCGACTTTGTTAAGTCGACTTAGCTAAGTCAACTTAAATTAACAAATGTAAACATAGCCTATGAGCAGGATTCAGGAAAGAATCCCCATACAAAGAAAACATATAAGCACATTTCTGTAAACATTTACTTAAATATTTTCCTGAATAAGGATGTACTTAAGCATGTGGTTACGTGTTTTCTTTAACTGGGACCACCATTAGTGGATATGCAACATGTTGCAAGAATAAGTATAGCCTCAGAAAAATGCTTTATTTTCTAAGATTGTTATTCTTGTGAAATGAGCTTTGAAGAACTTGTCAAATTCTTGTTCATGTGCACTGGTTTTTCCATCAATAACACATATTATGCCCTTAGTGTTTCTACTGACATTCAGTGATTACTAACATGTTATTTTGGTATACTTTTGGCTGTTATGCACATATTCCCCAAATAATAGAAGCAATGATTAACATATGTAGACAATCCTTTTCTATCGTGTTTTGCTGTGTGTGTTCATTAGACTGAGCTACTTTGTAAAGAAAATATGAGTCATACATATAAATTTAGATATAGATATACCACACAATACCTTGCTACCCTTTTGTCAGCTGTTTAAATAAAAAACAAATTAAACAAGTATTCAGCTTCATATAGTTCCTGTAACACAAGAGCCAGCCACCAGGAGCGTCCCCTGGGGGGAGTCGAGGCTGCCTGCCAGGCAGCAGGGAGAGCCGGCCTGGCCTGGCCTGGCCTGGCCCCGGAAAGCTGAGGCTGCCCGCCACCGGGCAGCAGGAAGCCGGCCCCAGCTGCAGCTGTGAGCCGGCTGCTGCCGCCCCCGCCCTGGCCACAGCCGGGACACCAGGTTGCCCAGGGCCGGCGCCCCAGCCAGGGACCGGAGGCCACTGCCAGGAGCCAGTCCCAGCCGAGGCCCCACGCCGCCAGCGGCTGGACCCTGTGCACCTGCCCCACCCCTGGGCCTGCCTGCTCCGCCCTGGGGGCGGTGAGGACCAGATTAGAGGCCGGGCCAAGTGCTCCCGTCCCATCCTGCTGGCTTCGACTGGCTGCCGAAGGTAGCGGGGAGCAGAATGAAGTGCGGCCGTGGGGGGCCCGCAGTGTGGACCCCGCACTGCCCCGCTGGGAGAGGGACAGCACGGGGCCCACATAACCGCAGGGCCCGGATCTCCCCCCAAGGACGGCCCTGCCAGCCACCAATCTGTAGCTCTTAGAACTTGTAAACTAGTTATGTCTTATTGGAAATTTTCATGTCTTTCAATTGCAGCTCTATATAGTGTCAACAAGCAACCAAATATACCACCTAATTTATCAAAATATATGCCTTGTATTACTGGGTAAATCAGCCTATTCGGGTTCAAATGAAAATGAGAGAACAAACAAACAAAAACAAGAGAATATGTGCAATGCCTTCAGATGACCGGTTGGTATTGAAGAGAAGGTTTTTTATTTCAGCATGTAAAACTAGTCAACGTGTTTAAAATAGGGCTATGCTTCTTCAACCACTGAAATAAATGGGAACTTTGCTATTGACTTAAAGGGGCACAGAATCAGGATCTTAAGCCCAGATCTTCAAAAGGTATTTCAGCACCTAAACTTGTACATGTAATTCTGTGAAATGTCACATGAATTTCACACGGACATTCTATATTTAATATAAATCCAATAACTCATGGATGGATTTGATGTTAAAAGCTGTTTGATACTGTTTCCTTTATATTTTAAAAATTTATTTCATATTGAAGTTCTACAAAGTTCAGACAGCCAGAGAAAACACGACCAAATGGCTTGTCATATATAAATATATACAAAGCATAAATGAAAAATTATTATATAATATTAGGTCAATAATGCACACATAGTTGCATAAAAATGTTTATCCAAATTTATAGCTTAAAACACATTATTATAATTAGAGCCCCAAATTAAAATTATACCTCCAAGTTCCAAGCAAATATAATAAGACTTGTATACCTGTCTCTCTAACTTCCAGTGGTCTCATAAGTTAGTAATAGGGCATATGAGCAATAGTTTAGTTTTAAAAATGCCTTTAATGACAATAAATATTCCACAGATAGATTTGATAAACATATTACTATTTTAAGCAAACATCAGTATTTAGTTTCAGCATTAGTAAAAATAGGCATTCGCCAGCTGTAATTTTCTTCTTGGTTACAAATGCCATTAACTAAAGAAGGGGGAAAGGAACCATTAAAAACCATTTACATCAATTGTTGTTAAGGGGACTTAGTCCCTGATTCAGCAAAATATTTACACTTAAGACAATAAAGACCTTTACGGCGTTGATGGGCACTGTTTCTGAAAAGAATTGCACCACATCGACAATAAGCAATAATTCAAGGATTAAAAGGTGAACATTTTCAGAAGTGCCCAAGTAACTTAGGGCGTGTCCACATGGACCAGCAATTCACACACTGGAAGTCTGATTTCTAAAGTACACTAATGTGTTGCACATTAATTGGTCCACATAGAGCATGCTGGTGCACAGTCCAGGTTCTCTAGGGGTGCATCTACACTTACAAATTAAGTCGCCTTAAGGAGGCTTAAGTTGACTTAAACTACTCCACATCCACACTGGGCTTTCCTTAAGTCGACTTAAGCATTTCCTTAAGTTGACTTAAGGAAAAGTTAAGTTGACTTAATAACACCTCAATTTAGGTCAACTTAATGCTTTAGTTGACCTTATTAAGTTGACTTAATAAAGTCGACTTAACTTTTCTAGTGTAGTCATAACCAAAGATGCTTCAATGTAATACATGGCACTATGTTAAAATGCACTAGGGAATCTTTAGTGCACAGCAGCTGTCTCTACACAGACCAATTAATATGCAACATATAAGTGTGCTTTGGAAATAAGCCCTTGGAGGGTGCATTACCTCATCATGTAGCTAAGCCCTCAGGGGCTACGTCCCATTTTCCAAAGCAACTTGTATCCTTACTAGCCAAAGTCTCATTGAAAGTCAATGAGACTTAGGCTCCAACTGGCCTGATTTTTAAAGGTATTTGGGCATTGAGAGTTGTACTGAAAATAGATCATACATAAGTAATATGTTTAGAGGCATATTTTGTGCTCAGTCTTTGTGCTGAATACTACTGATATGTAGACTGAGGACAGAGTACAGCCACTTCAGTGACATAGGGTAGTATAGTATTATATAATATAAACCATAGAAAAGGTTATAAATAAATAATGTGCAATATAATACAACAGGCTTGAAAAAACTGCTATAAAAATTTACCTGGCCAGGCACAAAATCAACTCTTCTACCTTTTCCCCGATGGTTGAGAATGAAAATACGAATGCTATTGAATTCGCCCATCAAAAGAAAGTACTCATTCCAGGGAAATGGACAAGTGGGTGTTTGTTAGGCTGGAACACAGTATAATGATCGGGAGCGCTGTGTGTACATGAGACAGCATGCCTGCTAACATTTTTCTAAAAGGCTGCAGAAAAAGTTATGGGAGATTGTGTAACATTAACTGTTTGCCTAATTTTCTTAGGATATGCAGATTATTTGGCTGGGGGACAGAGATGGGAGTAGATTCTCTGCATAAATAGCTCTCAAAACCAGTCCCCATTCTTGTTTTGCTTCTGCCTAAGGATCTGGGTTTTTTGCCTGCCAAGACCAGCTGCTTCCTAGCTGGCTAGGCCACTCTTCGGTGGCCCAGGGCTGCTTCTAACATGAAGGGGGAACCAGCTCCTCTGAGGCTAGCTGGAACAGCTGTGTCCCTCCAGGCTGGTTAGTACAGTTTATCTGCCTACTGGGCCTGAACAGCAAGCTACCACCAGTCTTCTCTTTTCCCTCTTATCTTTCCCTTATTTCCACAGCAATGGTGACCTATATCACCTACCCTGAATATATCAACTTTGTTACCGTTGATGTTTTTGATTTCATCATTACTCTTGGCCACACAATCATTCTTGTATGTGTATCAATATTGTAACATCCTTGGGCTAAGTCTACCCTGTCTCATGGCTGGATGTCGACGGGGTTGTACTTCACTGATACAGTGGATCAGAATTGTAGGCCCCAGATTTTGGGCCAGAATGTTTCTGACTCCTGCCAAGACACACAAGGGAAGAGAGGATGCGAAGGACACAGGGATCTTATGCTCACTGCTACCGACCTGACTCTTTAGGCTGGCAAATGGAGATCTCAAGGAGAATTCAATCAGTAGCCTCTTAAGGAAAGGTGGAGGGTAGCTGAACTCCACCTTGCTCTCAGCAGTACATTCCTGGTGATGTTCCTTCTTGAGTTGTGCAGCTCCACAACTCACCCCCTAGCCACATAGGTCTAGACAAACAGATCCCTTATGAAAGCCATTTTAACCACACACCCCAAACTGAATTTTTTTTGTCCTGGCATGAGGGGATCCATAAAATGTGCCATGGGGCCTGTTGAATTGGACAATAAATAACTCCTGTTGCTCCAGGAGCCGTGTTGTTGAAACACGAGCTTAGCTGCCTGCTAAAGCTATGAAGCACTCTGGACTGGTCTTCAGAGCTGGTTCTATGATTTGAAAGGTCTCTGTGAAGTAAGGGATGTGGGTCCCTTCCAACTCCTTCCCCACTTGTGTCTTGATCTCTCAAGGATACATACTGGTGCACCCCTTCTAGGTGCCAAATGAGCACAAAGCCTTTCGGAACGTGCACAAGATGGATGGCATGTGAGGAGCACAATGGCAAATATGGAGTACCAGGAAAAGATCTCTGGTACAGCAGCAACCAGCAATGCATAGGAATGAACAAGCTGATGCAGATCTACAGTCTGATGCTCAGAGAACCGATCTATCAGAGGATCTGTCAGGTGCTCGGTGGTGGCTTCTAGTGGCACTGTAGCTGTTGGAGTAGTCAGGTGTTTAGGGAACAGAATCTGTGATGTTTAGGGCTCTATGGCTGCATCTACACTGGTAAATTAAGTTGACTTTAACTAAGTCGACTTAGTGTGTCCGCACTTAAAAATAAAGTCGACTTAAAGGGGAACTTAGAAAGTCGACCTAGAGCGTCCACATAGGATGCCTAGTTCGACTTCTAGGGGCTTAGGGGGACCTAGGGGAGGTCCACAGGGACAGGGGGCACCCCTTGCCCAATGCCAGGGGGCTCAGCCTTTGCCCCATTGTACATAGGTACAATGGGGCAAAGGGGGACAGGGACCCTGGCAGGGAATAGGGGAAGGGTGGGCAGGGCTCTGTGGGGGGGCATGCCCTGTGGGGGGGCATGCCAGGCTCCCCCTGTGCCCCCACCCTGGCAGGGACGGCATTGGTGTAGTCCTGGGGTAGTCCTAAGTGGACTTAGGGCTACCCCATGGCTACAGTAGCTTAAGTCGAGTCTAGGGAGTCGACTTAAGCCTTAGGTCGAATTCAAAGGAGGTGCTATAAAGACGACTTAATTTTAATTAAGTCAACTTTATTTTCCTTAAGTCGACTTAAGCAAGCTGCTTAAGTCGACTTAAGAAAACTGTAGTGTAGATGCAGGGTAAATTAAGTCTTAATTTACAAGTGTAGACGCAGCCTATATGACTGAAAGCTAGCACTACTATATGGAACTGGGTGAGAGTGAGGGTTTTTTGATTGGCAGAAAAATCTGCAATTTCAGGGGTTTTTTTCTATTTCAAGACAGAGCAAAACCAAACCAAGTTTCCCATCCATTTAAAGTTTTCCATTTTCAATTTCCCATAAAACAATGATGTCTCTTTAAAATTATTATTGGAATATTTTGGATCTGTTGAAATGTTTAGTTTTGGTCATCTAAATGTTTCATTCCAATTTCAATGTATTATATTATGTAAGATATACATTTAATAAATTGAAACAAAATGTCATTCTGAAATGGAAAATCAATATGTTCCATTCTGAAATATCAGACTGTTTTTTAAAACATATTTTTTAGAAAAATTTCATTGAAATTGACTCATTTCTGTACAATGATGAACTTCTGAAAAATATGCATTTTCTGACAGAAAAATGTTCTGCTGGAAAATTTTGGATCAATTCTACTGATTTTTCCCTCCCTCTTCCCCACTTTCAGGTGAGGTTCAGTTCCATAAAATTCAGTTCCATAAAATTGGCAATTCTACATTTGTATATTACACACTAAAAATGTCTATGTTAAAAGAACATTATTAAAGTTGCAAATTCAAAGATTCACAAGTTAGGAAATGGCAGAATTATAAAGTTACCTGTGCAACCTTATTTCAGCCCCCTTGTGCATTTTGATTGCAATCTTTGATTACATGATCACATGCTATTTTCCCCCAAAGAGTCTGTCTCATTCAGTGCACAGGTTGGATTTACCCTGATGGTGAATCAAGCCGGTGCACTGAAGTAGGCTGTTGTCTGTGGGACCCCTGACTCAGTTGTTGTAGAAATAGGAAGGTATGTGGTGAATGAGGCAGGGATTTCTAAGAAGAGAAGGAGAGGTCATGGTTAAGAAAATAGAATGCTGCTCTGGAGAATTGGATTCTATCCCAGTTTCTGCCACAGAATTCCTGTGTGATGCTGGGCAGGTTACTTAAACACACTTTTTTCAGCTGATCACTAATTGCATGTTCCTAACATTCTTCACATATGATTTGAAGCCCTGGGGGGTCTCATATGCAGAACTACTGAGCACTAGTAGTTGTAACTGAAGTTAACAGAAGCCATGCTTGGATATATAAAGTTCTGAATAAGATTAAATGCTCAAAAAAATCAGGTTCTAGATATCTCAGATTGGACACCCCAAATTAGGGGAGATTTTGACTTCAATTTCTCTGTGTCTCAGTTCCCTATCTGTAAAATGGGGATAATAATACTCCTTCTTCTCCAGGTGTATTGTGAAGATAAATTAATTAAAGTTTGTGGCGCACTCAGATTCTATAGTAATAAGCACTTTTTAAAAGCCCCTGAGGAAATTAATAATCCTATCTTTAGGGTAGCATTTGAATTGCATGCCTAAGTGTAAATAAGTCATGTGTGTATGTGTAACCCATATGCCTGAACAGGCTATCTCTGAGAGACCTGCTGAGGGTGGGTTACTGTTGCTGGGCAGATTAGCTACCCACAACTAGAAACTTCCAGAAGCAGGGAGTGGTAGCATTTTGAGCATGCTCCACAGTGTACCCTGCTGGTGTGATGTGATGTGGTCAGTCAGATCACATGAGAGCAGTAATCTGTGCAGACAGCAGGCAGGAGCTGCCTTGAGAAGAGCCCATGTGCTCAGTTTTCAGGAGAGAAGCTGAGCCAGGAGTGAACAAGATGTTTTCTCCCTCTAATGGAGTCATCTGCAACAGATTTTGCAGACATGCATATGGGACTGAGGGCTGGTTGCAAAGGAGAAGGAAAAGCCTGCATGGAATGCTACAGAAGATTCCTGCAAAGAAAGAAGGGGACAGCTATTTCTTGCCACTCAAGCCTCTACATTCGAACAAAGACTGTAGCTGAGAGTTGGGTGAACTCCACCTGGACTTTGGGACTCTTGGGTATCTTTCATGTGGGGGTTTGTGTAGGGATTGTTCTTGGTAAATTGTATTTTGTTTTCTTAGGATAAGGTTCATTTAGTTAGTAGTTAATAAAGTTCATTGTTATGTTTGTTTTTAGTAGTATTTTAATGAGGGAGGGTAACTGAGCAATCTTTGCTGTGAGTCCCATACAGACTGGATCCTGGGACTCCAGCTACTTTCTCCATAGGGATTGGGGTTGATTTCTGTGAGGCACTGGAGAAAGGCAATTAAATGAATTTTAGCCCACCCGAAGGTTACATATGTACCTCCCTACTCTATAGTGGATCTCAGAGATCCAGGGATTCTAGGGGAGTAAGCTCCTGCCAATGGAGGCAAATCTCCCATCTCCCTGACAGAATGATCTGGTAAGAATTGTGTGTGGAGAACGAATTACAGTAGCATGAAGAGGCCACAACTCTCTGGCTATATCTACACTTACCAAAGTTAGTTCGAATCAGTTAATTCGAACTAACTAATTTGAACTAATTTTAGTTAGTTAGAATTAACTTAATTCGAACTAGCATGGCACCACTAGAATGCTAGTTCGAACTAAGCAAGCGCCATGGTTTTACTAATTCAAACTAACTTTTCCTTAATTGGACTTAAGGAACTGCTTAATTCACTAGTGAATTTTGATTCCTCTACACTTCCACTGGTACAGTTATTATAATTAGAAAGTCAACATTTACCCACACTTAACAAGAGACAGAGGAAAACTGTTTGTGGCAAACAATTGATCAGATGAATTTAACTCCCTTTCCTGTTTATGGCTTTAATTTTTATTAATTTGTTTGTTATTTAAAATTATTCTATGAATGGTTTATGTGAGTACATATCATCCTGTGCATTGCTCATAAACTATATGCCACAGCTAATCCTTTGAGTTTTTGCTGTTGGCAATTCACTATGCACACTTTATGAGTCACATTCTGTTGTCTCTTCTCCCTGAGTGGATACCTTTCAAACATTCAAAGAGATTTCAAGATGGCCTCTGGAAACATTACTTGTGTGAATATCAATTCACAGGAGCATTTGCAACACACTATCTTTTTTGGAAGCTTTCTTGTGAACAAAAGTGTCTTCTGTGAATGTTTATAGACAGGGCCAGGCAAACTTCAGTTAAAGTCAACAGGAATATTCTCACTGAAGGAGAAGGGAGCTGGTTAAAGTACAATGTGAATAAGAGGAGTAAAAAACAGACATAGTAAATTCGTGGATTGTTTTCGATCTAGTCTTCATGGTAAATTTTCTGCAGTAGTCAACCAACTGTAGGTAATGCTCAGTGGTATCAGAGACATCACAATTTTGTGCTGCAAATTCTTCTGTTCTGTTCTTAAATGCCAGTGTGAGGTAACTGGAGGAGGAAGGGGAGAGAAGAGGGAATGGTAACCTTCCAAAAAACATGTTGTAATTTTATTTTTAAAATGCTGAACAGCAGCTGAACACAAATGGGAACCTGTATATTTTTTTTCTTAAGACATTAGAATTATTTTGATCACATGGACGTGTGAATAAACACTACTACATGTAAGAAATTCCCACGTTTGCATTTAACCACCCCAAATACACATGGTTGAATACTGTATTAACCTAAGGTAATTACTAAATATAACTGGCACTGGAATTGTCCTGTCTGGACTGTCTCTATGGCCAACAGCCACCTTTAATGGCAATCACTATATTTTTTTTTTTGGTCTATTTTGGTGATGGAAAGAGTATATCAGTATTAATTGACTGACTTTTGAGCTATCTTATGATGCTCTTGCTGATAGCCAAAGTCCTTGTAAAAACGTATATTCTACCGTAATGATCCCATGTTGCACTACATCTGCAAACTGTAATGTTTGGAAACATTTCTCCGTATGTAATGCATGTTTTTGTGTATTTTATTCACACATACAAATATTATTTTTGTATAAGAGCAGCAAGCTGTCAATTTTTTTTTCTGTCCATCCCAGAAAAATATTTTCTTCCCCACTCATCTCAGGTGTTAGGGCTTCATTAGGACATTAGCCCTCCTCACTAGGTTAGCCAGTGGTGTGACAGCAGCAGTCCTCCGTAGTTGAGTAGCTTCCTCGGCCTTCAATGTCTCTTCATGAATGGTCTCAAGGAATTATATGCTAATATAAATAACAATGGGCCCAAGCCAATGCAACCCCCTGGATTTGAACGTCTCTGAATTTTGAGGAAGGCTGAATTCATATCTGGATTTGACCTTTTCACTTGCCCCTTAGCTCTTTAATGGATCAAAGTAGAACATGGGTTCTAAATTCCCCCAAACCTTGGGGAAGCCCTGATTTGGATCCAATTTTATGAATTGGGCCCATCCATATATCAAAACAAAACCCCTAGATAGTCTGCATTCATGTCCTTACAACTCATTCTGGGCTAGTATTTGTCAGATTTCCATACACTTTTCTTTACAGGATTGTGTCAATTTTGTAGCTGGTAGCATGCACATTTAGTAATTAATTAATCTTCTAGTTTTCTAAAAAGGAAGCTCCTGTTTGGTAGACTGCAACAGGAAGTAGGAGGCAGCCACTTCTTGACTATTCCCTCCAGCAGTGATTAAAGAAGAAGCAGGTAGTCAGTCATGTGACAGGGCTGAAATATATAAACTGGGTATCACACTGCTCTCTGAGAGCAGTTGCTATGGTAACACAGACAGAGATGGAACAGCAGTAAAGGAGAGCTGCCCTGAAAGCAAATGTTATTGATTAAATGAGCTTTTTTTAGGGCGGAGGGGGCAAAGAGGGCAGGTAGGCCCACTGTAAAGGATGTATGGACAGCAACAATGCATTGTACTGACTTGTATTGACTAATCCTGTCAGAGCTCTTCACTATAACTAGAAGTCCATGACCTACTATTTGCGTAACTGTTTTCCTCGATGAACTCCCCCAGCCCCCGACCAACACACACAGTAAATAAATGACACTCTTTTGATATCTAGGAATTGTGTGTCAGAGTGTCAACAAATCTCTGATGTTTACAAATCTCATCTGAAGGTGGATAGTTTGGATTATTTCCAGGCAGAGTTAATGTGTTTTTATGATATGTTACTTGTCTCTAATGTCATCACACTATGAATGAGCAAACAATGGACTTTCCAATAGCAAGATAAAGGACTAGCATAGTTTCCTGGATTTCATAAATGGCTGTCATTCTGTGGACATCTCAGCTCATTCCACAGGGATTAGTTGGATGGTTGGCAAGTGGATTTCTTTTTGAGGAATAGTTACTGCAATATTCATTATCCTCTGCCTGACCTCAGTATGAGGATGCAGTGACCTTCCTATAATAATGGATATTCCACACTCCCAAGCCTTATGACCTTTTCTTGGGTCCCTTTCCCTGTTACAGAAAAGCAGCACAATACAATACAGCCCTCTGCCAGCAGATCTGTTACTAAAGGAATTCATGCATCTTGCATCTTGAAGATGCATTATTAATGCCTGGACAAATCACATCAGGTGGAACTCAGCAAGTCCCTGGCACTGAAAAAAGGAACAAAGGCTGGTTCTACAAGAGAGAGAAGGATGAGACAAATTATAACAGCTGGGAGTTTCTTGTAAGTAAGATGGCATAAAAACAGAAATGCTAAAATTGTTTGCACATACGTTAGGTTTATATTTGTATTGGAAAGCAAATTACAGGGGCACTACAGAAAAGATACTTTAATTGTATCCTGGTAAACATCAGATTGCTGGGCCTCTTTGAATTTCATGGCAAACTGGGGTGGCTTGCTGGCATCCCAGTTACGTCCAAGCTGAACAACATGGTTTTATTTAATATCTGGAAAGGACTATAAAAGAGTGGCTTTTCTAGGAGAGGGCCTGCTTCTGCTCACATTGAAGTCAATGGCAAAACTCTCATTGACTTCAATGGGAACAGGATCAAAGCAGATTTTGGTGAAGGAAGCAATACTGCCTTGTGGCAGCAAGAAGGACACAACATATAGAGTCTCCCCTGCAGAAAAAATCCCCAGCTCTTCTATTCTCCAATTGGCTGAAAAGCAGCATCAGCTTCATAGTTCCACAGCAGAGATTCTGATTCCAGTTACTATTGTTGCTTCTTGGCCTGAGCATTTAGCTAACACTTTGAGTCTTGCTGGAGTTTTTCCATTAGGAGAAACTGATGATAGGAATCAGGTAGTTCTTTGGCGCAATCCTGTTTATTTAAAAAGAACGTACACAAAGTCTTAGTTCCCTGAACACAATAGAAACAAAACAACATGAAAGAATTTTCTTGTTCAGAAATCCAAGTATACCTTTTCAGCAAATAGAGAGACAAGCTAGGTGAGGTGACCTCTTTTGTTGGACCAGCTTCTATTGGTTAGAGAGACATGCTTTGAAGCTTACACAGAGCTTTCCTTCAGATCTGGGAAACTAAGTCTCTCACCAACAGAAGTTGGTCCAGTGAAAGATATTACTTGACCCATCTTGTCTCTCCAATATCCTGGGACCGACTCACTTACAATACCACCGCATTTCAGGAAGCACTCAGCTCAGAAGCAGCTCTGTCTATTGACTTCCTCCAAGATCCAGGTACCACTGCTTCATTGACAGTGCATTTGCAGTCAATCCCCAGGGAAATTCCCTCAAGCCATATGGCTTAACCTCCACTCAGGCCTTACCATGTTTGCCCTGCCTTCAGCTAGCCTATCACTAAACAAAGGGGCATTTCATTGCTCCCTTATTTAGCTAGAATGGAGGACGCTTAGTACGCCCATAGACTTTTACCATGGTATGATTGAATGCTACCATTAACACCATTCTGCACAACAATATTAAATAAATATACATTTATTCCAAGTTAAGCAACTTGAAGAAGACAGTTTTTCTGTGTGCTCTCCCAACTTCTTAGAGCACATGAGCCACATGAGTTCAGATGACTATAGCTTTTTTTTTTCAACCTACCCAAAACTTTCTATTTTTACTCTTTTTTTTACAAAATTGTACAACTCCAACAGGTTTCAAGTCAATTCCTTCTCCCCGTCCCCCCAAACAAGGTGAACAAATTAAACAAAAGGAATCCTAAAGTAATGGTTTCCTTGTTTTCACAGACAGATATGCATTTCCATCAGCCTTGGCTCCAAGTTGGGAAGAAGAGGCCAATATATTAATGATCAGATGGTTAGGGATCCACCTGTGGTGAGAAGACACTACTGAGCAAAGTGAGAGGTAACATACTTTTATGGCTTATAACCTGGCTAATAAGCAGAAAATAAAGTGGCGATTAATGGTCAGTTTTCAGTATAGTAAAAGATTAAAGGTTGAGTACCCAAAAGTTCTACATCAGCACTGGTATTTAATACACCTAGCAACTGATGACAGTAAATTATTACCTAGTCAAGCCTAGAGAAAATTATGAAGAACTTCAAGGGACTTGAAGGGGTAGCACCATGGCAGAGAAACTTTGGTGTTGATAAATGGAATATATTACATGCTGGAGGGAATAACTTGAACTAATTGTACATTTTGCTGGGCTCTAAATTAACTCAGTGAAAGGACTTGTGCATTAGCAAAAACTTGTGTGCAATGACAATAAAAACCAAACAAAATGTTGACATATTTATGAACTGGAATAGTAAGGAGAATAGTTCAATATTCTCACAGAAGAGTAAGACTGGAAGGAACCTCGTACTATTATATAATTCAATGGCACAACAACACCCGCAATATCATTCAGAGCTGATCATCCATTATCAACAGGGATATAGCAGAAAGAGAGTAAGTTAAGAAAAAAGCAATGAAAATGCAGTGGCATAGAGAGACTTCTATACGAAAAAGGACTGAAAAGATTGAGACAGGATGGATAAGAATGGACATGATCCAAGCTATTCAGTCTAATGAATGAGTAGAGTACGTAGATCAAGTGCTCCTATATAGTCTTTCTCAAGATTTAAGAACAAGGAGCCATTTGGTTATGTTTGAGGCACTGATTTCAGTCCTCAGCTGATATAAACTGTCGTAGCGTGAATGAAATACAGTATATACTTGAAGACCAAATATGTACATGAAGCCCAAATTCTATATATTAGAACCCACCCTTAAAGTCTGTGAATGCATGTTATCAATATATTAATATTTCTTGTTTGTTTAGGTACAAACTGCATCTTTTGCTTTGTGTAGTGGGCCCAAATTCTGGAAAGAAGGTTTTTTTTATTAAATCACAGTTTAATAGTTTCTAGCACATTAAAAGGGGGCATTTTTCCAAAGCCACTTTTGTGTAATCAGTTTGTTAAATAAAAATCTTTCTGGCATCTTAAAGGAAAAGACATTGTATTTAAACATGTTACCTGCTGATCTGCTGGAGAAGCAGGCCAACAATTTGTTGTTTTTTGTATATATATATGTGTATGGTTCCTTCGTGACTCTCAGGTAATGTTATCCATATTTTTCTGTTTGGAGAATCAGTTTTCCCCACACGCTCACCAACCAACATGAAACCACCTAATTATATTTTCATAATCATGATTAAAAACCATCTAAATTATCCTGCCTGATGTACTCAAAGAGTTTGTTGATTGCTTTTTGATGTGTATTAAAGCTTTTTGCAGAGCCACATCAAATGGTTTGCTCCACAATGAAATAAAGAAATCATCTAATATACATATACACATCTTTTAAAAATATACATATATAATTTATATTCTCCTAATTAAGCTACATCAAAACGAAGTCTATCGCTATGAAATAATGGTGTAAAAGGTACTCACCTATTATCAGTACATTAATTTCCACTTTACATTTTTTTTGCAAAATATCGATTTCTTCTTATACAAAGGCAATTCAAAATTTCAGAACATCAGAGTTTGATAATGTTTTTCCACATCCATGGAGAGCTTAGATTTTAGACTTTCAACATAATATTACGTTTTAGAACAGTAAACATAAGTAAATAATATTTTTGCATAAAATATGTTCCTTCTGCATAATGGAACACAAACATGAGTTTTATCGGTTCAATGTTGTCATATCCAAGACAGCCAGAGTCAAATTCTGGCTTGCGTGCTTCCAACCTCCTTGGAGTCAATGTGGTTGCAGAGAAGTTTGCATAATTTGGCCCTAGCTGTTCAGAAATCATCTGTCACTTTGGCATTGATGCCTTTTTCATGAACTAGCCTTTCTTCTAATAATGGATCAAAATCCAGGCCCAGATCTGCCTGGAGTAAGGGGCACACTAGATCCTGTAAGCCAGCTCCAGCTAGCCAGACCAATCTTGAAGACTGTCAGCAGGTTATTGTAGAAAAGATTACAGAGGGTCTCAGGATCTGATGCATGCTGGGAACCCTGGAACTTTTTAGAGGAGGGGACAAGTTGGTCCAGCACCAAGTGAAATGTTAACCCCCATTAAATAATACATAATAAAAATAAAATACTCTAGGAAAACAATTAAATAATTCAAACCATGGCAACTTGATTCAAACTTTTGTTCTATCTATTATTCATGAGAAATAAAGTTGTAGGTATATTTCATGGATGGACTGCAAGTGTGAACACTGATGTTTTGTTACAACTTGAGAACCAGGTCCCCAAGACAGACAGATGAAGGTATATCACATAAGCAGTAGGCACACTATGTCCACCATATTGCAGCTTTCTAGCAGCATGATTCATTTTTTGTTGGAACTGTATAACATACTGCTACTTAAAATGAGGCATCACTATCAAAGATGGGATGTTCAAGCACAACTCGATCCATCCACATGTTTCTAGTTTGACTTTCAGTAAATGTTTAATGATCCTTTTCAATTACTGATCCAAACAGTGTTTGACAAAAATGCACCTTTATCTAATACTAGCACTTAGACAGGAATGCAGTTTTTAGATAGCACTTAGTATCCACAATGTTGCCATGATATTTGTGAATGTACTTTCAGGTTGATCTGAATGACTCCATTACACAGGTCTTTGCATTCCTTATAGTATTTTAGTCTTGTTTGTCAGATACTGTAGATTAAGGGCTTTCAGAATTTTCTTAAGGATAGATGTATGATTCATTTTAGCAGTCTCACCTTCAAAATCATGAGTTCAAGTCCTAAAAAAGAACTGGCTTCATACTCACTGCTGTCAGTGCCATACTTTGAGAGAAATGTTGTAAGAAATGTCTTCCCTGCCTGTGGCAGGTGCCCGTCCAGATAGAAGCTAAAAAGCATAGCCACAGGGGTGTCAAACGTGTGGCCACGGGCCAGATGCAGCCTGCAAACCTCTTCCATCTGGCCCATGACTGCGATCTGCAGGACTATACTCTCTCCCTAAGAGAGAAAGAAAGAGTGAGAGAGAGAGGTCTCACGTACCCAGTGTTCTGCAATGCTGCAAGAGTGTCAGGTCTCACAGCATTGCAGAGCACTGGGTATGCAAGACTGTGCTCTGTGAGACCACATTCTCTCCCTAACAGAGAGCCCAGCCTCGCATACACCGCGCTTTGCAATGCTGCGAGAGTGCTGTAGTATTTCAGTTGATGGTATGTATGGCCCACTTGAAGTACATTGAAATCAAATCTAGACCACAATAGCAAATGAGCCTTATCATAATCATTTACTTGTATTGCAATAGCACCAAGAGGCCCTAGGCACTGTAAAAAACATATAACAAAAAAGTTGTTCTTGCTCCAAAGAACTTAGAGCTCTAATATCCTGGTCAACATTCCCTTCATTGTTAAAAACTAAAACCAAAAATTTTTGGGTGAAATCATTAAAGTCAATAGGAGTTTTGCCACTGGCTTCAATGGTGCCAGCATTTCTCTCCTCATGTCCATGTCTACTTCTACACATGGGGTACTGCTGAATACATCCTTGCTTCTTTGTCTGCACAGACACTGCTCTGTCGTGGGCTAAGAGATCTGAGATGCTGTAGACGAAACAAGCAATATACATTGTTTGTCTTCTACTGGTTTGCACCCTTCATTTATAATTAGACCTGGGGCAACAATGGGCTAGGAACCAACATTGTGGGACTCCATTGCCCTAGGTGTTTTACAAACATAAAACAAAAGAGATCTTCCCTGCCCCAAAGACCTTAACATCTGTTTGCTTTTGCTGACAATTTTGTGAGCAATTTTTTTCCCCAAGGAGTATTTGTAGAGCGAGAATTTTACAGCCACCACTGAAGTTCATTTGATAAAAATGACAAAATTTGCTTTTTGAAGGAAGTGGGTATAGCAGACTTCCTAGTTCCCAAAATCCATTTTTTTTCCTAAAAAAGACTTTTCCAAAAAAGACTTTGCAGCATTTGATCATGCTCTCAGGTGCCCAGGCATGTTCCTGCTGTCCATATTAGGACTGTCAGCTGATTTTTGCATGGGACATGAGTAGAATCATAGGAATGTAAGGCTGAAAGGATCCTCAAGAAGTTATCTAGTCCAGCCTCGTGCACAGAGCAAGTATACCTAGACCATCCCTGACAGCTGTTTGTCTAACTGCTTAAAAATTTCCAGTGACAGAGATTCCATAACCTTCCTTGAAAGTCTGTTCTAGTGTTTCACTATCCTTATAATTAGAAAGTTTTTGAATATCTAACCTAAATCTCCCTTGCTGCAGATTCTTATCTTATCTTCAGTGGACAGTGAGAAAAACTGCTAACAGTCATTATAACAGCCATTAATGTATTTGGACTGTTATCAGGTTTCCCATCAGTATTCTCTTCTCAAGAAAAAAATGCCCAGTTTTGTTAATCTTTTCTGAGTGGTCTAAACTTTTATCATTTTTGTGTGTCACCTCTGTACCTTCTCCAGTTTATCCACATCTTTGATATTTTTCTTCCCAAGTGTAGAACCCTGCCATTTTCTTTAAAGCATTTCATTTTGTTGATTTCAGTTAGTTCTCCAATCTGTCAAGATCTTTTTGAATTCTAATCCTGTACTCCAAAGTGTAGCAATCCTTCCCATCTTTGTGTCAAGAGCATATTTTATAAGCATACTCTCCACTCTATTATCCAAATCATTAATGAAAATATTAAATATTACTGCACCCAGGACAGACCCTTTCCTGATCCTACTAGATTCATTGTCAAACTGGGAAGATGTATCCTTGATAACCAATCTTTGAATATGGTTTTTCAACCAATTTTGCACCCACTTTATAGTAATTTAATCTAGAATACATTTCTTGAGTTTGCATATGAGATTGTCATGTGGGATTGTGACACAAACCTTAGTAAAAGCAAGATATAGGCTCTCTACAACTTCTCCCCTATCTATTAGGCCAGTAACTCTCCTAAAGAAAGAAATTGGATTGGTTTGGCATGTTTTATTCTTGATAGGTTGCCTATTACTTCTGATCCTATTATCCTTTAGGTGCTTATAAACTGATTGTGTTAATTTGTCCCAGTATCTTCCCAGATATTGAAGTTAGGCGGACTGGTCTAAAATTCCATGGGTATTCTTTGGTCCCATTGTTAAAGATAGGTACTGTATTTGCTCTTCTCTAGTCCTCTGTGTTCTCACTTGTCCTCCTCAAAGATAACCATTATTGGTTCTAAGATTGCTTCAACTAGTTCCTTACGTACCATAGGATGGGTTTCATCAGACCCTGACAACTTGAATATGTTTAACTTATCTAAATATGTGACCTGTTCTTCCCTAGATTCGTTTATGTTCTTTCCCCTTTGTTGATAATATTGATTGAATTATACTATATCTGGTCATAAACAACTTTTTTAGCAAAGACCAGAGCAAAATAGGCATTAGACAGGTCAACCTTCTTGGTGTCATCCATTATTAGCTCTCTTTTCCGACTAGGTAAAGGACCTATACTTTCCTTCATCATTTTTTTGCTTCTAATATATTTATAGAAATTTCCAGAGGGGTAGCCGTGTTAGTCTGTGTACAGCAAAAACAACGAGAGTCCTGTGGCACCTTATAAACTAACAGATTTTCTTCGGCATAAGCTTTTGTGGGCTATAACCCACTTCGTCGGTTGTTCATGCATCTGACAAAGTGGTTATAGCCCACAAAAGCTTATGCCGAAGAAAATCTGTTAGTCTATAAGGTGCCACAGGACTCTCGTTGTTTTTTTAATATATTTATAGAATCTCCTTTAAGTGTGTATCTTTCTGAGCCCTCCTTCTCCCTTCACTGCCATCTCTAGTACATTGTGTAGGCCAATGATCAAGCACCTACAAGTAGAGAAATGTTAAATTAACCCAACAGGGTGCCAAATTCAAGTGTTCCTATGACCTATACCCTGAACCGTGGCCTTGGAAAATACACATCAATGAACCCTGACCTGGAAACTATTGCAAGGACCTGACCACACTCTTCACAACTAGAGCTGCATATGTATCTGGACCCACCAATATTGTGTGTTCCATTGATCAGTATAAACAATGACAGAACACTGGAAGCCAAAGAACTGAGGCAATACTCTTGTTGTTTTATATGTTGTATATAGAGCATTGCTTCTCAACCCAAATAATTTTCCATTGGTAAAGATTATAGTGTAAGCATAAAAGAGTGAATTATTCATTATGGAGTTCACCAGCCTCCATTTAAAACATTTGGAACATTTTTCTTCTGGTCTGGAATTTGAAGCAAATACTGCTAAATTTGAACAAAACTAACTGAATTAACTGGGTCTTTTCTTTCCTTTCCTTTTTTGCAAGAACAAAAATTCTTCTGATCCTCTGCAGGCTTCTAACAGAAAAATTGATGCCTTTAAAAAAATAAATCATCATTTGGCAATGAGTTGGTTCTGAAGGTTAAACTAGAGCATCTCAGTAGTTTGGAATTGAAGACAAAATTAAGTTCTGAAACCAACTTACTGTGCATCTTTATCATGTTCTAACTCTACCGTGATTTTTAAAGGTCAGTGAATTAAGTTGAGGTTTTCCATGTATTTGCATTTAGATGGGATGGGATCTATGAGGCTGATCCAGTCATAGTAAAAGATTCTTCTTTTCTGTCAACTTTATTTGAGCTTTTCCCACAGTGTCATCCTCTATTAAGATCACATTAGTGTTTAAGGAACAGCTGCACTTTATCGGGATCATTCAAATGGGATGAGTAAAATCATCTGATTTAATGTTATTAATTCAAAAAAATCAACAGTGAACTTAAGTACAAATAGTGGGCCATGTTAGCCAATTTATTTTTAATATAATACAGATAGTGACTCAGACTCTGATCGCAGTTACACTGGTGTAAATCTGAAGAACTACCAGTGAAGTGCTGCCAGAGAAATGCTAGCACTATGAACTACTCAGGAATCAGTCTGCTGCACTGGGATGAGAAACTTCATCCTCTTCTGATAGTACAACAATTCTCTCTGGAGTTGTAGGATATCCCATGTCACATAGTGTGAGCTAAATCGGTTGGGTTAAATGACTACTCTGCATAGCCCAAGGTTGACCGGATCACTAGTTCACCTTAGCTTTAACTAAGTAGGATAAGTCAATTGAATCTTTTCAGTAAAGGGAAAAAAGAAATAAACATCATCTGGATGGAGACAAACGAAATAATTCAATATATTTATCACAATGCTGTTTCCTAGTGTTAGGGATAAGATATCCATGAAAGCACACTAGGCCTCATAAGCATAGAGAGGTTAGGTATCCTCCTCTGAACCCATGTCTCACATCATGTACCCAACCAACACTGCCCTGACCCCCTTATCTTATACCAAAGTCAGTATTCCCCTTACCTGTCAAGACCACCCCCTCTCACCATCCTGACCTCTTTACCATATATAAAGTTGTTTTTCCCAAAGGAAACAAAGAACTGTTAGAAAAACTAATTTAAACCAGTAAACAAGCAGTATGTATATATAAGCAACTGCCATGTTACTTTCACTTTGAAGCTGAAACTGTTTTTGTTCAGTTTTCTTGGTACCATGAAATAAACCCCTTCAGTATTAACTGTGTGGCTTAATTCTTTGGAAGAAAGAATTACTTTGCTTAACACTAGAGTCATTGATTAAAACACATTTTTCTAAGCCATACTTGTGCCGCATTAGAACAAATCATATCATTTTATCAATGAAAGGCAAATTAAATGCTACCGGCATTTTTTTCCACAAGACAAATTTCCTCAGTTCATATATGTATAAAGAACTAATATTTCCCCATGAATATTAAAAATGTAAATAATTTATCCAGACTCCCAAGTTCTTAAATGCTGATACATGTTCAGGTTTTGACCTATGCAGTGTACCATCAAAAATCTCAGTTGGTAATAGATCAGCTTTCATCTAGACTCAAAATGGATTATTAGCACTTTACTTCTAATAAAAATCTCTTTATTTCTGTACTTTGTATGTCTGAAGCCTTTTTGTCATCTCTTGGTCAATTAAAGTCCCATAATGTGAGACAGAATTACCTTCATATGTATGCCATGCTAAATCATTAATAAATAGAGGAAATAATAAAGCACTTAAAGTTGACCCAACTTCTCTGACATGAATCAGTACCATCTGGCATTGGTTAGACCTTGTATTAATAGCAAGATGGCTGTGACTACTGACTTATACATCTCTACTATGGCTTATCTTTTCACTGCTTCTCTCCCTTTTGTCTGTTTATTCATTTGCTGTGTATTTTATAGGTTCTAGACTGCTAGCTCTCTGGGGCAGTGACTGTCTGTGTTAGTTGTGTGTATAGTGCCTATTACAATTGGCTTAACTCTGAGCTCTGTGTAGAGTCCTTAGATGCTACTTCACATAAAAATAAAGGTCCAGTATTGCATTTTTTGTGGACTCAAAACTTCAGTTGAAGTTCATGGGAATTTTAGATAGCTGGCATGAAATTGTTTGCTAAGGTCTAACATGTCCAATAGCATATCCAGAGATACTGTATGAAGTGGGTGAGGCCTAAACCTGCTCAGTTTATTCATGTTGCTATTCCCGTTGACCTTAAAGGGAATGAATTCCCACAAGAGTAAGAGATGCAGGATTTGGTCCTCATGCCTTTGTCTGCAGCACCATCCTTGTCACTTACTCATGTGGGCTATGTCTACACTTGTTAATTTAGGTTGACTTAGCTAAGTCGACTTTGTTAAGTCAACTTAGCATGTCCACACTTAAATTTTAAGTCGACTTAGAGGGGACCCTACAAAGTCGACCTAGAGTGTCCACACTGGATGCCTAGGTCGACTTCTAGGGGCTAGGTGGACCTGGTACTGGTCCACGGTGGCAGGGGGGCACCCCTTGCCAAGTGCCAGAGGGCTCAGCCTTTGCCCCATTGTACCTTGGGACAATGGGGCAAAGTGGGACAGGGACCCTGGCAGGGCATAGGGGCAGGGTGGGCAGGGCTCTGCCCTGCCCTGCCCTTTGGGGGGCATGCCAGGCTCTCCCTGTGCCAGCCACCCTGGCAGGGAGGGCAGTGGGGAAGCCCTAGAGTCCCTAAGTTGACTTTAAGTCGACTTAGGGGTACTCCACGTCTACACTGGCTTAAGTCGACTTTAGAAAGTTGACTTAAGCAGAAAGTCGACTTAAAAGGAGGTTTTAGAAAGTCAACTTAATTTTTCCTTAAGTCAAGTTAAGCAGCTCCTGAAGTTGACCTAAGGAAAGTGTAGTGTAGACGCAGAGTAAATGAAGTTGACTTAAGCAAGCTTAAGTCGACTTAATTTACAAGGGTAGACGCAGCCGTGGTGACTTGACCCTGACAGTGCTAAGTAAACAACAAAATAATTAATTAATTGCTACCCTGAATCTCTCGCCACTATTTCCGTTGGACCCTTTTGTAATGATTAGGGATATGTCTGTACAGGTTATGAATTCTGGTTGATATTGTGAAGTTGTATTATGAACAATGGTTGTTTTGTGAATGCCTGTATGTATGTGGGACTACCAGGTGTGGGAGGCTATATCTTTTATTGGGCCAATATCTGTTGGCGAGAGAAACTGACAAACTTTTGAGCTGACACAGAGCTCTTCTACAGGTCTCTGGAGAACGTACTCAGAGTGTCATTAGTTAAGTGCAAAGTGGAATGATTGTTTAGCATAAGTAGTTTACATATACTTCAAGGGATCATTTAAGATGAAGTCAAAGGATCCACCATTACTGACAGACCCTGTAGCATGTACACCCCAGACAGATACAAAGGGTTAAGGCTAACAACAGTACTTAGTCCTCAGAAAGGTAATGCAAAAAAACAAAAACAAAAACCTGCATCCTTAGAAAAGCCAGTTTAGCTGATTTCTCTGGAAGGGAAGGAGCATTGGAAAGATACCAGGAGGAGAACAGAGCAGGCCAAGTGACTAAGAGGAAGGAGGGGCAAGAAAGACCAACGTCAAAAAAGCTGATAAGGGGCTCCATGAAGAGGAGTTCATCCAGTATATAGCTGTCTCATGGGGCAGAAGGCTCAGCCTGTTTTGCTGAACACAGATGGCCTAAAGGACAAGCCAAGGGACTCAGATCCTGGCCTAAAGAATGCCCTGGAGTGGCGAAGAAACTGAAGCAGGGGCATGTGTTTAGCATTCATTGTTTTTTATGATCTGTATTGTCCTGTGATTTATATGATAAAGTTTAAAAGATGGTAAGTAAATGTGTTAGATTCTGAGGCCTTATTTACACTTGCTGCCATTTTTGGTGGCCATCGAAGGGAGATACACAAACTACGTAAAATAACTTGTGTATCTCCCTTCAACTCTCTAACGCTCACTTATTTCCCCATCTCCACTGCACTGAGTCAAAGGGAAATGCCATCCCTTCGACTCAGCACTATTCTTCTTAGGAGGCTGGAGTTACTAAATCAAACTCCAGATCAATTGAGTGGGTCTTGACTGACTGCTCAATTGAACCCGGAAGATTGAACTGATGGCAGCGAATTTGCCACCATCGGTGTAGACTTAGCCTATGTAAAGTGTCTCTCTATATCTTAACTGCTTCACGACTGCTGCATGTTCCTGAGAGTGTTAAATTATAATCTAGAAGCTTCACATCTTTGAAGTGAATGGAGTTTAAATACCGGGCAATCTGAAGGGTCAGTGTTTGGGCAGTGTCTGGACAGCAAACTGCAGCACTCAGAAGCAAGTGCCCTGGCAGTGTGCCTAAGAACCCTGACATTGGGACAGTGGCAGTGCAGGAGCTTTAATCATCCTGGGGATGCAGAGCTTAGAGGTTTGGATTCTCCTCATGGCACTCCTAAGTGGGTGGCCAGGAGGGGGGCATTCACTGGGATCTGTGACAGCCCTCTGACATGGTACATCCAGGATTGATATTCTAACAGTACCAAAATGTCATTCATAGACATGTTGCATGTCCTCAGCCTTACAGTCAGGAAGGAAATACATATCTGTGTCAAAGAAACACCAAGCCTTTCAGAAATTATAAGCACTCATATGCTCTGGGAGTTCCTATGAAGGTGGAAATTCGGAGATATTTTAGTTGCACTTAATAGAATTGCCAAAGGGGAAAATAGCTTCATCCCATGAATGTAAATATCTGAGCATTTTTTGTGTTTGTTAAATTGGTTCTATTAGTGATGGCAGCATGTTGCGCATGCATCCACAATGCTACACCAGCACAGGAAAGACAGAAAATAGTGCTGATTTGGTAGAAATGACTATATATAAATAACTTCCTTTGTTGTATGCAATGCTTTTTGGGGTTTTGTTTGTTGTTTTTTTATTTTTTTTATTTTAAAGGTTCTGGTACTTGGCCAAGGACCTGAGGCCAGTGGCGACAGCAAAAGCTGGGGTCTCATTGCTGTGAAAAAAAGGTGCTGGTACTCAGTACCCCTGAGTACCATCACAAAAAAAAACCCTGGTTGTATGCATTATTATTGTAGCTTTGTTGACCCCAAGGTTGAAAGCTTGTCTCTCTGAGCAACAGAAGTTGGACCAGTAAAAAAAATATTATCTCAGCTGCCTATAAATAAGGAATAGATTAGAGGAAAAGAATGAGAGGAAACTGGCAATAATTTTTGCAGCCTATCTAAGAGTTAATCTCAGAAGCAGTAATCATAGAACACCTGTATGGACATCAGGAGACCTGAGTTCTGTTCCCCACTCAGGCCTTGTACACACTGCAAAGTTATTGCGCGATAACGCTCATTATTGCGCAATAACAGGCACAGCGTCCACACACAAATCCATGTTGTTGCGCGGTAACAGCCGTCTTACTGCGCAACATGTAAACCACCAAAACGAGGGTGGTAGTGGCTACCGCGGAACAGCTGTTCCGCGATAGTACGTGTGTGTACGGTTGACACGCAATATGAAACCTCCGGAAATGTCCCAGAATTCCAATTCCATCCCTTCTGCACTTCCTTCTGCACTCTGTGGCCGTGACGTGACTGTACCCACCCTCCCATCATTCCTGGGAATTTTTGAATTCCTCACTCTTCCTGTTTGCTTGGCGTGGAGTGCAGCTGCAGCTGTGTACTCCAAGAGCAATGGCGGCTCAGTGCAGCAAACGTGCTCCAGTCTGGACCACAGCCGAGGTGCTTGATCTCATAGGCATCTGGGGAGAATCTGCTGTGCAGGCACAGTTACGTGGCAGCCAGCGGAATTTCGATATTTTTGGCCAGATTTCTCGGGCCATGGCAGAGAAGGGGTACGAGAGAGACACTCTTCAGTGCAGGTCAAAGGTGAAGGAGTTGTGGATTATGTACCACAGAGCCAGAGAGGCAAACCGGAGCTCCAGCTCAGCACCGGCTACATGCCGATTTTACAAGGAGCTGGAAGCAATCCTGAGCGGGGATTCCACAACCACCTCAAAAGCTCCTGTGGACACGTCAGCACCCTCCCCCCCCCCCATGAAAAGGATACCGGAGCGGACGGTGACGAGTAATTCGTCGACGAGGACGTGGAGGTGGAAGATGACCTGGAGGGTGAAAGCGGTGCAGCCGACCTAGGGAGCCAGGAGCTGTTCTCCACGCCACCTGACCCGTGCTGCCCAGATTCCTTCTCCATACTGTCTTCGGAGGCAGTAGAGGGGAGCTCTGGTAAGTTTCATCAGAAGTGGCTTCTATGCTAGCTGGATAAGCTTTGCGGGCAAATGAAGAGTGGGCAGGAAATAGGCGTTTTGAATTTCATCCTTTCTTTTCTTTTTTGGATGGGGGGGTCTACCCCGCATTACATGAGCAGTGCATCAATGCATGCTGTAATTGCCAGGAAATGATCTCCATTGAGATCACTGAAGGTGTCCTCGATGTACTTCCACAGCCTCCTAGTTAAATTCGATGGGAGAGCAACTGTTTCCCCTCCCCCATAGAGGGATACTCTCCCTCGCCAGTTGCAAAGCACAGCAGCGGGAACCATTGCTGTGCACAAGCCTGCTGCGTATGGTCCTGGCTGAAAACCAGTGACATGCAGGATATGCATTCTGGCTTGCAGAGGCACTCTAAGCAGCGAGATATCGGCTTCCATGGCAGTGCCATATGTGAACTAATTGCCCAAAGCACTGCAAATAGTTCACGGAGCTGTGTGTCTTGTCTCGGCAACCCGAACCTCCCTTTGCAAAAGCCCTTTCAGTCCCCGGCAATGCCCTGTCCTGTGGGCACAGCGGAATGTGGCAGGAGAGAATATTACCCACTCCTTAACCAAAGTGAGAACAATAGCACTACTTATGATGTTTCATTTTTCCTTAGAAACGACCTTTGCCGGTCGGTGGTCTGCGCCAGCTGACCGGCTGAGACAGATAAGGAGGAGGCCTCGCAGGAGCAAGGAGGATATCTTCCAGGAGCTGATGCAGTCCAACGAGGCATCAGCAAGGGAGACTAGACAATGGAGGGAGGAGTGCCGGCAGGAGTGCAAAGAAAACAATGTGAAGAAGCAGAAGGATGCCCTCATAAGCATCCTACAGGAGCAGACCCAACTGCTGAAGACCATGGTTGGTCTGCAGACCAGGCTGCTCCAGGCTCGCCCCCCTGTGCAGCCACAGCAACACTTTCTGTCCCCCATGCCCCATTCTCCCTCAAATCAGTTCTCTGAAGCCCAGGGACCCTCCTGGTACAATGTTACATCTGCTCCTTCACCAAACCATGGCACTGAGACACACACCTACACGCATCTATAGCCCCTTTTGCAGGCACTGTTTACTGTAAATATTTAATGTTTTATAATAATAAAATTGAATCACTTGAATTTTGCACAGTGTCTTTATTGATACACAATAAGATTAGTTGTTGCATGTTTAGTATTCACTCATTCGAGCATAGTACAGTACACGCCCACCGGCACCGTCCCTCCACCCCCCAGTCAGCATCCAATAGTGCTTGGGAACACTACTGCACAGTGATGCAATGCGTCCTATGAGTCCCCATCACTAAAATGCACTCTAAGTGCCTCCCTTATGCGGACAGCTCTCAGCTGTGCCCCCCTGATACACCTAGTGGCTGGCTGCTGGAAGGCAAACTCTAGCCGCTCAGGCTCCACGTCCTATGAAGGGGGAAATTTCTTTCCCCTATTTTCACAGAGGTTATGCAGGACACAGCACGCTGCAATGATGGCTGGAATGTTGTCCTCATTTAAGTCTAGCCTCCCGTACAAACAGCACCAGCGGTCTTTTAAGGGCCCAAAGGTGCACTCTACGGTCATTCGGCACCGGCTTAACCGGTAATTGAAGCTCTCCTTGCTGGGATCCAAATTTCCAGTATAGGGCTTCATGACTATGGGCACCACTCCAGTATAGGGCTTCATGACTATGGGCACCTCCACATCCCCAACAGTAATTTTATCATCGGGGAAGAAGGTCCTTGCCTGCAACTTCCGGTACAGGCCCGTGTTCTGGAAAATGCGAGCATCATGCAACTTACCCAACCACCCCACATTTATATCCGTGAAACGCCCCCTGTGATCCACGAGTGCCTGAACCACCATGGAGAAGTAGCCTTTCCTATTAACATACTCTGTTGCAAGATGCTCCGGAGCGAGAATATGGATGTGTCTATTGCCCCTCCACAGTTCAGGAATCCCATGGCCGCGAATCCATCGACGATCTCCCGCATGTTGCCCAACGTCACTGTCCTCTGGAGCAGAACACGATTAATGGCTCTGCACACTTTTGAAAGTGCTAACCCGATGGTCAACCTGCTGACTCCAAACTGATTCGCGACTGAGCAGTAGCTGTCTGGAGTCGCCATTTTCCACAGCGCAATTGCGACATGCTTCTCCACGGTGAGGGTGGCTCTCATTTTGGTGTCCTTGCATCGCAGGGCAGGGGCTAGCTCCTCACACAGTTCCATGAATGTGGCTTTCCGCATTCAAAAGTTCTGTAGCCACTGGTCATCATCCCACACCTGCAAAACGATGCGGTCCCACCACTCGGTGCTTGTCTCTCGTGACCAGAACCGGCGGTGCACCGTGTGCAGATGCTCTGTGAAGGAGCTCAGCAATGCGGTGCTGTTGTTCTGCATGGCAGTCACCAGCCCAGGGTCATCCGAATCCTGGTCTGATTCAGAGCTGAACGCATACTGTGCCACCAGCCGAGATGTATTCATTATGCTGAAGGTGACAGTCGAGATCAGACCTGGATCCATGTTGCTGCCAAAGCACTTCCGGGAAGCAATGCGCTACTGTTGAAAATGGGCGCGAGTTGCTAGTAGCAACTCTCGTGACGCAAGGGGAACAGAATGCACCATGGGAAACCAAGACTTTACCCATGGTGCTCAGCGCTACTCTCCTTCTACCCAGGATTCTTAGCGCCAAATCAGGATGGATGGAACTGTGGGATAGGTTCCCACAATTCAATTGGGTTTCTTGTGAAATCGCGAATTGCAGGGGTGAGGGGGCTCTGTTCCGTCACAAGCGGCAGAGTGTGTACACGATCCTGCGCTACAAAAACCACGTGATTTTTAAAGCGCAACGGGCTTGTTGCGCAATTATTCCTGTAGTGTGTACATGGCCTCAGTTAGCAAACTGTGGTGTGACTTTGGGCAGGTCACTTTATCTCTCTGTTTCAGATCTTTATATATATAAACCAACTATTATTTGGATCATTATTTTATTTACTATTGCTCTTAGATCAGGATTATGAATAATGAAGATAAGTGAGCAAACAATTTATTCTAGTGAATTTATGGAAGTTGTGGTAAAATGGAATCACGTGAATCGACCTTGACAGCATGGACAATAGTAGGGAACTGTGCTGGGAAGGATGCTCGAGACACACATAGTAAACATTTGTGAGCTCTAAGTTCCCAAACATTAACTTTTAAATAGAAAGAAAGCAAGAAAGCAAGCGAGCAAGAAAATTCCACCATATTTCCATAATAGCCATCAAAGGAGATGTTGTTTTTCCCATTATTACAGGAGCATGTGCAATTGGATTTTCAAAGCCCAAGCACTCTGTACTCAAACTACCAAATACATAGCTAACTCTGTGTGTAGTTTGGGTTAGGAATTTTTAGTGCCTCTTCTGAAAACCTGACCGCAGAATTACATGCTCAGACATTAAGGCTATGTCTACACCAGCAATTTAGGTCAACTTAGGAGGCTTAAGTCGACCTAAATTACTTCCTGTCTACACCAGATTTTCATTAAGTTGACATAAGAAATTCCTTAAGTCAAATTAATGAAACCTTAAGTCGACTTAATAAGAACCGCCCATTAGGTTGACTTAAGCCCTAAGTCGACTCCTTAAATCGACTTAAGGATGATGTGGACATGGAGTAACCCTTAAGTTGACTTTATTAAGTCGACTTAAGGTTGGTTAGGTCGACTTAACAAAGGACTAAGTTGACTTAAAGTTAAGTCAACTTAGTCCACTTTGTTAAGTCGACCTAATAAGGTCTTAATAAGTGAACTTAAAGTCGACCTTATTAAGTCGACTTAACAAAGTTGACCTAACTTTTTCTAGTGTAAACATAGCCTAAGAACTGTGCAGATGGGATGTGTTTTCTGGTTTCCCTGGTTTCATGAGGGACACTTCAGAACTAAGAATTCTTTCCTTTTTTTGGTCAGAAATAACTTTCTTAAATCCTTATTTGCTGTCTAAAAGTGATACATAAATGTGCCCAGTTACTAATGTCACTTAAAAAAGGGTCCACAGTGGGTTAGTTTGCATGGGTGGGTGGTTTTGACCCAGCGTGTCATTTACATATTTAATTGCATTTTGGATCCCAACCTGGCATTTTTAAAAGCTTCCAGCTGAATCTTTTAGATGGTAGAGGCAGGCTACCAGCTTCTACTTCTAGCAGTGGTTCTGAGACAACGAGCTCAGAATCCTGTCTGTGTGCTAGGCCGCCTTCTGGGGCAGGTTTGGTGCAATGGATGACACCCAGAGGGACAGAGAATGGAAATGGAAGCTGAGGGAGGACGCTAAAATTGAGTAAATGGTCTGTATGATGTGAGGTACAGAAGAAGACAGCCAAACATGCAGATGCCAGAGGAGGGAGCTCTAGCTAGAGATGGGGAAAAGGCATTTTCTTTAAGTTCAATCAGCAAGTGGTTAGTCACAAAATGGAGACAGGTGCCAAACCTATGGCCCAGTGCCACTTTGGGCCCTCCCAATGTCTATACTGTGGCTCCTGAGAGGAACTGTGGCTGCGTCTACACTGGTAAATTAAGTCGACTTAAGCAAGCTTGCTTAAGTCGACTTAATTTACCCTGCATCTACACTACAGTTTCCTTAAGTCGACTTAAGCAGCTTGTTTAAGTCGACTTAAGGGAAATAAAGTCGACTTAATTAAAATTAAGTCGACTTTATTAAACCTCTTTTCTAGTAGACCTAAGGCTTAAGTCGACTCCCTAGAGTTGACGTAAGCCAGTGTAGCTGTGGGGTAGCCCTCCCTGCTGGGGGGTGGGAAGGTACAGGGGGAGCCCGGCATGCCCCCCCATAGGGCAGGGCAGAGTCTGCCCACCCTGCCCCTATGCCCTGCCAGGGTCCCTGTCCCCCTTTGCCCCATTTTACCTAGGCACAATGGAGCAAAGGCTGAGCCCCCTGGCATTGGGCAAGGGGTGCCCCCCCTGCCCCTGTGGACCTGCCCTAGGTCCCCCTAAGCCCCACAAAGTTGACCTAGGCGTCCAGTGTAAATTACTTAAATTACCCAGTGTAGACATAGCCTGTGAGAATAATAAAATGTATTGCAAATGTGTTTTTTGAGCCATGCTCTGCAATTTTAAAACAACAGTGTTCTAATTAGCCTTGTTGCCACAGGAAGGTGGACACAGGTGTTGGCTTGCAGCTGCCTACACAGTTTTTCTAACAGCCCCAGGAACGGCTCTGGAATGAGCTGAGAACATGTTGAACAAATGCTGTCCCTTCCCTGCTATGGCGGCTCTGGAGTGGCTCTGGCCCCTTGTTGCATGTCAGGATAAAGGAGCTCTGACTGCTGCTCAATTCTCTATTTCCTTGCTCAGCTCCAAGAGCCCTATGGCAAGCAGGATAGGAGTATGTCTGGTTCTACTTGGGCTAGAGGAGTGCCCTTCCCTCCCAAGGGAAAGGAAAAAGAGAAGAAAGCTGTGAGCCAAAAGCTAATTACGGTTCCCTGATTCTCTGCCCCCATACAGATTAGAGGCAGCTTTGAGGCTGCTGTAATTTGTGCAAGCTAGCTATAATCTCCAAGAGTCCATATGGCATTTTGGGATTGACACAGTTCAGCACACCAGTGCTACTGAATCTCCTTCAGTATATGCTCTGCGTCAAGGACTACAAAAAGAGAGGTGCAGGAGTTTTACTGGAAACTCTATTACATGGGGGAACCCCCAGCAGATAATTTGCCTGGGGCATGAGTGATCATGCTTAGTGATGAGGACCAGAGTTAGGCCTGGTGGCTAGAGACAAGGTTCATAGATAGAATCAGGAACCAGAAGTCACAATTTAGCGTCAGAAATAGAGTCAGAGGCCAGATGCCAAAGCCAATGGTCAGAGCCGAAGCCAGAAGTTAAGAATCCAAACAAAGGCTCAGGACTGGGCTACCAGGACTGAGGCAAGGCAGGAGCTTGGCTGCAAATAAAGAAGGTGGTATTGTAGCCCTGGGTAAATACTTTGTGCAGGTGCTGAACTGCTGCTGCTGCAAGGCATAAGAACAAGTCTGCAGACTCTTTCAGCAAAAGCAAGAGATTAGCTGATGAGGCACCCTGCTATAGAGTCTGGCTTTGCTGCAGTCCAGGCTTCCTGACAATTTGCAGGCATTTCCTCCTCACTTTGCACTATCTGAAAGGTGCAAATGAAGCAAAAGAAGGGCAGAGAATCTGCTCCAAGGGACTAACTGAGGAAGTTTGTTTTGATTTCAAGGTGGAAAGCTTGGATGCAATTGGTCTAGCAGCAAGCTGGTCCTGGATTCGATTCCAGAGCTCCAGTCCAGGTTCTGTTCTGAAACCTGACTTCTTTCTTCATCTCCATTCATCAGGCTACACTAACAGGTGAACATGCAGGGTGCCTTACTGAATGCAAATATTGCTCATAACTTTTTGTGACATATATTCTATCCCCCACATCCACTCTGGATGCCCTCTCCTGCCTGACTGGCCATCAGTGGCGTGCCTGTTGGAAGTGGAAAAACAACAGAGTCCTGTGGTACTTTTAAAGACTAACAGTTTTATTTATTGCATGAGCTTTCATGGGAGAAAATCCCACTTCATCAGATGCTTTGAAGAAGATGGAAGGGGAGCTTCCCGTGTGTCCAGCTCCCTGAACACTCACAGTTATTAAGATTCTTTCCCAGTGCCATTTTCAGGTTCACAAGCAAGATTGTCAATGCTGTGGACAGACCTAGAGGAACAATCCTATGCATCCTCCCAGTTACCAGAGATGCCCTATTTCCTAGTGACAAGTATAGCAGCCAAAGAGAGGTAGAGGCAGTACAAAGCGGTAGGTTCTTTAAGAGGGGAGGCGCGTACCTATTTGGCAGCTGGGTAGTGGGCGGGCACAGCCCACCCACTACTAAAACCCCTCCCCCAGCCTAAGGGGAGGTGGCACTGGACCCACTACCAACTGGTGTCAGAGGACAACTAATGCAAAACAGGAGCGGGTGTGAGATCATAAGTTCAAAATGAGGGTTCCTGAGGGGGGGGGACACACCAAGCAGAGAACCCCAGACAGCACCCACTACTCCCGGAAAGTATCGAGGGAGCCAGCGGAGGGAGGTGTGTAAAAGGGCAGGAATAGTAAAACTCCTCACCTGCCCTGTTAGCTGAGGCACTAAGAAGCTATAGCTGGGCAGACAGCAGCTGGGAGCTGATTAGGCAGCAGCACAGCTCTGGCCTAATCAGGAAGATAAGGAGGAGCTGAAGACCTGACCCAGGGATATAAGATGGGCCAGCAGTGGAAAGTGGGGAGGTGTGGCTGGCAAGGCAGAACAGGGCTCTGGCAGTAGGATAAAGGCAGGACCAGATTAACTGGCCCAGGGCTGCCCCTGACTGTAGAGGGCCCCCAACTGTTGGGGCCCCTGTTGCTGGGAGGGCAGGGCTAGAGGGTGCTCCTGCTCTGGCCAGTTGGTGGTGGGACTGGGGGGCCAGCTGGTGCATGGTATGGGATCCTGCTCCAACACAGTCATGTTGGAGCAGCAGTGGGGGCAGCCTCGCTGTGGCTGTAAGGCAGCTGGCCCTGCCCCTGGGTGGAGTGAACAGAGGCTGGCATGCCCTGCTCTGCCTTGCCCCCAGGGGTGGGTCAGCTGGCTCAGGGGTGGGGTGGAACGGAGCGCAGGGGCTGGCCTGCCCTGCTCTGCCCTGTTGCCAGGGGTGGGTCAGCTGGCTCAGGGGTGGGGTGGAACAGAGTGCAGTGTCTGGTTCTGGGGCCCTAGTGCCCCCCCCCCACTGCCTGCAGGGCATAAGTGGTCTTGGCACTCCTGTCCTGCCAGCGTTGAGCTGGGAAAGGATGGATTGTTTTAGGAGTTTGTGACTGCCCCTTTTTGGCTAGGGCTCAGGACTAAAGCTCCTGCAATAATCCAGCCCTGGCTAGAGGGAGCAGAACCCTAAGCCTCCAGGCTCCTGAAGCATTTGGGGCACAAACTGGGAGTGGGACACTTGTATTAGTAAATAAATGAGCATGGGGTTTGCACTGAAGATGATCTGTGGTCAGTCTCTTTGGGTTGGCTGCGAGGCAGAGACAACTGAGAAAGGGGTGGAAGAGCACACCCCATGACAGTGACATACTCCATTTTTCAAACAAATGTCTATCAAGCAGAAGTGATTAGCCATATTAATGTGAAGTTAATGTTGCAAAACGGCACCATTTGTTCTCAGGACTTGCTGTGATGTTTAGCTAACAGCTTAAAGAAAGGGTTCCAGTTGATAAAATGATCAGAAAGAGTCACTGTGTGAAATGTGCTCTGGGATGCTGGGCTTGTTCTTTTTCATTACAGTAAATTAAAAAATAAACATCAAATAATGTATATAACCAGGCAAGTAAATGAAAAAAGAAAATAAACATTTTTCCTCTTTCATCATCCAGCCAGAGTGCTCCAGTTCTGGGGAGTTCCCCTGACATCCTTTCAGTAGAAAAGAACTTTTAGAAATAGACAAGGAGTTTAGGGGGAGATTTTCAAAGGCATCAATGGCAGCTAGGTATCAAATTTCCATTGAAAGCATCATTCGTGGAAATTTATTCCAATCGGTATGATGTAAACAAAAGAAGCACTTTATCCAAGTGGCATTCATAGATCTTTTAAAAATAATTCATTGCAGTTACTTTAGATCATAGCCTTGCATTTATGGAAATCACAGTTCAGAGTGATAAATAAAATTAGTTTTGATGTAGCACAGCATAGGGTGACGTGATTAGCAATTGCTCTTGGGAGACACCTACCTTTTAGAGGAGTCTGTCCTATGGGATGCTGAGCACCTGCTAAGTGATCCTTTTTACACAATCAAGCCTAAGAGACCTGAGATTGAAATAGTAAACCTGTTGCAGGTGCATTTGCTGAGCTTTCTGGGGAAGAGTACACAACACCTGCTCAAGCAATACCTGACTGAAGTCAAACCAATGCAATAAGTCCCTCATTTAAATAAGCAGCAAAACCAGTCACATATTAAAAAAATCCCCTTCTCTGATTGAGTCGGTCCTACAAAGTGATGAATATCCTCCACTTCGTTGGAAGTCAGTGCGCGTTGACAGTTCACAATATGTATAGGAGTGGTTGACATCTTACAGAACTGATCCTTATCTGACCAAGTTCTGACTGACATGATAAGATATTAGTGGCTATTTTAACTACACATTGGGCACTGTTCTAAACAGAGCATTTCCTCAGCTGTGAATGAATTGGATCATTTAAGAAGTTTGATTGATCTTCTGGATTAAAATGATTGATCAAAATGGCTGGCTGATCATTTAGGACAGCTCTGTGGAGAGGTTTTAACCCAACTAAGAAAGACTGTTTCCTTTCTTTTGATGCACACATCTGTTTTGTAAGGTCAACCCCTTTTTTTAAAACCCAAGCTTTATACTTACACTAGTTTACTAATGTTGAATACATATTGAAGAGTTGCTATGCCTATCCATTTCTGCTAATGTAGATAAAATGTAAAAAGGCTTTCAGTACCATGAATCTTTGGAGGATGAATGTCTGTTGAGCAAGAGGAATTTTGTTTGTACTTCAGTATTAAAGAAATCCTACAAATTAACATTCCATTAACTACCCATCCAATAACTTTGTGGGAAGCTTTTAAGGATGCATTCTGTGGTCAGATGATTGCATACTAAGCAAGAACCAAAAGTGATTAAAAATAGAAATTAGAAGCCTAGAAAATAACTCAAGATCTCTGCAAAATCAGTATGTGGCTTCTTGTAAATTTGATTTTGAATTTTTTAGACACTGAGTAGTAGACAGAATTACAGCTAATCACTTGTAAATTGATACTGGAGCTTGTTCACTGCCATCAATGGGAATTTTGCCATTGATCTACACATGAGCGGGATTGGGCCCTCTGTGAGCAGAGTGACAAAGGTGAAATGTTAATATCTTGAGGAAGGAAGGGTAGCTAGGCCAGTTCTCACTATCAAAATGATGGATGGCTTGGTTAGCAACCCCCCTAAAGCCCATTCCAGGTATTATTTTTCTGAAAACAAAATTAAACTATTTTTTTTCAGTGCTGTGTTGTAGTAAAACCAAAACCCTAAAATTGGAAACAGACCTCCAGAAAGACATGGTGATTAAAGAGTGGCGGTTGGTACCATTCCAGGCTGTACTGGTCTACCAGTTGAGCATCATCATTTGTTGGAAAAAATCTTGGGAGAAGCTCACTAGCTTGGTATGATAGCATGTGCAATCCAGAGAGATGCTGTGGCCTTAAAGTCAAACAAAGAAATCTTATGCCATGTTGTTTTCTGTGGACCCAACTTTGTTAAGAAAAACTAAACTATGGAGGCATTACAGGAGTGGAGAAAATAATAAGAAAAATACAAAACCCAAATCCTGGTGTACCAGGCAACCTTTCTTAAAAATCATGCTGAAAGTTCTGTATCCTAAAATGTCTTTGATTCCACTGAGTACAACTTTTGTCTAGATTTATAGTAGTTACTTAAGAACTCACACTTGGGAATAAACACACACCATTTATGAATCTATTATGTATGGCACTGGAAAACCCTCAGTAGTTGACCAGGGTGCACAAAACTTATTCTTCAGGTGCGCATTATGATTATAGAGACATAGGGGCCACTGATTCTTCCTTCCTCCTCTCCTGAGCTCAGGACAGGAATGTGGGCCAAAGGTCAAAAACGACTCTCAGCTTCCTTTGCACTCTGTATCTCAGCTGGGTGGAGAGTTTGCTTGGTTTCTAGTGTGAATAATTCTTGATCTTGCCTCACTGCTGCTCTAATTTAATGCTGTGGCTGCAAAAGCCCTTTATGGGCCACTCACCAGCTAAGCGTAGCCATGGTGCTGCTGCATCCAGTCATCCCACTCCTTCTTCTGGGCTCATACAGGTGCCATATGCCAGAGGCTGGGAGGAGGGCCAGCAGCTTTACATCAGTTGAGGGACTCCTTACACAAGGGGTATTTCCCAGGAACACTTTCTGCCAGATTTTACAGCCCCTTTTTGCCCCTGGAGTGGTTTAAAGGAGGCACAATACAAACCAAATGGGGCCCAGAGTGCTCATGTACAGTGTTACAACAAGCTTGTTTCCATCTATTATTTCTTGCTACCCAACAAAAAGTTGTTTGGGTACCAGTAGCTAACGCTGTACACTCACTCATTTGTATTTCATGACTCTGGTTTCTTGTCCAGACTTAACATTCCTGTGGGCAAATCGGAGACTTTTTCCCCACCTTATCCTGGCAAGTTGAAAAAGTCAGTAGCCAGGGTAGAGTTCTTATTCTGATGGGTACATAGTTCTCTTAGCTCTCTCTCAGGCAGAGTACAACACATCCTACCCAAGTTCAAATCATGGCTGATATTGAGATGCCTTCTCCTTTCTCTAACAAGACAAAAGAGTCTTGTGGCACTTTTAAAGACTAACAGATTTATTAATCGCATGAGCTTTCATGGGAGAAAATCCCACTTCGTCAGACGTTTTGAAGATAGGAAAGTTACAGAGTCTTTCTCTAACAGGTAAAGTTAATTTGATTAAAATGGCAATTCTGTTGGGGTACTCCAATAGATGTCACTTTGAACTCCTGAACATTTCAAAAATGTTTTCAAAATTTTAAATGAGTATATAATGAGTTTCCCATGGTCAAGAAAAATGCCTAAATTGGTATTAGAACATTGCAATTACTATCCATCTTGGTTGGACTTGTTTGGCTAAAATTTCCGCTTTTATTTTTGGGTCTTACAGCTTCTAAATGTGTCAGAAAGATTCAATGTCTCAGCCACCTAGACAAAAAGTCTCAGCCAAGCACTGGCATTTCTTTGTGAGACATACTATACTCTCAGAAGGATACTGTTATCTTGGAGCTATTTTGGTGAATTAGTTAGAGATGGTGAGCAGTTTTGGGAGCATGGAAGGAGATATCCAGATTCCTGACAACATGGTGACAATTGGAAGGATTTTTCATGAAAGAATAGATGCATAATACTCACCAAGAATTTATAAAGTCTATTCCATAGTCCATATAGCTTAGGTTTAGATCAAAAGTGCTTATATATAGTCCTCCCAGTGATAAACTTTCCATTTGCTTAACAGAGAAACATTTTCTATAAATAACATAAAGAAATTACTGGTGGTTTATTTACTGTTGGTTCCTCCAAATGGACTTTCAGCAAAAGATTCCACAATATATAGCAAATAGCTATGAATCACTGACATCAGATGGTAATGTAGGGTCTGATTCAAAGCCCATTAAAATCAATGGGAGTTTTTTCATTGCTTTCAAGAGGCTTTGAATCAGGCCCAAACTGTGTATAAGATAAGAGAGACTTGTAATAGTGACCTGGGTTCCAAATGTGAAATGCGATAAAATAGGAACAAACTAAGCTTCATCTTCTGTCTGATACTGTGATTTATTTTAAATGTTAATATAGGTTTTATTACAAGACACTGAGACAATTTACTTTTCTACTTTATTTGCTGCAGGACAAAAAAGAATAAGGCGCGTGTCCTGGCCAAATTCCAGTGGGGGAAATTACATTTTGCTTGAGCCTAAATTCACCCTACAGTGTCAAATAAAAAAATTCTTTGCTTCCAGTCCTGAATTGTGCTCTGTTGCTGTGATTGTTAATCACCTGCCACATCAGATGTCCTAATTTAGCTGTGAGGAATGAAGAATAAACTGTGAGTAAACTGTGTGCAGTTTTTTAATAAATTGTTAAGCCTATAAATCACATTGGGTGTGTCTACACTTGTAAATTAAGTCGATTTAAGCTTGCTTAAGTCAACTTAATTTACTCTGCATCTACACTACACTTAACCATCTGCTTAAGGCTATGTACACACGATCACTTTATTGCGCGGTAAGGCTCCTTACCACGCAATAAAGCCAATAGTGTACACACGATCAATTTCTCTGATGCGCGGCAATACCCTCTTGCCGCGCAACAGTTAACCACTCAAAACAAGAGTGGTAGCATTATCGTGGAACAGCTGTTCTGCGGTAATGCTTGTGTGTACTCATTTTGCGGAATAGACAGCCTCCGGAAATGTCCCAGAGTGCCAATCGAGGCCACTCTGGGACATTGGAGCTGTCTAATATGTCAATTTCACTGCTC
>ML685766.1:13766214-13800598 GCA_007922175.1 Pelusios castaneus
GACTTAGGGGGCTCCAGGGCTTCCCCACTGCCCTCCCTGCCAGGGTGGCTGGCACAGCCATAGCCTGGCATGCCCACACACAGGGCAGGGCAGAGCCCTGCCCACCCTGCCCCTATGCTCTGCCAGGATCCCTGTCCCCCTTTGCCCCATTGTACCAAGGTACAATGGGGCAAAGGCTGAGCCCCCTGGCACTTGGCAAGGGGTGCCCCCCCTGCCACCATGGACCTGTCCCAGGTCCACCTAGCCCCTAGATGTCAACCTAGGAGTCCAGTGTGGATGCTCTATGTCGATTTTGTAGGGTCCCCTCTAAGTCGACTTAAAATTTAAGTGTGGACATGCTGTCAACTTAACAAAGTCGTCTTAGCTAAGTCGACTTAAATTCACAAGTGTAGACATAGCCATTGGGATTCTTTAGAATGAAAGGTGCTCCTTCTCTCCCTCTGTGTGTGTGTAAATAATTATAAAACTATAATTATTTCAAATATTTTGTTTAGGGTGGCAACCCTGTGGATGATTTCTGAGCTACTCTACATCTTGAGGAAGTGATGTTAGAGTCTAACAGAATTCCCTTTGCTTCAAGCCAGTTCAATTTATTTGACCTCAAAGGAAGGGGTGACTGTAGCACCAGTAGATACCACCACACTAACTTTAATCTATCTAGTGTGAGTTACAATACCAAGAAAGACATGGTGACACATGTCTCACGACCAAAAGTACACACTCAGAATTAGTAGTGGGCTTACACTGGAGCAGTTAGACTGATCTGAAGCCCACATTACCATGCCATCATTATTACTGTTACATGTGAATTAAAGCTAGCGTGAGTATGCCTGTCTGCACTATAATCAGACCTTCACTTGCAGTGTAGATATACCCTAAGAATGAAATACACCTGGTCATTAGCCAAAATACAAGGTGTTTCCTCAGTTCTTACACAAGCAAACTCCCACTGAATTCAGGGAGTTTGCCTGAGTCAACGATGTGAAAATATGTGGTGAGAATTGCAGTATTTGGCCCTTTTTGCAGAGATGCCTTGTCAGCATTGATTTCTCAAGGAGTACCGTAAACAGAGCAGCTGTCATGCTTTATAATGTACAGGTTAGGAAAATATCTACTTTTCCTTACCTTACACTGGTCTACAAAATCTTGCACAGCATTTTGTTGTTCCAGAAGCTGCTCAAGCATGTAATAAGTTGAGTTTCAATGAAGTGAAACCTCCTGTTTTAGGAGATGTTTCAGCAAGCTGTTTTTTGGCTGTAGCTGGATCAAGATTTTTTTTTTTTTAGCTTTTGACAGAATGGCTGAACTGCTCAGATTCGGCATGTCATTCCCCAATACATTTGTAAGTGTTCCTATTATGATTCAGAAAGTCAATGATGAACAAATTTTAGGAGTACATGAAGCACAGTATAAAACCATCACCTGCAATGGCAGATTGTTCATACACACTGTGGAGGGAAGGAGAGGGGAAGGGAATAAGAATATGGACTGAAAGGCAGGTAAGGGATACTGGTCAATATATGCTTATCAATTCACAGTGATTTAGTCCTCTCAATGTTAATGGGATTAAGAAGGAAATACCATTAAGCTACTGTTAAATCTCCCACAGACGAGGTTGAGCTTTTCTCACTTTGTAACAGGGTGCACTGGCCCTTTATGCCTCGGGGAGGCCGGTAAACTCTATTCCAAGAACACTGGAATGAACAAAAGTACAGGAAATGGCCAGAAGAGAGGAACTGCTCCTGGGGAATTTGAAGTTGCATGGGAAAAACCCAAGACATTATCTCATTAAGAGCCTGGGATCAGAAGGTTAGTTGTGTAGGGTGGCCCAGGGCTCCCCTCTCACCCAGGCAATCTGGAGGACATCTCTGAAGGAGGGTATTATATATGCTTCATCTTCCTTCATAACAACAAGGGAGATGCTGACAGGGGAAGAACGCCTGAGCCAGAAAACTGAAAGGCAGACAGAAAGTGTGGGACTGGGATGGAAGACTGGGATGGAAGAAAAGTAGACTGGGATGGAAGAAAAGCTCCATAGCTGGTAAAAGAGCCAGAGCTGACTATGAATATTTGTGTTATGGGAATGGACTGTATTTGTGGGACTTTGAGAATTATATTTGAATTGTTTCATGTATTAAGCCTGCCCCATGTGGGCAGTGATGGCAGCCACAGGAGAGGTTATGGGAGTGAGGAAAGGGTTGTGAGGGTCCCAAAAAAGGAAACAAAGGCAAGGCAATACAGGACCACCTCTGGCTCTGGGGAGGTGCTCAGGAGGCAGTTGCCCAGCTACAACTCAGATAATGGGCATGATTTTTTGAACCCCTCACACTAAGGAGTGTTATGGGAGATCCCTCTACTGTGTGGTATATCAGATGTCCCAAGCTGGGCAGATGTCCCAAGTATATCAAGTATATCAGATGTCCCAAGCTGATTTTGCTATCAGTCCACCTGGAAGGGCAAACTACATCTGGGCTGGTGGATTCAGGATACCACTAGAGTGTATGCCATACTCCAATGTGATGGTTATTTCATGTGTACACAAGGATGTAAAGCCCTACACCACTACTGTTATCATAATGCAGGTAGGAGGCCATAAAGAGAAGATCCAAAGAGGTGTTTTAAAAAATTTACCCTGTCCAGTGGTGATCAGAAGGGACTTGAAATCTTTCCAGGAGCTACTTGATTCTACTGCCACAGCACAGTCTAAATCAGTGGTTCTCTTCAGGCAATCTTTCCTACATGTTCCCCATAATAATAATTTAAAAAATCTTGTGAGCAAGAGATCCACAAGTCCTGAAAATTTTGATGGCAGAGATGGGATGCTGCATGACTAAGGATATATTTAAATCAGATTTGGAGAAGGACAAGTCAAAGGGCCACCCCAGAGGAGGATCCAGATAAAGGATCTGCTGCTGATCCAGACAAGGAAATAGGGGCCACTCTGCGATCAACAAGGACCTATCTCCCCTACCTCCTGATATTCTGGCAACTGACTCTTTTGGTACAGCAAGAGAGCAACTAGAAAGGGGATCTTATCTCTTCTGACTGTCATGAACAGTGAAATAATCAGAGTGTGACCAGCCATCTATTATCCTCATTTTATGGTAGAAAAAGATCTTCATATAGTAGACTGACATCCACACACACAGGTGATATGACACCAGTTATTGATACTCCAGCCAGCCCACAAAGAGCTCCTGCAGTTGGCTCTTGCACTATCTTGCTTGGAATATCTAGGGCAGGAAAAATCTGGAACAGCTGTTTGCATGGTTCCTTTGACCAGGCACTGATAAAGAAACTTCTGAGTTTTGTCAGTCTTTCTGGGAGTCCAATGAGTGGTACCTAAGGAGAGCAATAGAGCTCCCTTAGTTCTTTTTACCTCTAAGTGATACCTGCTTTGAAAGAGTGGGGACCTGGGAAAAGAGTGTGAGGAGCACATGTTTATCCTAGCTTTGTTAGATTATGCAACCAGGTACCCATATGTCCTTTTGCTTGGTAACAACAGAGTGGTTGCTGGAGAACTTGTATAAATATTTTCCCATATAGTGCTGCCTATCAAGACCTGACAGATCGAGAGACCAATATTACATCCTTCCTGTTAAAGGACATTTGGCAGCAGTTGAAGGTTGTTTATGTATCAGTTTACCACATGCAAACTGATGGGTCAAACAATATAATCACACTGTGAAATCAATGTTCCAGAAATTTCTTAAAACAGATGCTAAAGACTGGGATAGATTATTACCCTATCTCCTGTTGGCAATTCAGGAGACTTTCTAAACCTCCACAAGTGTTTTCCCTTTCAAACTCTGATATGGGTGACAGCCAAAGGGTATAGCAGATCTAGTGAAGGAAGAGTGAGAGAGTCAGCCTCCATGGAGAACTAAAATAATCTAGTAAATCCATTGGATGAGGGAGTGACTAGAAACACTGGGACACTGGGCCCAGAAAAACCTAGCTAAAACCTAGCAGCTCAGTCAGAATAATTCAATAAGCACATCTCAGAGAAAGTATTCCAAACTGGAGATAAAGTTCTTTTCCCTTTCTTGAGTTCAGAAAATACATTGTTATCCAAGGGGCAGGTGCCATACAAAGTAGTGAAACAGGTCAGGCCTACTAGATTATGAAATTCAGGGCCTTGACAAAAGGAAGGGAAAGAACATCTTCCATTAGATATGTCGAAACCCTCATGGGAACAGGAGAGTTTAGAATCCAAACAAAAAGCCAGTAAATCTAGGTCCTGCAGCTCTAGGGCCCTTGGATCTGACTAAAATGGCTTTAGCAGGTGGTTTAATAGAACTGCAGAAACAGCAAGCCCAGGAGCATACAGAGATTTTAATGATGTATTTTCATCAACACTGGGTAAAACTTAAATACCTGTAGTGACCTAGGAGTAAAGCCAATGAGAAGTTCCTCCTGGATACCTGAGAAGACAAGGGAAGTGGTTGCTTAGGAAGTCCAAAACATGGTTAAGTAAGGTGTCATTGAGGAGTCTCAAAGTGATTGGTGCAGCCCCCTTGTTTTGATGCCCAAACCAGATGGCACAATCTATTTCTGTTCTGATATCTGAAGAGTCAATGCCATTTCTTGCCCATCTAATCCACTTCATAGATGAGTTACTAGGTCAATTGGGGACGGTTAACTATTTAACCTTATATATTAGACCCGACAAAAGACTGCTGTCAGGAGCCATTGACACCAGAGTCTTGTGAGAAGAATGCTTTTGCCACTCCAATTAGCCATCTCCATATAGGAGCTACATGGAGCACAGCCACCTTCCAGAGACTAATGGATTACATGTTGCAATAGCACCAAAAATATGCATCACATACTTAGATGACATGATTTTCAGCAGGGACTGGAAATTGCATTTAGATCACACTATGACAATCCTGCAATCAGGAAAGACTCGGGGGTTATGACCAGCCTGACAGAATTGTATATTTGGAAACTAGGAAACAAAATACTTGGCCTACTTAGGGAATGGACATGTGATCTTTGGGAGGTAAGGTTGTTTTCCTGAGAAAAAGACCAATGCCTACTACAAAGAAACAGGTATAGGCTTTTTTAGGGTTAGTTGGTTGTGATTGATGATTCATGCCCCAGCTCATGATTATCACCACCCACTCACTGAGCTAACGAAAATAGCTAATGAAAACAATAGACTCATCAAAGTGAAAAAGCTTTTAGAATGTTGAAAGATTTCTTTGGTTCCCAAACAGCATTACAGAGCACTGATTTTGAGCAACCACTCATATTACAAGCTAGTACATCAGACTTGGGCCTAGCAGCAGTTTCATAGCAAGAATTTGATGTGAAGGAGTAACTGCTTATATAGCTAAGCTGGAAACTATTGAGCAGAGAGATACATTACTTGACTATTGAGAAAGGGTGCCTAGAAGTTTGTTAGGCCATGCAGACTATCTTAAATAGAACCCCTTTATGTTAATCATTGACCATGCCTCCTTTAAGGTGACTCAATGCCATGAAGGACACAGTCTCTAAATCACCCAGTGGTATCTGTCTTTATAGCCCTTGAATTTTAAGGATCAATATAAGCTGGGGAAACACTCTAATGCAGATTTTTGTCCTTAGGTTGACCTTGTGTTTGTAGATCCCAAAAAGCAGGACCCTGGGTCAATGTTAGGGTAGTGTAGGACAGGGTATGTAACAGGTCTACTGACCATGTAAGCCCAGGGGAGGCCAGTAGATCCTGGTCAAGGAATATTGGAATGAATAAAGGTGCAGGAAATTGCTAACATTGGGAGAGAGGAAGAGATCCCAGGGATTAGTGATTAGATGGGAAAAACCCAGGACCCTGTCTCTTTAAGGCCCTGGAATCAGAAGCTCTGTAATGTAGGTTGGGTCAGGGCTCCCCTCTCTCTCAGCCAATTCAGCGGAGCTCTCTAAAGGAGGTCAGTATATATATGGCATTCTCCCTCAGAAGAAGGGGAAATACTGACAGGAGAAGGAAGCCTGAGCCAGAAAGCTGAGTGCCAGATAAAAAGGATGGGGAGCAGTGGCTCTGAAGAACAGAATGGCTATGGGACAGAAGGGCTATGTCTACACTTGGCCAAATAAGTCGACTAAGTCGACTTTGTTAAGTCGACTTAGCATGTCCACACTATAAAATTAGGTCGACTTAAAGTCGACCTTGCCAAATCGACTTAGAGCGTCCACACTGGATGCCTAAGTTGACTTCTAGGGGCTAGGTGGACCTGGGAGTGGTCCATGGTGGGAGGGGAGCACCCTTTTAAAAGTGCCAGGGGGCTCAGCATTTTCCCCATTGTACCAGGGTACAATGGGGGCTGAGCAGGACAGAGACAGGGTACAGGAGCTGGGTGGGCAGGGCTATGTCCTGCCCTATGGGGGGGCATGCCAGGCTCTGGCTGTGCCAGGCACCTTGTCAGGGAGGTCAGTGGGGGAGCCCTGAGGGCCCTTTAAGTTGACTTAAAGTTGATTTAGGGCTAAGCCACGTCTACACTGGCTTAAATCGACTTAACAAAGTCGACTTAGCCAGTAAATCGATTTTAAACTAGATTTTATAAAGTCGACTTAAAATTTCCTTTTCCTTAAGTCGACTTAAACAGCAGCAGTGCCTGATTATACTAAGCATTGAAGAAACCCACACTGCAACCTGTCCCTATCCTAAATGGAGAAGACAAGGTGTGGCAACAAAAATAGAGAGGTAAAAAAGCTGCCCAAAGTCACACAGGCTATGTCTACCCTTGAAAAGTTAAGTCAATTTTGTTAAGTCGACTTAACAAGGTTGACTTTAAGTTGACTTAAAGTCGACCTTTTTAAGTCAGCTTAACAAATTGGCTACACTTGAAGTTGACCTTGTTAAGTCGACTTAACAGCAGAGATAGCCATTATACTGGCTTTAAGTCGACTTAATGAAGTTGATGAAGCACTAATCCCCATCTACACTGGCCTTAAGTCGATATAAGAGGTGGTGTTATTAAGTCAACTTAAGCTTTTCTTAAGTCGACTTAATAAAAACCCAGTGTCAACCTAACTTGCCAGTGTAGACTTACCCACAGTGAGTCATAGGCACTGGCAGGATTAAATATAAATATCCTGATACGTAGGCCAGTGCCCTACCCAGCACACCACACTGCCTCTGCTGTAATTTATGAGCTTTTTAATAAAAAGTTTCAATGTTGATATGTTTATCTATTACTGTGTGTGTTTTGGGGTATGCCTGTATGTGCCCTTGAAAAGAAATTGTGCTCTTAAATCCTACCAGTGATGGTGCGTGTTATCGAATCAGGGGAAAATGTGTTTTGCTAAATAAAGAAGTTCCTAGCAGTTTTTACACTCAGGCTTTCATCTGTAGCATATAATGACAGCATTGCCAACCCCAAGTGTTCAGAAACCGTGATTCTGTCCCCCACTTCCCCAATCAAGAGAGAGAAAAATAATTTTTATTTCCTTTCTGGTATTTGAGCCTTCAGGGTTCACACTTTCAAGCTTTTCTCTGCAACTAGGAGGGTTAGAAATTTGCTTTTTGAAATGAAAATTAAAAAACAAATGTAATCACTTGATCACAGGAATTGGGGCATTGTGAAAAAAAACAAATATGAGAAGACTCACAGTAAAAATCATGAAAGTTAATACTAGAGCACACTGAAATGGTGGGGTGGGGAGAAAGGCAGAAGATATGAACTATTTAATTTATTAGCATGAAGAGTTAAATAAACTTTTCAGGCTATGTCTATACCTGAAAAGCTAAGTTGACTCTGTTAAGTTGACTTAACAAGGTCGACTTAAGTTGACTTAAAGTAGACCTTGTTGAGTCAACTTAGAGAGTCTACATCAAAAACTCAAGTCAACTGCCTGCATCCACACAAGCAGGCGCTAGGTCGACGGAGAGCCACGACTCAGGGGAACCATGGCTGGGGAGAAGGGAGCGCTGCGACTCCCTGGGAGAAGAGAGCCGTGGCTCCCCTTAGGTCGACTTAGGGCAGTAGGTTGATTTAGGGCATCCATATCAGCTTTAAGTCGACTTAATAAGGTTGACTTAAGCCTTAAGTCGACCTAAAGAGAGGGAGTTATTAAGTCGACTTAAGGAAGCACTTAAGTTGACTTAATGAAAGCCAGGTGTGGACGCAGCGTTCTGTAGGTCGACTTAAGCGTCCTTAAGTTGACCTAAGTTGCTAGTGTAGACATACCCTCAGTGTTTACATTCCAGCCCCTATTGGACATCCTTAGCAATTTCCATACCCCTTGGCAGTCTGCTCCTTAACCTCACTGTTGGAAAAATTCAAACTGGAAATAAGATGCAAATTTTTAACTTCAGCTTTTAATATCTTCATCTGTTACACTCAAAACCCTCTGATCTTCACTCAGTGTAGGTACTTGAAGCCCATGATCACATCACAGCTTAACCTTCTCTTCCATAAGATAAATACATTGTGCTCTTTATGTCTCTCATTTGCAGGAGCCCAAAATATTAAAAGAAAGATGTTCCAATGTCTCAGAGAGACATTTTCTCTATAACTTCTGTTGTACTTCTTTAATTTTTTAGCGAAGAGAAATGAAACATGTAATGGGGCACAAAGTTTCACTTTCTGTTTCTGTCTTTAAATTGCTCTATTCTTTTGTGTTTGAAACATCCCGGTTTGTTTGTTTGGGGGCATACTGTTCACTAGCTGAGAAATATCTCAGATATTCACTGACTTTGAAAGAAGACCAATGAAAACATGCATATGTAACCCTTGCATAGGGGTCTGTCCTCTAAGGATGGATTGGGCCCTGTGGATCTAATAGATGGTTGCTACCCCAGTGTTTGAGGGAAGAATAAGAGAAGTGCATATAGAGTAGAAATTTGTCTGAGAGAAACTTGCAGAGAAGACCTATGTCACTTGCTCTAGTGAGGGGAAAACTTTCGCAAAGAGATGTCTCTTATTTATATGGATCCTTTCAAAGCGAAGAGCTTGAATGTAAAATTCATAGGCTATGTCTACACTGGCAAATTAAGTCGACTTAAGGAGGCTTAAGTCAACTTAAATTAAGCCGCGTCCACACCAGGCTTTCATTAAGTCGACTTAAGAAATTCCTTAAGTCGACTTAATGAATGTGTAAGTCGACTTAATAAGAACCGCCTATTAGGTCAACTTAAACCTGCTTAGGTCAACCTGACCCTTCTTTAGGTTGACCTAAGCCCAGTGTGGATGTTTAAGTCCACTTTGTTAAGTCAACTTAAGGGTAGTTAGGTCGACTTAACAAAGTGGACTAAGTCGACTTAAAGTTAAGATGACTTAGTCCACTTTGTTAAGTCGACTTAATAAGGTCAATTTTAAGTTGACTTAAAGTCGACCTTATTAAGTCGACTTAACAAAGTCGACCTAACTTTTCCTAGTGTAGACATAGCTATAGAGCCTTGCCATATGTCTCAAAGAATCTTTGTATGGATATGTTGTAATATGTGTATCTGATACAGAAAAGGAAGCATTTGGCCAGCCCATTTTGATTTTTGTCTTTAGCATCAATACATTTACTATGGTTATTGACTTGCATTTCTCTGTAGTTGCCGGTGAGTGCCTAAGCATTAAGCAAAGAAATATAAACTATATCACTCATCACATAAGCTTACATCAGCATCCAAGTTTAGTGACCAAAGGAGAACATAATCCTGTGTCAGAGATGGCAGGGTAGTCTTACATTCACAGCTTTGGACTGCCATCATTAGGGAGTAGATAAAATAAAAAGATTCTCAGAACTAATTAAATTGAAATTCAGTGAGTGCACGTAGTAACACATGCCATCAAAACCTCTGCATCTCCATCATGAATGGGCATTATGAGATTTTAAATATTCTTTACAAAGATACCCAATATGAAAAATATCTCCTAGGGTTCTAGTGTCAAACTTGGGGTTCTGTTTTCCACCTTGTCTGGCTGTCTCCTGCTGATGTTAATCATAACGTCTGTTGATGCTATTAGTTGTATCCCTTAGGTAAGATGTATGAATCACTTAACTTGGCAGATTGTTGTCTGAATGGCGTTTGATTAACAGCTAAGTATTATATGACAGGTCATGACCCACTGATTATCCTCATTTCACTAAGTTTTTGTGATGTCTGTTATATCAGTATTCTCACTTAATATCAGGCACTCAAGTTCACTCATCTTACCATTTAGACTTCGAGCATTTGTATTCAACTGCTTACACAATTTTTCACTATTTAATTATCTGCCTCCATGTGATGGAATGGAATGGGATTCTATTTCATTTGACTGTTTCTCGTCAATCTTTACCTGTACTTTATCAACTTATATCCTACCCATTTTATTAGAATATAGAGTATCTCCTTGAATAAATCTTCCACTGTAAGGTGTTGCTGTCTGAACTGTGTGCTCCTCTGCACCTGTCAGCTTTTCCCAAGCCCTTACTTTAAAAACTCCTCTATAAAATTTTTAGTTTTACATGCCAGCAATCTGCTTCCCTTTTAGTTTAGGTGGAACCCTTACTTCCTGTATAGCGGGGGTCAGCAACCTTTACCAAACTCTTGCCAGCCCCTCCTCCCTGACCCCTCAGCTGTGCCAGCGGCCCCCTCTTTAGAAAAAAAAGTGACCGCCACCTGAAAATTTGGCAGGAGCCACAGCTAGGGGAGGTCCCCAAGCACGCTACTAAAAAAACCCAGAGCAGCTTCTTTCTGCAGCGTCCCTGGGGACCCCTGCCACAGCCACCACCAAAAGGAGTCACTCTGGAGCGCCTTGTCTCTGCGGTGTGTCTGGAGACCCATCCTTAGGCATGCCGTGGACTGGGGCCACTTGGAGCGACTTTTGGCAGTAGGTGTGGCAAATTTCTGCAGTATCACAGGGTGCCACGTGCTGCTCAGAGTGGGCTTGCGTGCCGTTGTTGGTACACCTGCCGGAGGTTGCTGACCCCTGCTGTATAGGTTCCTCCTTTGCCAAAAGATTTCCCAGTTCATAATGAACCTAAATGCCTCCTCCTGACACGATCATTGCATTCATACACTGAAACTTTGCAATTCTGCCTGTCCACTGGCCTTGCGCGTGGAACCAGAAGCATTTCAGGGAATGCTACAATAGATGTCACGGACTTCAATTTCCTACCTAGTAACCAAATTTGGCCTTCATGACCAGTCTATTTTTCCTTTTGTCACTGGTACCCACATCTAGCATGACCACCGGCTTCTCCCCAGAACTGGACATAAGTCTATCTAGATGTCTTGAGAGGTCTGCAGCCTTTGCACCTGTCAGGCAATTCACCATGCACTTCTCCTGGTCATCACAAATCCATTTATCTATATTTCTGATAACTGAATCCTCCATTACTTTTACTTGCCTCTTTCCTCTGTGTGAGAGGATACTATGACATCATCTGGAAGGTGGGTCCCAACTATGGGATTGTTTCACTCTGCTACTGTTGATGTTCTCCTTCGCTGAAACTTTCATCCTCCTCAACAGGGCAGAGGCTATCCTCTAAGGTATGGCAAGAAGTCTACATGACTAAAATAGCAGCAGTCAAATCCCTGAGTTGGTATCAAAAGAGATAATTGTTGAGATCTGGCCTATCATTTCTTGTTTCTCTAAACTATACATTTTAGTAACTTTGGGGATAAAATTACTTGCTGTTCCATTCCTTAAAACCACCCTTTTGGGCCCCATATCTAGCAGTCATGGATCTTCACAGATGAGCCCTCCTTTTTCATGTTTCTTTATCAGAATTCCAGCATTGCCTGCATCAGCAACAGAAATATCAGACTGCTTTCTACAAAATTATTTTTAGAGATGGGGGAAGAGCCTAGAGATGATCAATTTTTATTTGGTTTTACCTTTGATCACATTCAAATTTGATTTGAATTCTCATCCCCAACTCGAAAACAAAAGCATCTTGGCTCTCAGTGCAGCCAGAATCATCTTACTTGTAACCAGTCAGTGAAACTTTGACATTTAGGTGAAATCTGCAGCCAATCTATGGTTCATGGTGACAAGATAAACATTATGAGGATGATGTTTACCAGGGCAGCAGCTGTACCTCTCTATAGATCTTCGGTATGCTATCATTACAGTTACTGTGATGCCTCCTGGCTTTCACAGACAGTGAGGAGTCAGATAAACACATTACCTTGTTAGTGGGTTGAACTGCTAGGGGGGGTAGTGCTGTTTTAGGCTGCATTTGGGTAGTGATGCCAGCAGCATATCTGTAAGCATTTCTGGGAGTAGTAAGTTAAGTACAACACATGGCAGAGGTGCAGTGGATGGAACTACTACAGTGCTTGTGTAACTGGAGACGGTCGTGAGAAATGGTGGGTGCATTTCCTATATTATATTTATTTTGTGTCCTGGGTGCTTGGAGCTGTGATGACAGCAGCTCCTCCTGCAGCATTTGGTCTATGGGATGCAGTACTGGGCTATCAGTGTACGGGGATTTTTTTAAAGTGTGAATTATCAATACAGGTCTACTAAGAGCATTTTGGACTTCAGAAAACAACCAGATCTGGTCAACCAAAGTGGCAAATTTAGTGACTTTTTGAGGCAGTTGCCCTGCTCACTCATTTCAGTCATCTAACCCGCTCACCTTGCTTTTCACTTTGTCATATTTCTGTCTTCTAAACACTGCGCGTGAAATAAAATAATTCAGTGAGCACCCTACAAGAGCAAGAGCTTTGTTTTTAAGTGTTATCATAATTACAGACCAGAACAATAGGGTAAAACTCATACCCGGAGCACCCATGAAACTATTAGTTTTTTTAATAATGACAATGTTCCAAAACCTGAGTGTTGCGAAAAGTGAATAGTCTGAGCATCCACTCTATTATTTTGTTTTGTATGAAAATGTTCCAATGATCAGCTGTGTGTGACTGAGAATACATTTTTGTTTTAATGAAAATGATACAAAACACTGAATGACGAAAGACGCAGTCAGAGAAGCAGATATTTGTAGTTATTTGTTCACTGAGGACTGGATTCAGCAAACACTTACACCTGAGGATAAATTCTTAACTCAGGGTCTGTCTCCTTCGTGCTGCTTGAATGTTGCAGAGGGTGTGTAAGCTGGCTACAAGTGGCAAATTGAGAATTCCCCTCTGCTTGGAGAATTCTCAATTGACCGTATTCTTGGAATTGGGGATGTGATGTGAACTAGGAAGGGGCAACACTCCTCTGGGGCAATTCTCAGCTAGTGTATGGTCCCTTAGGCCTCTACTAAGCACTTAAACACTTCCTTAATTTATATCTTTCAGTTTTGCAAAATCAGGCCCCACTGGCATACCATGGGTGTCCAGCACACTGGAGCCAGTACTTCCATTTGCATACCCTCCATTGGCGGTGGCAGCGGCAGTAACTTGTGGGTGTGTGTCTCTGCAGGCCCATTTCCCCCTCTCCCCTACACCTTCCCCTTGCTGGGAGGCGATAAATTAGGTCCTTCTCATTACCATTACTTCTAATCAGCATCATTCTAATGATCATTTTTTTGGCAGTCGGGATGATAAGAAAGTGCCCTAATTCAGACGCCTGAATTGTTGGGTCTTCCCAATCTCTTTCAAAAGAGTATGGCATATTCTATCAGAGGGTTTTTCACTCCCCTCATCACTGTGGTAGCTGAGTGTCTGAAAGTAATAGTCATTGTACTACCTACTTGTTAATCTCTCCTATCGAGGCAGGTGTGTGCAGCATTATACGCTCACCCAGCCATCATCACAACTACAAAGTAGGATCACAAAGGGGGAGATGCAGATGGATGTTACTGACCTACTGCCCCTCCTGACCTGGTGTCTTAACTGGAATGATGACACTACTTACTGATAGGAAAGTTGTAGCACAGTTTGTTTAGTGGGATAAATCACCCTTTTATTACTAAAAGTAAGATGTGGTTGAGACAAGTTGTCATGGTTACTTACCAATTCCCTAGAGTAACCCTATCTGTATCCCAGAGGTGACATGATTCTAGTTTCTGCATATGCATGAGGCTAGCAGGTGTTTGCCACTTTAATATTTTTTAAATGGCTAACTGTAAGAATGCAATAGAAAACATGGAGTAAAGGGGAAAAGGATTGGACTCAAGGAGCAGGCAAGAAGGCTATAAGGAAAGAAACCTGAAGGCTTCCGACGTCTACTGCAATGTGTTTTAATTAGCTAAGTGAACCTCTTCCCTAATAACAGAGGAAAATAAGTGACAGGAAATAACATTCAGATAGGAGAGAATTGTAAAGAAACTTACAGAAATGTTTTTTTACACGGTATTTTCCCCCAAGAAATCTCAACAAAGTTAATCAGTTCATGGAAATGGGAAGGAGGAGTGGGCATGTGAGAGACACTGGAAATAAAGATCCTAAGGCCAGAAAGGACCATTGTGATGTTCTGATCTCCTTTATAACACAGGCCATAGAAAATCCCCAAAGTACATCCTAGATTGAATCTTCTAGAAAAACATCCATCTTGACTTAAAAAATTATCAGTGATGGAGAATTCACCATTCCTCTTGGTAAATTGTGCCAATGGTTACTTATCCTCACTGTTAAAAAATGTACACATTTCCAGTCTGATTTTGTCTAGCTTCAGCTTCCAACAATAGCGAGTAAATAAAGCATACACAGATTAACTCATGGACCTCAAAAATCTAACAACAAAATATATAGCTTGCAAACCTCTTGACACAACTGCATTAACTATTTCAGATTACACACGAGTACAACAGCTGAATATAGAATTCAGTTTAGTAGTGCAGATCATATTAGGGATGTGTTGTAGTTAGCTGTGATGGATTGTGTAGCCCACACTATCCTAATAAGTGTGAACTAGAACTAGAGAGCTCAGTTAAAGTACTTGGCCAGCCCAATTACTGAGGAATCTCAGCTGGGGTTAGTATAAAGACAGGAGGCTGTCAGTAGAAAGGGGCAGCACAAGAATTCTGCAATCACTCTCTAATCAGAGAATGGGAGAAGTCAGAAGAGAGTACAAAGGTGTTTAATTTTGTTCTTTTTCTCATTGACTTCAGTAGGGCTCGGATTTCGTCCCATGCAATAAGTGCTTTCATGAGTAGGGGGCGGGATGACTTACACACTTAAAGCTAAACACATGCTTAAGCTGAATCAGGCCTGAATCTCTGTTTCAATGATCTATCCTACAGTACCCACTCAAGAGAATCTAGTGACTTTTACTTAATATAGGAGATATATTAATTATTTTTTCCAGTCAAAACACTACTTGTCTAAACAATAAAAAGCAAAATTCTCCTCTCAGTTCTACACAGTATCTCTCTATTTTAGATATTTGTATGGTCCCCATCAGCTCAGCATCCTTAATGTATTTCTTCTCTCAACACCCCTGTGAGATAGGGATATACAATTAGTCCCATTTTACCAATGGCAATCTGAGGCACTGACTTGTCCAGGATCACATAGGATGCTTGTGGCAGATCAGGACTTGGGCTAAGGTCTCCCACAGCTCAGGCTACCATGCTAACTACAGGACCGTCCTTCCTCTTATCTCATGTGGTCATCTCTGATTGTCATCTGTAGGCTGCAGAATAGCACTGTTGGGACCTGATCTGGCACCCTTTACTCATGCAAGTAATTTGTGAGATGAAGCTTTAACAGAACGACTCATGTGCAGGAGGACAGTGTTAATGAATGAGGATGGCAGGATTGGGACTTTGAATATTATGGTGGATCAGAGACGAGGATCTTGCTCTAGAGATGTTGTGGTAAACCAGCATTTGAAATGCATCAGGAAGTAGGGACCAAAAAGTCACCGAGCAAGTGCTGGCAGTTCCCATCTTCCACTTTCTCCAGCTCTGCAAAAATCAAACGAACCCACAGAACTGGAGCAGGAACTGTTTAGTGTTATGTTCGGATGGTGGCTGGCACCATGGGGTCCTGTTCTAAGGCTGGGACTATCACCACACCAATACATATTATTAATACCTTGAAAATAAATATTCACTGAGTTCCCTAAAAGCTGAGGTACAAATGAAGGGCTTTGTTGTATCTGAATGAAACCCACAAGAACCACTGGTTCTTCAGTAACGGACATGTTGAACTATGAAAGAAACATGGATTCAGCCATATTTCACAGATGGACAAGACAACAGCACCACACCTATCGCCAGTCAGTAAGTCATTCCTTTCTGTCCTTGTAAATGCTAGAGAAGGAACATTTTGTGTAGTGTGTGACAGTGTAAACACCTTAGTCATAGGAAAACATACAATAGTTGCATTTTATAATAAACAATTAGTATTTGCAATGAAAATACTAAAGGAATATGCCACCCCCTTCCTTTTCCTGTCAGTTTTGTGTCCTACATTTTCAAACATCAATGGCATTTCCCGTCAAAACCCAATGTGTCATTCTTTCCCAGCATTTGATGTATTTATAACTTCCTATGTTATTGTTATTCCTGTTATTGACTGATACTGTCACTCTGTGGAAAGGCTTATAGCAGCCTACAGCTCCTCATCCTAGACCTCCTTATGACAAGTCTGACAGAGTGATGAGGAAAGGCACTGGAAAGTGTAAAGATCCAGTTTTAATATGATGAATGCTGATTTTAAAAAAGCCTCTGAAAGCCTGTATCTGCTTACCTAAGTATGTCATTTTCTGCACTATGTAGAAATTCTAGCATTATAGATACTGTTGGAACTGCACTGGGCAGATCAAAGTGATAATTACATTGTTCTAGAAGTCCTCATTTTTGACGATGAGGCTTTTAATGTTTGTAATAACACACCAGTCCAGTTACAAAAGCTTGAAATTGCCTCTTCAATAGAAGCAAGGTTCTGATTTAATCTAATTTGACCCTTCCCCTGCATTTATAAGTGTGGCTAGAAAAATACTTGCTGTTGAAGTTGCGTTCGCAAGCTAGGACACAGAGTACCTTTTGATCAACAGTAGTTTTCATTAGAGTTGTCAGACAGCACCTCCCCGTTAAGAAACTAAGATTATATTTAATTCAAGGCCAACTCTTCCACCACTATTCCTTATACAAACTCTTAGCCTGTGTAAGTGGGGTTCTAATAACCCAGTGAGCATATGGAATGTATCAGGGGATTAATGCTTGGATATGAACATATATTGCACACAATGTATCACTCCTTAAACTAATCTATCCTGTTTTCATTGACACTGAATTAAGTTTGCCCTGTACTTTCTTATATCCAGGATTGCAGGATCTATCATTCGCTAATCATTCCTGATAGAAGATGAATACTGGGAATCTGGTAAAGTAAAAAAAGGGGAATTCATATTCACTTGTAATAAACTGGGGTAATTAGTCAGTTGAAATGCAATAGAAAGTGACAGCCTGTGACACATAAAAGACTGCAGACTGACAAAGACAGAGCTGTTCTTCATTGCACTAACATCCATTTCTTCATCAACACTGAATTTTTTTTCTGTCTCTTGGCATTTCAATTACATTATAAAATTAAGGGCTAAATTGTGGATCCACACCTTTTCTCTCCTCTTTGGCTATGTCTACACTTGCTAAAATTAGTTCGAATTAGTTAGTTCGAACTAACTAATTCGAACTAATTTTAGTTAGTTCGAATTAGCTCAATTCGAACTAGGAAAACTTAGTTTGAACTAAGCAAGTGCCATGAATGGCACTTGCTTATTTCGAATTAGTGATCCCCATTCATTTCAATGGCCAGTTAGTTCGAAATAAGAAATTAACATGGCCACATAATTCAAACCAGTTAGTTCGAATTAACCCTTTAGTTCGAATACCCTATTCAAACTTATTAGTTCGAATTAAGGAAGCCCTTAATTCGAACTAACTAAAGCCTAGTGTAGCCATGGCTTTAGTTAGTTCGAATTAAGCCTCCTTAATTCAGACTAACTTGCCAGTGTAGACATAGCCTTTGAGACTAAAAAAATACTAAAAATCTCTTGTCCAATTTGCTCTTTCAATGACTTCAATAGATGATGTGTATGTAGCACCTGTGCTCAAGCTGCAGGATCATTAAATATTGTACCATGTTTTGAGAAGCTCATATGAAAGGCACAAGAGAAAAGTAAAGTGTGATTTTTTTCTGGACAAACTTAAGGGTCTGGATTCTACCTGGTAGTGTGGTTGCACCCCATGCCATAGATTTTGAGCTTCTTAGATTTAGAACTAGTTTTTTCAAAAGTTCTCACCAACCAGCAGCAACCAGACATTTTAAAGGAGATGAACTCTTTTGAAAGTCTGGTCCCAGCTGTGAATGCTGAGTATGTGTGAAAATGTTACCTCTATCACTTAAAATAGAATGACCATTGCTATAACACACATGAAAGTGTATGCAAGAACTGGAATGAAGATGACCTATAAGCTATCATGCTGCCGCAGAGGATAAGTAATATACGGACTATATCCATTCCTTGCTTTGGTGTCTTGTTTGTGAGTGGAGAAGGGAGCAATCTCCTCATGGCTATATGTCTACACTATGAGCTATGGGTGTAGATTCCCAGTTCATCTACTCCAGGGTGTCAAACTTATTTGCTATGGTGGGCCAGATTTGACCTAAATGTACTTCAAGTGGGCTGTACATACCATAAATCAAAATACTACAGCACTCCCATGGCATCATGGAGTGCTTTGTGTGTGAAACTGCTCTCCATATCACTCTCTCTCTCTCTCTCTCTCTCTCTCTCTCTCTCTCTCTCTCTCTGTTAGGGAGAGAGTGTGGTCTTGCAAAGCACAGTCTTGCGTGCCCAGTGCTCTATGATGTCGTAAGACCTGACACTCTCTCTCTCTCTGGGTGCATCTGCACTTGTAAATGAAGTCGACTTAAGGTTGCTTAAGTCGACTTAATTTACTCTGCATCTACACTACAATTTCCTTAAGTCGACTTTATAAAACATAGTTTAAAGTTGACTTACTGGCTAAGTGGACTTTATTAAGTCAACTTAAGTCAGTGTAGATGCAGATTAGCCCTAAGTAGACTTTAAGTCAACTTAAAGGGCCCCCAGGGCTTCCCCACTGACCTCCCTGCCAGGGTGGCTGGCACAGCCAGAGCCTGGCATGCCCACCCACAGGGCAGGACACAGCCCTGCCCACCCTGCTCCTATACCCTGCCCCTGTCCCTGTCCTGCTAAGCCCCCATTGTACCCTGGTACAATGGGGAAAATGCTGAGCCCCATGGCATTTTAAAGGGGTGCCCCCCTCCCACCATGGATCACTCCCAGGTCCACCTAGCCCCTACAGGTCGACTTAATTTTATAGTGTGGACATGCTAAGTTGACTTAACAAAGTCGACTTAGCAAAGTCGACTTATTTGGCCAAGTGTAGACATAGCCTCTGTTAGGGAGACAGTATGGTCCCACCAAATGCAGTCGTGGGCCGGATGGAAGAGATTCATGGGCTGCATTTGGCCCATGGGCCACATATTTGACACCCCGGTCTACTCAGATTCAAACTAGCTCTCAGTGAACTAGCACAAGCATAAATAGTAATGTAGCTGATGTGGCATGCTTTCTGAGACGTAACTGCGGCTACACTACTATTTCTACTCAAGCTAGCTCTCCCTGAGATAGTGTGAGTATGTGTACAGAGGCTGGGGAATCACACGCCTCGCTCACATATAGATGTAGCCTAAGACTGAAATAAACGGCCACTTGTTCTAAATAGTTCTTATAAACCCCAAGTATGACAGGGCAAAGCAGAAATTTGCTGAGGTAAGAATTTATGATTAATGCTGTTTGACCCATTCATTGTGAAACTTTCAGTTGAAAAATGTAACTCGTTGGCATTAGTGAGTTGTTTGAATCAGGCCATTCTCCAGTATGCCGAATTTGCTACCTAAGCTTTATGACCGGTTACCTTTAGTCACAAGGTATTGTTTCAGTTCTCTGATTGGATAGCTTTATTTTGACAACTATCTTCCACCCAAGAGGAATTCTGTTGGCTAACAAAATAAATGTTGTTTCTTGGTTGTAAGCCAGAAATGCCCTGTTGACGAACACATTTGTGAACAAAGCTTGCGTTGTATGAACAGACTAAATCCAAAAACATGGAACAGCTGGTGTAAATCAAGGTAGCTCAGACTTTGATGTCTGGGAAATGAGTGAAGCATTGACAGCAATGGTGCTGTGCCATTTTACAGCAGCTGAGGATACTGACTCCAGTTTTTAATTCAGCCAGCAGTTCACTAAAAGGTTTTTACCCTATTCAAGCAGCTCTATTCAGGATCAGAAATAGAGGGTTGGTTTGCCAGCTCACTACAGAAGTGAGATAAATGTGCTTGTGATGAAGACATCTTAATCATACTTTACATTTAACCCTCAGTTTCCTTTAGGTTACCCATTCGAGTTATTCATGCTAGTAAATCATTGACATCTACAGCAAAAGATACGCAGACCAGCTGCAGCATGTTTTCACCGTAAGCAATCAAGTGGTTAAAGTACTGGCATGTAAACAGTTCGGCTTGCACCTATGCCATGCTATGAGGTCCAGTGGGATTCTCTTTTAATCTTGAGAGGGAGTGTGAGGGATTTGTTTTTCACAGGGGCTTTAGCCTACAGTTAAGTGCAAACACCTGCTGAAGTACTGGTAATTAGTAGGTAATTAGTAGCTAATGTTCTTAGAATTTAAAAAGAAAAGCTTACATAAGTAATTACTTATTATTTCTTATGATGTGCTGCTTTTCCTGAGATTTCATATCCCCAGAACATTTGCCAAGTTCCTAGGATCCTCAACATACTAAATTGTTTATTAATTACACACGTATATTGCTTGTAGAAAAAAATAAAATGCATTAAAATGTTGGAGACAGGAATGACTTATTTTTTTAAATTACAGCAGAGAACTCATTGAAAATGAAGGAATTTGCAGTTGGTAACAGCTTTCAGAGGAGCAGTTCTAGTTTGGGATTTGTTGTTTTTTTAAATAGCTGGAGTTGTGGAAGAGATGAGTGGCTAACGGGTTTACATATAATCACAAATTTGTATTTCTCAGAGAGCAGGTATTGGTGTGGGCTACAAAACTGGATCTGGATCTAGATTTCAAATACCGTGTCTTTCATGGCTCTTTGTGTGAAGATGTTCCAGAGAGGTAGCTGTGTTAGTCTGTTTCAGCAAAACAAACAAGGAGTCCTGTGGCACTTTTAAAGATTAACAAATTTATTTATTACATGAGCTTTCGTGGGCACAATCCCACTCCTTGCTTGTTTGTGTGATGATGGTTTGCTGAGCGCAGTAGAGATATAGACCAGTTGTGAAACTTGAATCCCAGTTTGGATTTCAAAGCTCTTGCTCCAGGTGTATTAGGACCCAAGGTTTTAGTTCGGAACCAGCTCCATAGAAGAATACTTACAAGTATTATATCTCAATTTACTGAAAGACTCTTTTTAAATCAGTGGAAGGGTGGATACAGTTCTGCACCTCTTGTGTTATCACATACAGTCTATCTTGTGTGAGTACAATAACGTAAAACTAAGCTTCTCCTTATGCATAACAGCATTTTCAGCAGCACATAATCTGCCTGCAGGGGCGTTGTTCCTGCATAAACTGCCTTAAACTCTGACATTTCCACCAGGGTCATGGAGCTGGCCTAGTGCAGCCCTAGAAGTGGGCAGTGCTTGCTAGGAAGCAGGCATGACCTGACAGACTCAACCAGAGTGGTCCTATGGAGTACTATCATAGCTTAGAGCAGCTCTCTTCTGGCAGTGCTGACCCCATCGCTCTGATGATGCATCTCCTCTTAAGCGTAGGGTACCAGGAAATGGCTTAGAAGCCCTCTGCACCAGGCGAGGATACCCAGAACCTAGAATCTGGAGGATGATTTCTGTGGAACAACCTCTCTAGGAAAGAGCTGGAAATTCCATTGCTTGAGCAGTGTTGGAAAGACCCTATCCTTCAGGGGTGGACAAGACTATCTAAGCCAGTCGACGGTGGGGGGGTGGGAGATGGGATGACTAGAGGACTGGCTGGCACACGGTGCAGGGCCCTGCTCCAATGCAGCCGTGCTGGGGCGACGGTGGGGGCAGCCTTGCTGTGGCTGTGAGCCAGCCAGCCACACCCCCAGACGGAACAAATAGGGGCTGGTCTGCACTGCTCCGCCCCCAGGGGCGGGTCCGCTAGCTCAGGGGATGCTGAGCTGGAGAGGGATGGATTATTGCAGGGATTTCAGGGGATTAAACCCAGGGCCCCCTTTTTGGCCGGGGCTCAGGGCGTAAACTCCTAAAGCCCCTGCAATAATCTGGCCTTGGTTATCATGAAGCGATCCACTACTTGGAGATGCATTTGTTGTGAGATTAGACAAACTCATGGACCAGGAGGTCGGTTGGTGTAACCATTATTGATAGCAAACATCCCATTATCTTTTATATACATCTTAGGTAGTGTTCTTTAACAGAGGAATTCACTACTATTTTTTTTAAAGATGATATGTAAATACAGAGGTTGCTGTTGAAAATATCAAAGTTTTATTGGCCATGGATATAATGGAGATTCATAATATAATCCTAAAATCATAATAATTCTCTGGTGAGTCTTACGGAAAAATTGATGCATTAAGTTTACACAGCAAAATAGACAGAGGATATATACATAGATATTTTGCCAGTTATTAAATACAGTGACAAATTACTCTAACCTGCAAATATAAAATTGTATTGGACAAATTTTTAATACTATTAAGTTGAACAGACTGTCTTACATTTTAAGTTAATAGACTGCAATTTTTTTTGTCTAAAGACAAAATTATTTTTCAATTTCAGAAAATTCTTAGAAAGAATGTGTCTTAGGTAATGTAAGGCCTATCTATTCTCTAACATTGCAATGAGAACAACTTAACATCATTGTAGAATGTTTCTCTCAACAAAAAATGTGGGCTCCATGTTTTAGCTACAGATATTGTATTTCTCATACTTGTATGGTAATGATTTGTAAAATTGTTAATTCTTCCTAAATAAACAATGCTTTAAATATATTCTATAGCATATGTGTGGTGTCTTAGAAGTTTTTTTCTGTCAGAAAGCTACTAACTATGGCCACTTGAAACTTCATAATGGTAGCTGGGGTCAAACACCAAAAGCACAAGTCTATATTGCTTTCTGAAAACAGAATTCCTATTATTTGTTTTCATTATTGGCATATGATACATAAGTTGAGCAGTAATAATTCAGCTTACAGGGTAATGATACACACATGCACTACCTAATTTATTACAATGCCATATGTATTCAGAACTTTTCATCTAGAAGGATCCCTTAAAAACTTAGAGTTTACTATTACATGTCTTGTTCTAACATAAACAGATGAATCTGACACTGAAATGCACCACCTTTGGATTGATATGGGCAGCTGCTTCACAGCACACAGAGACACTACACAAGAGTTTATGAAAGAAAGTAAAGAATACTGTGTTCAGATGATGGTAGGATTTGCATTTACGCAAACTATAATTTGGCCAGGATATGAGACTAATACAGTTTACAGAAAAGAATCATCTAATCTATTCATCTAATTTATTAAAACTTTCAAATCTGCATTAAGTGCCACCTCCATTAGTCAGCCCCCCATTAAGTGACCTTTTAAGTTTCTTAATATAGTTTATTCAGCCTTGACATAAACAGAAGTGTAGAAAACTTTTGGGGGGATGGGTGTGAAAGAAGATAGTAGTAACAAAATAATAACTTAAATAGCTGTTGAATGTTACTTTATTAAAAGTGGACGCATTTTGCCATGATGCAAAACTACTCATCAAAGAGATTCCAGTCCAAACTCTATGTTCATTTGTTTATTAATGAAATCCCTTAATATTATGGGAGAGAGTTAAAATCCCTCCAGGCCCCCTCCCGTCTTCTATGCTCATGTTCAAGACCAGCTTCTAGTAAATTGCATATTTTTGCTTATTCTTTAAGTGGTTGTTGAAGACAAATTTCAAATGTATACCTATATTAGATAGCATGCTGACAATACAACACAATTCCACTATGCTAAAAATTTCCATTATTATCAGGTGGTAATTTCTGATTACATTCAGATTGTTGTTTGCTTTGATTCTTTACAAACATTTAGGATTGGCTAGCAATTGCTTTTCAGGGAATACCCCAGTTTGCAAGAGTTATTGGACAGAGATAAGCTGGATAATGCCATTTTGATGTTGGTTTCAGGTCAGTCCTATTACCTTGGAGGTAAATTCAGAGCAGAAATACACATGTTCTTCTCTTTCTCAGTCTCGGCTGTACATTCTGCATCATGTCATTTGCACAACTGATGTCTCAAAATTGTTCACACAATACAGTGTGCCCTGCCTGTGACAAAGAGCATGCTTACACTTTGTAGACTAACACTTCCCTCAGTTATACCCATTGCTTACAGTGGGGTTGTAGAGATGTAAATGAGAGCATAATTATTCTCTGTGACCATATGTTGACATGAATTAGATCCCTCAGGAATTGGTTACCTGTACATATCTCTACTTGTAATAATAAAATAACCATAATAACGATATAATAGTTTCTATCATGATTGTTCCTTTTGGGGCTAGGAGGTTCAGAGAATTGGTAATTGGATGAAAAGTGTTTCATAACAAGCCCAAATCCAGCTTTGGTTAATATGGAACTGCAACACTTACCATCTGATGACTGTTCAGAGTGCTACATGGGCTGAGTATGGTGATGCCAATCCAGTTCCTGCTAGGCAGATGTCCACATTGCCAGTAACACCAATGCTGTTGGCACTTATTAACTTCCCTGAATGGGCATGCAAACTGAGCCATTTTCTCACCTCTGACCGTTTCCTCTGGTGTTTGGGTTGAAGCTTCCTGGTGAAGCAGTGTGAGAAAACTTCAGTGTTACAGGTAGTGCAAGATCTCTTCTGAGATGCCACAGAATAATTTTGTCCCAAGAGCTATTAAGAAAGCCACTTTGAAGGGTGTGTTATGTTTATAACACACCTTCCTTGTCATTCTGACAATGTCACATCAATGAAAATGCAAATGATGAATGCATCTGATTAATTCATTCTTGTCTGATACTTAGTGGAGCTTTATGCTTAGCTTGAGCATGAAATTCAGAAGTGAGTTCTGATGAAAAAAATGATTCTTTTTGGTGGCAGATTCATATTCATTGCTGCCAGTGTTTTAACATGTTTATATAAAAAGGAAAAGCATACAGGCAGCGGTCTTTCCCCTCCCAATATTTGAAAAAGGAAATGCACAGGGCATTCAAAACAGATGGACTACAGACTCCTGTTAGCTAAAGATATCTTTTAGTTCAAGTAGTGATAGATTACGCTTCTAGAGTCAAAGGACCAAGATTATAGTCCAAGCTTTTTGAGTCTGTGGTTCATATAATAGTTGTATTTATTGTCTGCAGCACCAAGAATATTTACAAACAGTCTGCCATTGTGAAAGCTTTGAAATTAATCAAGGATGCTCTGTAGTATTCACTGTGTACAGCTCACTGGGATAGGAGCAAGAGATGCAGATCTTAAGAAAACAACCCAAGGGTAGGCTGCAATCGCCATATGCTAACGCACAAGGATATCAGGGAAGTCAGATAGACATGTTGAAGAAGGGAATGAGAGTTCCCAACCTGTAGTTAGTGGAGTCCTCAAGGGCACAAGTGACAGAAATCCTGATAGGATATATCATAATCAGTTAAATTATTTCTTCAAATCCTCCTATTTCTCACACATTAGCCTTCACCTTTTGCATGTCATCCAGAAAACTTTCCATATTTCTAGTGTCAAAACAACCCTAATTACCTGATACTTCTATTCCGTACAGCTCTACTGCCTGTTTTCTTTTGGGTGTTATAAAGTATTTGTATGACGTAGTTGGGTATGGTAGATTGGTGCACTTAAATAGTAAGTGTTAGCACTTTAGTATCTTAATAAAGGGACAGGCAAGGGAAGGAGCACTAATGAATATAAAGCTTCAGCAAGAATTTATTTATTGAATCTATGGTAAACAGTGCAGGCGCAAGACACACTTTACCCTGGATAGTGCTTTTATGCTAGGGATTTGCATCAACATAGCTACGTTGGTGTAGCTAAAACCCTAATGCCTCAGACAGAGAACGCTGCCACACTAGGTTGCAGCAGCATCTGCAATGTATTTATATCATTAGTTATTACTTGTTAATTTACTATCGTAAATCTAGCCTCAATTTTTATTATTGCTTCCTATTTGCAGGGCAGAAGCACCTTAACAGAGATTGGGCCCATTATGCTAGGCACTGTACAAAAGTTAGTGAAACATAGTTCCTGCCCCAAACAGTTTATACTCCTAATAGAAAAGACAGTAATGATGTGGGAGGGGAAACAGAGAAGTGAAGTGATTTCCTCAAAGTCCTACAGTAGATCAGTGGCAGATCCAGGTCTCTTCGGTCCCATTCCAATATCTCAGCAATTGCACCTTGAATACTACAAATAGAGTTTGATCTTTGTGCTGATTAGTCCTTGGAGAAAATTTTCAGCCAAACCGTTTTTGGTGGTTTTGTTCTTTTTGCTGCAAAATGTTTTGTGAATTTGTGTCAGTTTCACCAACTTGTTCATGTTTGGGGTGTGATAACAAAAACCCAAACAAATTCTGAAAAAGTCTAAATGATTTGTTTTGCCATTTTCAAAATGAAAAGTTTTGATGTTTTAGACGGAAACAGCTTTTTGTTTAGAAATTTCCTTTTTTAAAAAAAAATCCTCAAAAAATTCAAAATGGAGCAAATTGAAACTTCATTTGACCCCAATGAGATGTTTTTAACTCTTTTGATTTGCTACTTTTAAAAAATGTATTTATTTTAAAATCATGTTCTGGAGGACCTCTAGAAATTAATTATTCTCACAGTTTTAACCTTGAGGTCTTTTAGTACCCGAGTTGGTCACAAGACACTCAAATACTATGGCATAAGTGCCCTTGATAGATAGTAATAACAGAGCAGGGATTGTGTACTGGATTGAGATCTTCCATTTTTGGTATATTAGCAAGATTTCCTGAGTGCTTATTAGATGTACCTGGTATATGTGTGGATTTCTTTCCTATTTGCTTTCTCTTCCCCTATGTGGGGCATATTTGGGGTGTTTCTTTTTATTAAATCTGAAAATATTTTCCCTTCCATTTTGATTATTTTGCTGCTGACTATAGCACTAGGTACCATTATGGAGTGCTCTTAAGACTCTTTTGGATGAGCGTATGTATTTGCATTGCTAATTTTCTGCCTTGAGAGGGAAGATGATGGTTGACTTATTCCTTGTTTGAGTCATAGATCTCTTGTTTTGCTGAGGATTGATTTGTGTGTAAGCAGGGAGGGAGGGCTGTATGTAGGTTTTGAATTACTAGTACTTATACAAGTGAAGTACTTCTTGTTAGCAAGCAGACATTGAAACACTGAAAAACATATGCATTAAAAGACCTCGCCATGATATCCATAAGGGGACCTAGAATCATAAAGACCTCTTCATGGAGATGAGACACATATCATTCTGTATGGACCAAAAAAGGAACCTGATTAGAGGATAACTGAGAACAGATAGTTTGAAGAAAGTGGAAATCATTAATAAGGCAAAAATAAACACTTACTGAGGCTTAGTGTTAGCTTTTGACTCTTTTGTTGTTAACAGCCTGCATAAAAGTCATAAATTAATGAAATGCTAACGGGGCAATGTTGCTTTAACAAGTTTGGAGTCTTAGCTCAGCCCAAGTACAAACTAGAAAGCTTTATAAAAAATAATTGTAGCTCTGGCAAAATATTTCTATTTTTTATTGATTGAAGGCAATTATCCCTTAATTGCATATTTAAATGAGGTATTAGGAGGTTTAACTAAGCAATGCCTCTTAATTGCTGTTGCACACTAGGTGTCACAGATTGTGTTTATTTCATATGTTAATTAAAGAGAATGGGATATGTTATTTTATTGACTGCTGGGTTCTTGAAGGCTGTGTTGTTTAGGACAGAGGATATCTCAGGTGTCTTCAATACATTGAGTATTAATACTGTCATTAGAGAGGTTCAGGTCTTCAATGAAGAGGTACATTTCCATCTCGTGGATCTTCTCAGACACTTAGCCCATACATCAAATGAGGAAGAGGGAACTTGAACCTTTGTGAAACAGTAATTTTTATACAGGAAATGTTAATTCATATAAAACAATACAATGGCATACAAAATGTGACATGGCCTCCACAGAGGCATGGCTGTTTAGAGCCTAATCACCATATCAAACTCGCAGCTTTGGAATGGGAATTGCAGGCTGATGAATATGAGATTTTAAACTATGGTGTCTGGTGTTAATTCTGGGACAATGCCCAATTCCATGAGATTTCATGCAAGACTATGTAATGGGGTTGCAAAAGCTGGATGTAATAGGCCCATCACTACATCTGGGACAGAATTTCTTGGTTCCATATAGAATTTTCTGGTTCCATTAGTTGAATTATTTGTTGCAATTAATTTTCTCTGAATGTTGGTGCTTATGCATAACTGCTTTTTAAAATCAGTTCTACAGGTAGTCAAAGAGTATTCAGCAAACATTTTTGACAGCTTTTTCCATCAGTTGCTAAATAAAGCTGGGATGTTCAAAGGAGTTTAAATGATGTGAGCCCCCAAATCCCATTAAAATTCTATGAGAGTTGGATGCCCAAGTGCCCTTTACCCTGAAAAATGTTCCCCTGAATTATTTGACAATACTTTTCAGTACTTACCAGCTCTGTTTGCATAGAAAACAATGGTGGTAGATATTGTATTGAGACAATCTGCTGCTAGCAAACAGCACTGCTACCATGTGATCATCAGTTTAAATTATAGGGCCATCTATTTGAAGGCCCCTAAAATACAGAACCACAATAAGAAACTTCAGCATTAAGTATCAGACTGGACTGTCAAAGTAAACAGTGAATTTCCTCTCCTAGATTTTTAGTGTGTTAAATCAGATCTTAGATGCAATTTGAACTGCTTTGCTACAGCACAACCCACGAGGGAGGTCTTGACTTTCCACTAACTTCAAGGGCGCTTCTACCGAACAAATAAGAACAAAGCACAAAATATGCAGTGGGGCTGTGGAGGAGAAGTAGCTAGTTTTGGAGAGCAATTTTCCTTTTTGTTTCTCAAGGGAAAATTAAATTATAATTCACAAAACCAGGGGTTTGAAGATGACCTAACACAGGACAATGGCAAGATAATCTGTGTGTGATAACTGATTTTTATAACAATTGCCTCTCAGAGTGACCTTATCCTTCCTCTGCCCACTTACTGCATCTACCAATCATCTCTCATCTTCCATTTAGACTGTAAGCTCCTTGGGGCAGGGTCTGTTTTCTCTTTACAAGTGCCTACTACCATTGGCCCTGATTCCTGACTGATGCCCATAGGAATGACCACAATCACATTTTTAAAACTGCAGTAAAAAGGGCACAGGTGGCAGAAAGTTTCTCTGGAGGAGGACTATGGCAATGTCCACAATGCTTATACTTCTGGGGTCCTCCAGCTGATGAGGGCAGACCCAAATAAGGGCAGTTCTGTTCAGGAAGTAACATGACAGGCTGGTTGTGATGGGCTGTTTCAGCTCATCCTCTGCGTTTTCTGTGGTGCAGAGGCTCCTATGTTGTTAACAGGTAGGATGAAGTTGTAAAAACCACCTATTGTCCTTTGAGGATGGGACTGATCTGCTCTGAGGCACTATGGCCCCTCCCTGGGACATGGTGTGCCGTTGGCATTAACTGAACCTGATCCATCCAGACCTCTTGAGACTGCAAGTCTCATGAATGCCAATTGATGTCAGATCTCCAATGCTTCTTGTTCTCCTAGATCAGTTGGCTCTATTGCAAAATGAACTTTTCAGTAGTATTTTGCCACTTACGCTTCTGGCTATGGTAGATACCAAGAAATTTAGAGGTGAGAAGGATGAGGTCAAATAATGATCAGATATTAAAGTGAAATGAAACTTTCTGGTGGGTTGTCTTCCAAAGAATTCAATGAGAACAGTGAAGAGAGGATGTGGCTGATGTTACAGTAACTCCAAACTGTGATTCACTAGTGATGGGAAGCTTCTTTGGGGGAGAGACTTGCCTCAGATGGATGAGGAATGAATCAAGTTGTTCTCAGTGGTGGCAGATGACAGAACTAGGAACAATGGTCTCAAGTTGCAGTAGGAGAAGTTTAGGTTGGATATTAGGAAAAGCTTTTTCACTAGTGAAGCACTGGTGTGGGTTACCTAGGGAGGTAGTGGAATCTCCATCCTTGGAGGTTTTTAAGGCATGGCTTGACAAAGCCCTGGCTAGAATGATTTAGTTGGGGTTGGTCCTGTCTTGAGTAGGGGGTTGGGTTAGATGACTTCCTGAAGTCCCTTCTAACACTAATTTTCTATTATTCTAAGCCTTGGCTTTGCCCCACGATGCACCAGTCAGCATAGCTTCACCAGCTTGCCAGGGGAAGTGTTGAGAGATCTGGCACATTGTACTCCCTAGAACAAAGGGGAAACTGGGATCTGCCTTCTGGACTGCTCATGGGGCAGCACAACTTTGAACTGACCCTTGACAGGGTTCTGAGAAGGTCATGTCTTCACCCATAATGTAGAGAAAGGACAGTACTTCAATACAGAGTATAATGGCTTGTCTCTTAGACACAAACTCCATGATAGTTTAATTTGTAGCATCTAAAGAATTGTTGCTCTGTTGTGAATTTGATTATTTCATGCTGGTCAGATTTACTATGAAAACTTTTATAGCAGCTTTTTTGAAATTCAAATGGGGTTTGGTTCAATTTTTTGGTGGAAGTTTTGGGTCAATTCTCATTTTATACTCACCAGCTTGCTTTAACTCCTAGTTAAAAGGTCAAGGTGTTACTCCACATGACTGTAATAATCATAATAATTTGGCCAGTACTAAAACTCAGATCCAAACACCCCTGATATGAACTCAGATCTAGGTCTCTGGAGTTTGTGACCAGCCCGTCTTTATAAAAAGCAGGACTCTAAACTTGTGTCTGAACATCCACCAATACATCTGCATATGGATCTGCCCTTTGTGGTCTACTTGGATTTGTTTTCTAGACAGTTTTCTTTCTGCTTAATGTAATTGTTTGATGTCTGACTCTAAAAATGCTGAAATCAAGAATCTTTTGCAGACCAGCAGTATCATTTTGTTTCTGTCTTTTCCTTCATGATTAGTCTATGAATATGCTTCCTAAAGTCACTGAAGGAAAAAACCCTCCTCTCTTGTCTTTAAGAAAAAATTTTGGACTGGTAAAATGCATTGTACTATGAAGGATAGTTCCAATTTACGGACTCATGTGCTTACGAGTGGAATAAGCCTCCATCCTTATCTTTACGTTACAGCAATGGCACCCACATACGATAAGTCTTTGCTGGCAGAATTTTGAAAAAGTAATTCCAGTGCAGTGAATATAAAATAAATGCTATCAAGGAAAAATATTTTTTGCTCCCCTGGAATAGAAAACATTATTGAAACCGTTGGATGCCTCAGGAGCCTATTCATGCAAAATCTATTTCTACAGTCAAAATATATTCTATTCTGCAGATATTTTTTTTAATATGTGACTGAGACTTCTACACATAAAGAAATAGCCATTTGGGCCAGGAAAGAACTGGCATGTGGGCTGGTTATAGGTGAGCATAGATTTTTGCATGAAAATTACAGTAATTATAGGTATTTGTAAACAGCCATTTTTGCACTTTAAAGGCCTAATTGCCTGGTCAACAGCTGGAAGTTACTCTATGCAGATTCCCACCTAAAACATAATAAAAGTCACCCTTTGCAGCATTTCCACAAAGAAACAAATTATAGGACAAAAGAGACCTGCCAAATTCAATCTTTCAACCTCTTCTGCTTCTTAAAGCATATGTGTGAATATTTTGGTTTAACAAAAAAGGAAGATAAAGAAAGAATAAATAATTTATGTACACCTAAAAATGTATGTATAAAAAGCCAGAACTGATGATATTGAAATCTATTCCATATCAGTTTATAGTAACATATGTATTTCCTTTGCATTTAGAAACTCATATGACATGTTTGGCATACAGCTGTTCTTTTATATAAGTCTCCAAGTTTCAGCACCTTAGAGACAAACTGACTTTACAGTTTAGTTTGCAGATTTCTGTTTCTCCAGATTAGCTTCATAATTATAAAAACATGTCTGGCTTTAAGTGTTCTGGCTTTAGTGCCCTCATCTGTTCCACCTGTTGCACCAGCTTCTAAAGCTTTTATCATTTTTTGTTTCTGTCCTTTAGGTTCTCTCCAATTTGTCTACATCTTTCTTAAAGAGTGATGCCCAGAACTGGACATAGCACTGCAGCTGTGGCCTTACGAGTGCTAAGTAGAACTGGACAGTTACCTCCTGTGTCTTATATATGACAGTCCTGTTGACATATCCCAGGATATTAGCCTTTTTCACTACTGCATTTCATTTGTTGTCTTTTATTAAATTTGTGATCCACTGCAAATCCTTTTCAGCACTACTATCACCTAGCCAGTTATTTCCTGTTTTGCAGTTGTATATTTGATTTTTTTCCCCTTCCTAAGTGTAGTACTTTGCACTTGCCTTTAATGAGTTTCAACTTGTTGATTTCAGAGAAATCCTTTCATTTGTCAATATCATTTTGAACTCTAATCCTATCCTGAAAAGTGCTTGCAATCCCACCCAGCTTGATAATGCTGACAAATTTTATAAGCATACTCTCCATTCCATTATTCAAGCCACTAATGAAAATAGGCTATGTCTACACTTGCTAAAATTAGTTCGAATTAGTTAGTTCGAGCTAACTAATTCGAACTAATTTTAGTTAGTTCGAATTAGCGATCTCCATTCATTTCAATGGCCGGTTAGTTCGAACTAAGAAATTAGTTCGAATTAACATGGCCACATTGGTTAATTCGGACTATTTAGTTCGAATTAACCCTTTAATTCGAATACCCTATTCAAACTTCTTAGTTCGAATTAAGGAAGCCCTTAATTCAAACTAACTAAAACCTAGTGTAGCCATGGCTTTAGTTAGTTCGAATTAAACCTCTTAATTCGAACTAACTTGCCAGTGTAGACATAGCCATAATGAGTAGTACTGGACCCGGGACTGACCCCTGCAGGACTCCTCTACATATGCCTTCCCATTTTGACAGAGAACCATTCTATTCTTTTAATACAATCTTCCAATGAGTTTTGCACCCACCCTACAGTAATTTCAGCTAGACCACATTTCCCTAATTTGTTTATGAGAATGTCATGTGGGACCATGTCCAAAGCCTCGTCAAGATTTACCATGTCGACTACTTCCCCACATCCACTAGGTCATTTAAATTGTCAAAGAAGGAAATTAGGTTGATTTGGCATGACTTATTCTTGACAAATCCATGCTGAGTATTCCTTATACCCCTATTATTCTAAGTGCTTACAAATTGATTGCTCAATAAATTTGTTCCAGTATCTTTCCAGATATTGAAGTTTGGTTTATAATTCCACTGCTCCTTTTTGTTCCCCTTTATAAAGATAGATACGATGTTTCCAGTCCTCTGGGACTTTGCCTGTACTCCATGAGTTCTCAGAGATGATGTGAAATCCTACAAACCTTGGCCTGTCAGTTCCCAGACAGCTCTTGCATCTTGGCCTTCACCCAATGTCCACTGAAACATGCTGGGCCAAGAAGCTAGTAGCCTCAGCCAAGGCACCACCTATGGGAGCCATGACTGGAGATTTGTCTGGCTCCACTGATTGGGCCAATCACTCTATTTAATCCAGAAGGAGACATAGGAAGTTATCTGAGCAACGGGGCTATTTTGTGTTGTGGCTGCACTAGACCCTGCTTGTGCATGCTTCTTGTGCCCAACCCTGTTCCTGATTCCTGCTCTGCTCTCGTCTCCTGCTTCAGCCCTCTCTTCGCTCCTGCTCCTTGCCTCTCCACAAGTTCCTGCCCTTCCTTCTTGCTCCCGACCATCAGTTACCAGTCCGAACTGACCACAACCTCTGACTTCTGACTCTGGCTTGAGCCTTGGCTCTGGCATCTGGTATCTGACCCCACCTCTAGCCCTCAGCTTTGATTCCTGGCTCTGACTCCACTGCTGGCTCTGGTAGTTGGCAGTAGACTCCAGTGCTGACCCTGACCTCTATTCCCTGACTTGGATACCTGCTCTGTTCACTAGATCTGACTCTTTTTCTCACTACTGGGCCAGACCATCTACATCCCATACCACAACAGATAATCACTAATGGTTCTGAGGTTGTTTCAGCTAGTCCCTTAAGTACATGAGAATGATTTTCGTCAGGTCCTGCCAACTTGAATACAACTAACTTATCCAAATATTCTTTCACGTGTTCTTACTTTATTTTGGCTTGTGCTTCTTCCCCTTTGTTGTTAATGTAAATGATGTTGACTATTTGGTCACCATTAATTGTTTTCAGTGAAGACTGAAAAGGCCGGATGAACTGAACTGAAGGCCGGATGAACTGCATCCGAGGGTGCTGAGGGAGTTGGGGGAAGTG
>ML685766.1:13805598-13998098 GCA_007922175.1 Pelusios castaneus
CACTTCCCCCAACTCCCTCAGCACCCTCGGATGCAGTTCATCCGGCCCCATGGACTTGTGCACATCCAATTTCATTAAGTGTTCCCTAACCTGACTTTCCATCACCGAGGGCCACTCTTCTCTCCAGTCTGCGTTACCCCGTGTAGTAGCCTGGGAGCTGGCCCGCCCTGTGAAGACTGAAGTAAAAAAAGCATTGAGTACTTCAGCCTTTTCCGCATCATCCTCCACGAGGATGCCTGCCCCATTCAGTAAGGGACCTACACCACCTCTGATCCTTTTCTTGTTGCTGATATACTTATAGAACCCCTTTCTGTTATCCTTCACATCTCTTGCTAGCTGCAACTCCAATTGTCCTTTGGCCTTTCTGATATTATCCCTGCAGTCCCGAGCAATATCTTTATACACCTCCCTTGTCATCTGTCCAAGCTTCCACTTCTTGTAAGCTTCCCTTTTATGTTTCAGCTCCCCGCAGAGTTCCCTGCTAAGCCACGCTGGTCGCCGTCCACATTTGCTGTTCTTTCTGCACATCGGAATGTTATCTTCCTGTGCCCTTAACAGGGTTTCTTTAAAATACAGCCAGCTGTCTTGGACACCTTTCCCCTTCAGATCAGCTTCCCATGGGACCCTGCCCATCAGCTCCCTAAGGGAGCCAAAATCTGCTTTTCTGAAGTCCAGGGTGTGTGTTCTGCTTCTTTCCTTCCTTCCATTGATCAGGATCCTGAACTCTACCATCTCATGGTCGCTGCTGCCCAGGTTGCCATTTACTTCTACTTCCCCGATCAATTCTTCTCTGTTTGTGAGCAATAGGTCTAGAGGTGCAAGGCCCCTAGTTGGTTCCTCCAGCATTTGTACTCACTCTGTCTCCCAATCCACATATCAATGTCTTGGACTCTTTCTTTTCCCCAGGTGTTGACCATGGATAGGAGTTTATGAGAAAGTAGATTCTGAGAAATCTTTCTATATATGGCCTTGCAGGTCATATGGAACACTCTTTTCTCTAAGAACTATCCTTACTTTTTAACAAATCATTCTACATATTTTTGCTCAGAAACTGCAAGCTACAAATCCCATAGTGTCATCAGAGATACCAAGATTTTGTACTGAGTCGGGATTTGGTGGCTAGCGATTTTCCAGGTATGTGCTGTATCTGTAGATGACAGGCTTTTGTATAGTAGCAAGCTGTAGATCAAAATATTTTCCACTTGTAATCTTTGGGGAAGAGAGTGAAATGGCAATTGGATTATGATGCAGACTATAAAAAGATCAAAGTTACAGCACTCTCCAAGAGCATTGTCCATTGAAAAGTGCCAGCAGCTCACAGGAAAAAATGTTCATGTAATATAAAAGGCATTAAAAATTCTGTTACATTCTTCTTGCCACCAAGATTGTAATGAAAATGGGAAATGGCACAAATGTAACCCATTCTCATTACAATCGTTAGATTGTAATCTTGTGCTTTCCTTCTCAAGAGACTGCCAAATGAGATTTTAAAGTATGGAGAATAAAGGAGCAAATAGAAATTGGAAAGCAAAGAAGGTGAGGCATGATAGACAATCCCTTTGTGCATGTGCGTATGTGTTTAAGCAAAAAAGAAAGAAACACTTGTACCCATTTCACCCCATATACAAAAAGAACCCTACAATTTCTTTCCCCAGTGTTATAGGTTTATTTTAACAAATTAAAGTTTTTCCTTTGAATATTGCAGCTAGATTCCAATTTCAGATTGTGAGATAAAGGATGGAGTGACTGGGGAGGACTGAGAACAGAATAAGGACTCTTTCATCAGTAAATCACAGGTACGGATCTAGCCCTGATTAGGTAGTGATCAAAAGTTGTTAATATTTGGTGGCTGCTAGGAAAAGATTTACTGATTTCAGTTTAGTTCCCAGTCACATATTCTAATCATCACCCTTCTAATTGGCATTAATTGACATCTTCGTGCTGCTAGCTCAAGGCTAAAGATTGAATCAATGAGCAAAGAAAGTGAACTCACCTCCTACTACTGATGTGGTTCCAGAGGCAGGGTCTTGTGGTGATGCTTCAACAACTGCTGTTATTCCTGTATCTGATCTGTGAGCAAATGAAGTACTTCTCTCAATCTGGTACTTTCAGGGTCTCTTAAAAAAACAAACAATGTAAAAAAAGAGGAATATATTAAGTGAAATGAAAGTTGGGGTCTGACCTAAGGCTCCAATCCAGCAAAGCATGTAGACACCTGTACTGTATGTGAGTAGTCCCATTCTGTTCAGCTGAGGTTCCTCAGATTTCATGGGTCCCACAAGAGCAGTGCAGATCTTGGACAGCCACATGAGGCAAATGATCATCACTAAGGCAACAACATACCTACACAAGATTCCTGGATCCCATATCTGTCCACCTCAGACCCAGCACTCTTCACTTTCCTATCCATGCATAGTTCCTACCACCCAAAGACTTCTGTGGGGTCCCCGGAAGGAGAATATTGCTGCAAGATGGTTGATTTACCTTCTGGGTTGACAAGAAGAGAGCTCTGCACAGAAGTTTCCCTCTGTCCATGGATCTGGAGGATGGAATGGCTCCCCGTGGATAAACTACTGAGTCAGGACTCACTATGGGGCATTATTTAAGTCAGTTTCAAAGACAATCTCAGCACTTACTACAAGTATTATGGGATTTGTTAATGAGTATTCTTGGTAGAATTTAGTAGTCTGCTAACAGAGCTGTGTAGATAAAGATAAACAAAGATAAACTTTTTTTTGTTGTCCTCAAGTTTTTCAGATTTCCCCCCATAACTTCCCAAGGCGGACCATTCCCACTTTCATATGCAGATGATCAAGGTGATATTTTAATAGATTCTGCCAGCGGTAGCTGTACATTTTATTTGAAAAAGAAAGCTAATTTTGTACATAAAAGATTCTCCAAAGACATCACAAACATCCTGTGGGTTTCTTCTGTGAGTTCAAAATGACTGTGGATTTTTCCACTTTTTTCCCCCGAAAAAGTCACATGTGAGATGAGTCTTCATTTTTGAGGTTACACCCTGTGGCAAATTTTTATAGTTCAGCTGTAATCCCTGATAACTTGGATTTATAACAGAATTGCTGACATATCTTTCTTCCTAACTACCAAGAGATTTCAGGCTCTTGGGCAAGGGGTGTATTGTATGAGGCTTGTGATAAATAGAAGACTTTAAATTTCTTGAGCACCCAGTCACTTTACCTCTAAACCTCACAAAAATTAGAAATAAAATTTTCATGCCAAAGCTTAAAAATAATTTAGGCTTCCTGCTTTACTACTGTAATGAGTAGATCTAATTTAACCAGTCAGCACTTCCTTCCATTGGACATTAATTTTTTTAAGTGTGCTAGTTAATCAAACTGTTTTATGGCAAAATGTGTTTCTATGCCAAAACTCCTCATTATTTCTTTTTTATTTTTCTGTTAAGTGTCTAGGATAAATGAAAATAGCTTCTCAATATAAAAGAATCAATTAACATTTCAATAGTGAAACAAAGAATCATTCTCCAAATGAATAACTTTTGTTCAGTGCTACAGACTGTGTCTCTTGCACCTGTCTTTGAAGAGTGTATGTGCCACCTGTTTATGAGACTAATCTTTACGGTGTAATATAAAGGGCAGGAAATTAGGAAATCTTGAACCGTGGCTATCCAATTATGAGCAGTCATGAGCACTTTTCTTGTTTGAGGTAGAGTTTCCCAAGAGATCTGGGAAATCACATATGTTCTAGAAAGCAACAAGTGACACAAGTGTTCAATAAAATGTACTATATTTACAGATAAAAATGAGAAGTCTGCAGCAGGTTTTAGATTTAGGTTGGCCCTCACTCACATCTCTCAGTATACAGATCTGATCTAGTTCAGAGATCTACTTAATGCTTATGAAAATAAGCCACTTATAGACTGTTTACTGACAAAAGTAAAGGGGTGGACTGGCATGACTAAAGACGCTATAATCTTGGACATTTAGATGGTCCCTAACAGGGCTGGTCTGTGGTCAGGTATACCAGTGTGCTAAGATAAGGTGGGTTTTTTTGTTTCTCCCACAACACGAGGCAATGAAAAATAAAATTTTAAAATTTATAATTGCATCTGAAATCCAAATTCCAAAGGGGTAGCCGTGTTAGTCTATTGTAGAAAGACAACAGAGTCTTGTGGCACTTTTAAAGAAAGTGCCACAAGACTCTGTTGTCTATCTGAAATCCAGCTTTCCTCTCCTGTTTAGTGTTGTGTTTCTGATTGACTATCTAACATCTTATCCTATCTTATCTTATAACATCTTGTTCAATACCAGAACACACTCAACGCTGCAAAAACTGAAATCATCTTTTCCATAAGATCCCTGCAGCCACTCTCTCTCACTGATTCCATGCCCCTCCCCATTACCAAGGCTTGCGGCCTCACTGATAGCTTCTCCTCTGATACCCTTGGTGTCACCAACCCTATTGCTTTCTCCTCTACAGCATTGCTAAAAACATTGGTTTTCTTTTCCATCTCTAGTGCTAAAATCATTGTCATTGCCTTACTCATTTTTCACCTCAGCTTCTACATTTTCCTCTCTTGCCAGGCCCCTCCCTCTTTCCCAGCTTTTCTAAAATACTGCTACAAAAATGATCTTTTTTTTTGCACTGCCCAGATCAGATTATTCTCCTGTATAAATCTCCTCATTGGCTCTCTCTTGCTCTCCACATCCAGCTCAGTTCCTAATCTTCCGGCTCTGCCCAATTCCACTTCTACCAACTTCTCTGCATTAATTTTGTGCCATGCTCTTTTTTGGTCCCTTCTTCCTGGTCGGGGTGCCCCATCTAACTGTTCCGATCTGTAGCCATACGGCCAGCCTGCTTGCTTATACATCTTTTCTTACGTATTTGACTGTTTTATTATAACAGGTTTAGGGATTTGTATTAGAGTACTTTGTCCATAACTCAAGGAACCCACATCTTGTACATAGAGCTAAGGCAAGTTAGCATAATTGGGACCTTTAGCTTAGATAAGTGCTGATAAGCTAAATATATATATGATATATTTATATTATATTTATAGTATTAATATAAATATAATATTTATATTATAAATGTATAATTTATAATATAAAATATAAATTATAATATTAATATATTATTATTATATTTATATTATATATATATAATATGTTTGTGACCTTTAGCATAGATAATTGAGGATGCATTAAAGCAAGTTGGTATAGGTATATGGGTATAGGTGGGGGCTACTGAAGTTCATCCCTCTATAAACTTAACAGGTATACCACAAAGAACATGGAAATAACTGGTAAGGCCAAGAGAGCAGATGTGAGAATGTGCTAATACTCATTAATAGGTATGGTTATGTCATTTTGTGCATAAATAATCATGAATAGGTATGGCTTTGTCATTAATATGCATAATTATGCCATCCTACAGATTAAATGTACCCTGATCTTTTGTGGTGAGGAAACTAAGTTGGACATGGAAGGAGGGCACGTAGTGCTCAGGCTGTACAAGAGGGGCAACCCACCATGTTAAGTTAGTTCTTTGTTAATTGTTAATTCTGAAGTTAGATAGCTGAGTCAAACTCTAAGGGTGCGTCTACACTTACAAATTAAGTCGACTTAAGGAGGCTTAAGTCGACTTAAACTACACGGCGTCCGCACTGGGCTTTCCTGAAGTCGACTTAAGGAAAAATTAAGTCGACTTAATAACACCTCGTTTTACATCGACTTACTGCTTAAGTCGACCTTATTAAGTCAACTTAAGCCAGTGTGGATGCGGAGTAGACCTAAGTTGACCTCCATGGCCTCCAGACCTCCCTCCCAGGGTTCCTGGCACAGGAACAGCCTGCCCTGGCCAACCACAGGGCAGGACACAGCCCTGTCCACCCTGCTCCTCAGAGCAGAGCGGAGGAGCCAGCGCCGCAAGTGGCCCCCATCCTGGAGCCACCTGGAAATCCTAGACCTGCTGGCCATTTGGGGGGATGAGATAGTGAACTCCCAGTTGCATGGCAGCCATCACAACTGGGAGGTGTATGCTTCCATCTCCCAGGCCCTGGCTGACAAGGGCCACACCCGGGACACCTAGAAGGTCCGGGTGAAAATCAAGGACCTCTGACAGGGCTACCAAAATGCCTGGGAGGAGACGGTCCAGACGGGGGCAGCCCCCACCACCAGCTGCCAGTACTATCAACAGCTGGATGCCTGTCTGGGGCAGGAAAGCGACAGCCTCCCAGCCCACACCATCGACTTCGCCGAGTCCCCCTCCCTTGATGACAACCAGGAGGAGGGCTTGGTGGATGAGACTGTGGTGCTGGAGGAAGGGGAGACCAGCGAGCAGCAGGACACTCCACCAGCCCCGGAGCCTGCCACCAGCCTGGAGCTGATCCCTGCCCTGACGGTGGACACTGCCACCTAGGAGGAGTAGCGTGTTCCCCTCGCCGAAGATGACCCAGACACCTGCTGCACCTGCTGGAGAGTCCTCCCTCCCACTCTCCCTCTCTCCCTGCAGGCAGGGCTGGGCATGCCTGTGGGACAGGGACTGAAGGGGGACATGGCCCAGGGACAGACAGGGTCAGGGGGACCTGGAGGGCCTCCCACAGGGCAGAGGGGCTGGGGGCTGTGTGGTGGGGGGGGGAGTCAGAGCCGAGCGGTGCAGTGGCGTGTCTGGGGATGGGGTGGGGGGCTGTAGGTGGGAGCACCAAGACCAGACAGCATGCACCCAACACCGCTGGCACGTGGCCTCAGGAGAGACCCCTGAGGCAGGGCTGCCTGCAGCTCACCACCATGGGCACCGCACCTGACCTGGGCAGCAGAGAACACCAGCGTGTACCAAGGGGACAGGGATTGGGAAGCAGGGGGATGGTCAGGGGACAGCAGCTGCTGTCAGGCTGCACACCACACCGGCTAATGGGAGGAGCCCTGTTCTTTGCTTCTCCCCAGCAGACCCTGCGCCCTTGCCCCGCTGCACTCCCGGGGCCCCACCAGCCCGACCGGGAGTAGGAGGAGGAGGGCACCGTGTTCACGGGATGAGCTCCTCGAGGACCTGATCTGCATCAGTGAGTGGACCAAGGCACGCCTGACGGCCCGGCAGGAGCAGGAGGATGCCCACCAGAGGGTTGAGCAGGGGCAGCGGAGTGTTGAGCAGAGGCTACTCGAGGGAATGCTCAACCTTAATGAGCGGCAGACCCAGCGCCTATTATATCATACCATATGTACCACTAGAACAATAGTATTTCCTTTGTCATTCTAATTGATTATTATCCATTTTTAATCATTATTTCATTTTATCTTGATAAAAGCCTTTAAGGCTGTATTTTGTTTCCAGTGTATGTGTCCTTGTCCTACATCCTGGGGGTCCTTGTAAATCTTTGTGTAGCCTGATTCTGGGACAAGAACCTTATTCTCATCTGATCAGTTTAATTGGCTATTCTATAACCCACATTATATAAACCTTAATCTTAATCTCCTAAAACAACAGGCCACTCTTTATCTTATTCTCATTTCTCAGTGTTGTCCTTGGCTTGTCTTCCGTGCTAGAGAACCAAATCTCCCATTCTAAGTGTTAGATGATCACCCTCTCATTCAAATTCCTTGTTTAAAAGCCTTCCCCCCTAGGACGTGAGAATCTGTCAAAGGCTCAGATCTCATAGAAAACACACAACACTGACAACATTTTGGGGCCTGGTCCTTCCTCTGATTAAAGTTTAAAAAGTGACTAGTGATTTTGGAACTCTTGATTTTTGAGTGCCCAACTTCTGAAGCTGAGGCCCATTAAAGGAAACTCAGACTGAAAACCACAAAATGGAAGCACCCAAAATCATCAGTTACTTTTGAAACCTTTGGTCTATGTGGATATTGGAGCTGACTAAAATTTCCCAAATTTAAATTTTCTACCTGACATATTTAATTATTTCCCCCCTTTTCTGTCAAAATGTATTAACTAGATTTTCTCTGTCATACACGCACCCTATCTATTTTAAACTGTGATGTTTTCTGACAGGAACCGTGTTTTCCTCCATGTATTGTACAGCTCCAGGCACATTGTAAGCAGTCAATACAATTATTCTAAACTTAAACCTCCTATGAAAGTCTGAAATGTGTTTACTCTTTTAGCTCTTTCCATTTTTTCTTATTTATATTTTGTCATTCTACAAACGGAGAACATTTGCTTTGCTCTCCTGATCTTCAAAGAGCTATAGAATGTAAGGCCAGAAAGGGCCAGGAGATGAGGTAGTTTGATTTATTGTGTATAATAGGGCCTTCACACAGTTACCCCTATATTAAGCCCAATAACTTATGCTTGACTAAATTATATCTTCCAGGAAGGCATCTAGCCTTGATCTGGAAACATTTCAAGCCTTTGTACAAATCAGTTTACTCTTTGAGTGCCACAGTTACTGTAGTAACTATAAGTCCAATCATACATCGACATTTTAATGGGCTTCCTGTCTGAATCTGAAGGAGTTATTCCAACTGCAACATGGGTTCAAAGGATTTAAAACAAGTGCATTCTCTCAGCCATGTTTTAAGTAAAGCAGCAGTTTGGTGACATTTGATAGCTTTCATTTCCTGAGCACAAGAATCTCTGGGGCACACTCTCATCTCTCAACATGTCCTCATTTAACTGCACTCCTTACCTTTAGCAACTATTTGCAGCTAACCAAGTGGTGGCAGATACAGTCAATCTTAAATCATTCTTATTTTCCCAAGTCCCTCTGTAGTTTTTTTGAATGAACATATGGCAATGTTATGTCTCTTTGAAAAAGTCTTTGCATCATATGTTTGTACAACTGCTCACTATCCCAAGACAAAAATTCTTTTCTAGTTATTGCCCATTTGCTGACTAAAGAAATTATCCTCTTTATGTATTCTGGTACTTTACCTTGATACCGTACGCGTTTAATTACCTATCCCTTAGTCCATAATCCATGATTCACTCACTATGTAATGTAACTCACATTATTTTTATTTAACTCTTGTCCTTCCTTTTTCTGCTGCCTTTCTTTGTCTATCATCATGCACTGTATTTGTTTCATTTGGGGCCCCAATCTAAAGCACTAACTTCTCCCATTTCCAATGGCAAAGCTCCCATTGACGTCAGTGATGCACAACTTGACCTATAGAACAGAGGATTTTCAGAGGAAGTAATGTACTTTTTAGAAATTTCTCTAATGTACTGTACAAAATAATGTCGCTATAGAAGAAAAGGAGGACAGTCCCATGAAAGGATATCGCTGGCACTGGGCACATAGGGTCTCGGCCCCAAATGTGCTGCCCAGTGTTCCAAGCCCTGGGCTTGGTGCAAACAGGCGCAGCCAGCCATCCTGAGCCACAGCAACTTGGAGAGCTCAGCTGGGGCCAGCCAGTGCCAGCCCGTTTAAAGCTCCTGCCCTGCAGCACGGCCTGACACAGAACCTATAGGGGAAGGGGTTGAGGGTTGGAGAGTGCAGAGCCGTGGGGCATAGAGTGCAGTGTGGGGGGGGGTGCTTTAGGGAGTCTACCAGGAGCAGCACCATGTGTCCCATGGCACAGAGCCCTGGGAAGCTTGAAGCAGCACTGGGCTGGGTGCCAGGGAACCCCAGAGCTGTACCTGGTGGGGCTTGGGGGCCTGTTCTCCCAATTATTTTTTTGAGCAGCAGTACTCTTGGTCTTGTGATAAAGTCAGGAGACTGACAAAGAGGAGCTCAGGGTTCTCTTCCTGACACTGCTTTAGGCTTCTTGAGCGGTGTTAGGTAGGTGACTTTGGGCTGGATCCAACTTCCACTGAAGTAAGTGGGAAGCCATTGGCCTAATGGGAGGTGAATTGCATCCACAATCTTTCTGTTCCTCCATTTCTCCATCTGTAAAATGTGGATAATCATTCTTTGCAATCTCAGAGGTGTGTCTGGAGGGCGGGGCTGTTAAGATAAATGTATTAATGTTTATGATCCCTTCAGAACCTATAGTCAGAAGTGCTATAGAATATCATAGAAATAAGAAAATAAAATGTTTATAAAAAGAGGTAACCTCTCCGCCAGCGGCATTGTACTTCTCAAAATGCAAGAGGTGATGATAATCATGTTTTAAACATTTACACTCTTACATATATATCCAATAGGGTTAGAATGTAATTTTACCATCTGCCCTAAGTAAGGGGCAAGGGCATAGCTGTGCCATCCCATGGCGAGACCAGAGAATAAATAGTGATTTATGATGTGACAGTTCTTCTGCTTCACCCCTTTTCTCTGGTGGAGAAGTAAGTTACTTCTGCCCTTCCATGGGGCAGTTTGTTTGCCCATATGCTTCCAGCCAGCTACTCTGGTGGTTAATAGTGTGAATGAATCGAGGATTCATCAACTCCCTTCCCCTCTCCCATTCTGCCTTCACCACTTCCTCGCCGAAGGAAAGACGTATCAGGCAAGTGTTCATCGATGAATTAGATAATGCTATAGAAAACAAACTTATAAAGTTTGCAGAAGATACCAAGCTGGGAAGGAAAACAAGTGCTTTGGAGGATAGGATTAAAATTCAAAATAATCCGGACAACCTAGAGAAATAATGTGAAGTAAATGGGATGAAATTCAATAAGGACAAATGCAAAGTACTAGACTCAAGAAGGAACCATCAGTTGCACATATACAAAATGGACAATGACTGCCCAGGAAGGAGTACTGTGGAAAGATCTGGGGATCATACTGGATCACAAGCTAAATTTAAGTCAGCAATGTCACACAGTTGCAAAAAAAGCAAACATCATTTTGGGATGTAGCAGCATGAATTTTATAAGCAAGGTATGAGAAGTAATTCTTCCATTCACTTCATGCTGATTAGCCTTCAGCTGGAGTATTGTGTTCAGTTCTCGGTGTGTTCAGTTTTCTCCTTCAGGAAAGATGTGGAAAAATTGAAGAAAGTCCAAAGAAGAGCAGCAAAAATTATTAAAGGTGTAGAAAACATGACCTATGAAGGAATGTTAAAAAAAAAACTGAATATGTTTAGTCTGGAGAAGGGAAGACTGAAGGGGAACATGATACTATTTTTCAAGTATATAAGAGGTTGTTTGAAGGAGGAGAGAGAAACATTGGTCTCTCATCTCTGAGTATAGGACAAGAAGCAATGGGCTTAAATTTCAGAAAGGATGGTTTAGGTTGGACATTAGGAAAAACTTCCTAGCTGTCAGGGTAGTTAATCCCTGGAATAAATTACCTAGGAGGTAGTGGAATCTCCATCACTGGAGATTTTAAAGAACAGGTTAGACAAACACCGGTCAGGGATGGCCTAGAGATAAGATTTAGTTCAAGGGACTGGATTAGAAGACCTCGTGAGGGTCCTTCCAGTCCTACAATTCTGATTTCATGATTCTGAGTAGCCACTCCTATCTCTGCTGTAGTTGGAGTTACTATGGGGGCAGAACTGTGCAGGGGAGTAAGCAGAGGACTTGCTTCCCCTTACTACCCAGTACAGCTGAACAGTTAATGTGACAATCTAAACCATGGTGATTAACTCACTGAACAGTGGACGCATTCTCCATCACAGAAATGCAGCCACAGGATCAGGCCTAAACCAGGGCATAGCTATGGGTGGGCGAGTGTGGGCCACGGCCCATCCATTTTGAAAGCAAGCCCACTCAATGTCTTGCTTCTGCTGCCAGTGCTCTGCTTATTCTTGGAGCATCAGGCAGGTTTCAACCAGTCGGTACCCGGACTTCCTGCTTCCGGCCACATGACTGGAAGCAGAAAGTTCCACATGACTGGAAGCAGCCAAGAATCACTAAGCTACCTGATGCTCCCGTTGCCAAGGTAACTGGAGTGTCCAGCAGCTCAGTTTTTCTGCCCAGTTGCTTTCCAAACTTCCTGTTTCCATCATGTGACCTGAAGCAGGAAGTGGCCCAGGCCCACCCAAGTCCATGGCTAAGCTTGGAAGTGAAAAGACTGTTATAGCCATTTGAAACTGGGGAGGGGGGGGGAGTTATGTAGGGAAAATACAATTAACCAGACTTGAATCTAGCAAAATTAAAAGGGCAAATATTCCTACTCCTGAGAAAAAAATACCATGGGATTTTAAATGACAAAAAATATGCCAATCTTGGAAGCTTCTCTGCATGTATGGACACTTGCAAAAATGCTGAGCTCAGTCAGTATTGGGCATGATACTGGAGCATGTGAAATACTGTTTGGACACACAAAATGCAAGATAGCATCAGAATTTTAATGCAAGTTACTCTTCCCTGTTGATGCACAGTGTTTTACTCTTCTTAGTATTTGGGCTGTTACATATCCTGCAGCTCCTAATTGACTTTATGGTTTCTTTCTGGAAAAAGTGACTTGCAACAGCTTTTTTCTTCTTCTGAATATTTACAGTTGGAAAATATTTTTTGTCCTGGAAACTACCCAAAAGGCACTGGGTTTTATGTAGACTAAGTAACGTAGGATCCAGAAGCCTTCTGGTAATTTCCTGGAACCCAGAATATTCATGCTTATGACCAGCCATTAAAATTCCATCACACAACAAGATCTCCAGTGCAAACACAATCCTGTTGGCAGCTGTCACTGATACAGAATCCTGTATGTTGTACAAACCAGCTGATGGGGAAGTTGAGGACTGGTTAATACTGCACTAGTAAATTGCTTTTGATCATATAGGTTTATATTCTAGCAATTAATATACAGGCAGAACATAGCTATGTGGATAGTGTCCTCTGCTCTATTTTCTGCAGGATCATTTTCTGATAAACATAAGCAAAACAGGTGGAAAATAAGAGTGGGTAATAAGCAATGCTGCCATCTGATGGTGAATCCGCAATCTACCTTTTTTTTTTAACACTAGCTGTAGATTTGGAGATAGCCCATAAGTCAATATCAAATTCAAAGTTCAATGGGTAGCTCTATGGGTGAGAGTGTATGATATGTATTTTGTTGCCCTCTAGTGGCTGCCCCACAGCAAGGAGGTGGAGCCTATGACTATGGCAACCAGTTAATTGTCTCTGGATATGTCTGCACTAGAAACATAAATTGACCTGTATTCATAATTACTATGGTGGTGCATGTCCATCCTAATTTCCTTGGGTCAGTGGTGAATGTCCTCACCAGGGACCCTCCCTGTTTCCCCTTGGGAGTGAGGAAGCTGCCCCAGGTCTTCCTGCCCCCAGGGAATGGGGTCAAGCTGCCCTGGTTTCTCAGTCCCTCACCCCCACACTGGGAACCAGACAGTCTTGTCAATTTCATGGCATAAGACACAACTGCACAGTTCCTGGAGGGGGGGGGGGGGAGATACCCTGACTTCTCAGCTTCCAGCTGGTATTGGGATCCAGCCACCCATCTCTCCAGGGTAGCAGGTGGCAGCTTGGCTCCAGCTGCCCAGCTTTCTTCTCAGTTTCCTGCTGTGCAATTGACAAGACAGCCAACAGCTGATGCAAGGGAGGCAGGGTCTACTCAGACACTGCATCACCCAACCACACCCACATAAGCTTTATGCCTCTTGTGGAGGTAGAGTTAAGATCTTGCTGTGGTAGGGCGGTTATATCAGTGGGAGGCAGACTGTGATATGTTCACTGGCATAACTAGGTTGAAGTAAGCTGCCTTACATGGATCTAACTCTGTAGTATAGACCAGCCCCTGTTGGCTACCGGACATGGATTCATTGCCGTTATTATACCATTAAGCTATACTGTTCACCATGATTCTTATTTTAAAACAATACAATAATTAAAGGGAGTCTGTACCTTTCCAACTATTGAAAATGGGAATGGGCCCTGATTGAAAAATGGGGACATAACTATGTAATAAGTTAGTAGCCCCTTTGGTCAACTGCTGGTCCCATCCTCCTAAGAAAATACGAGAGCCACACATATTACTGCAATGGACCTAGAAGCTGCCTCCTGACCAGAATGGCAATCCTCAGTGCCCATATGTGAGCAAGTGCCATACACTCTTGTGTGTACAGTAGGTTCATTTCAGCGGCCAGCTCTTTACACCATTCATGCCCACTGCCCTCCACGACAGTTTGCACATGGGGTGGTTGGTGAGCTGTGATCTGTACTTGCGACTATCAGTTGGCTAATTCTGAATCACATGGAATTAACCACACTGACCAATTAAAAGCCTCTCCCCAGCTAGCTCAAACTGCCTATACAAATACTTAAATAAGCAGCCTTTTGCTAATGAATGTGAGGTCCAAGTTCCTCCAAACACATTGTATAAATGGAGCAGCGCACAGCATAATTAGTCTACCTTTCTGTATATGTATTGGAACTACGCCCAAAGTGAGTTCTGTGTGCAGAAAATGGGGGGGAAAAAAAAAGGTGCAGTGCAGAGCACTTATCTGTTTTGTGGATGAGAAAAAAGAATTTTGCTCTACATTTCCCTCCTTTCTAATGTAGCAATATTTCAGTCTTGTGATTCAACCAGTGAATCATGGCTGAGTGTTATTTTACATGGTTTTATGAGGCTTCAAACCAAAGTGTCTTTAAATGTTTTATAAAATATATGCGTTAATCGTCTGACCATGGAAACTTCTTGGAAGAAGTTGCATTACATTAGCTAATGCATTGCAAAGTTTTACTGGAGCTGTGCAAAACATGTGAAGCTAAGCTGGCAAACGTGTGACTTTTCTAAATTTGCAAAAAATCCAGTTTTTTAAAAAATTCTTTATTCCAGTGCAAAGTAGCTAAAGCCACAAATGTGATGGTCTTGCTTTATGTGAGTGGTTTCACTTGGACTTTGCTATTCTGTGCTGTGATCTCAAAATAGCTCCTTTATCAACTCCCCTGTTTTAGAACTGATCTGAAGCAGAGAGATTTAAATACAAAGCAAACCACATTGTCAAAGTAAAACTCTGGTATCTCAAATCTTGCCTCCAGCCTGGAGGTGTGATGAGACAAAACAAAATCTCCTGGAAGGAGGTATAGGGAAGAGGTTGAGAAAACTTTTAAGGGGGGAAAAAAAAAAAAGATTCCACTATAAAGTGACAAGCTCAGCATAGATGAATAGATTTGATAGCACAACCCTTTCCTTCTTAAATTTGGCACTTATCTATCTGATGAAGGCTTCCACAACTCTTTAACTCTTCTGGATGAAATTTTGCTCCTGTGGAGGTCAATAGGCAAACATGCATTGTTTGTGGTGAGACACCAATTTGGTCCTCTGACCTCGAAATGGATGAGCAGACCACTTCCACAGAAATACACTAAGTGGGGAAAAAAGACTAGCAGTGACAGAGCCAATACTGTACCTGTGCCGGGGCCCAGAGAGAACGTCTAGGAGGGAAGGTGCCTCAGGATTGTGTCACAAACCCTCATACAGCCCTCTGGCACACAGTGGGAGCAACCGATGCTGCATCCTCACTTAGGGTGCAACATTGTGTCTGCCTCTCTGAAGTCAATGCAGAAGGGAAAGAAACCATTGCCCTGTCTCCTGCCCACCTGCTTTTGGAGTAACTTGCATGCCTGGGTGAGCTATAAGGAGTAGTCCCCACTCTTCCCAACTGCATGGACTGCAATTATACCATCCATTGTGCTATGAGGCAGAGAAAGGAGGCATTTTATGCCCTTCCCCAACCTTTGTGCATCCATGTTAGAAACAGGAACAATCCAACTTTAAACGTGGTGGCATGACTCACATGCTCCGAAACTGAACTTTTGAAAAACTGCTGAATACTCAACAGTTATCACCAGCCTCATTAAGGGACTATTGGATGCTCAGGAATTTTAAAATATAATGGGTGCCTAAAGGTGAGTTTTTCACATTGACTTTGGGCTCCTCCATTTGAAAATCTTGGTTTCCATATGCATAATTGAAAGGACATTATAACAATTAACACATATAAGAAGGCTGCAAATTCCCAGAATGGAGAGGAAATAGTTTGGGCAGTCTAGGGTGTATGACTAGCAGTAATAGAATAAAATTTAAAAATGAAAATCTTAACTGGATATCAAGGAATAAAAACCTCCTCACTGTGAGTCTTGTTAGGCTACAGAATAATTGTCCAAAGGAAGTGGAGGAAGCCTGATTGTCTGGGTAATTTAAAGTGGGTTATCCTAGTAAATGTATTGTAGAGAGCTAAGAGGTGTTTCCATGGAAGAAGCAGGGGGTCCGTAACTGAATCTTTTAGATCTTGGGGGTCCATGAGTAGATGTACAGTGGCACCTTGTGTGTCCATACTGCCTCCCAAATCCGTGAGAGCATAGTTCCTGTAAAACCACACAGAAGGAAATTCCTCTGTGGGCAGGAACCCATGCAACCTGTTAGAAAAGCAAGATGTACCAACTTCTGATGATATTCCCCATGGGCTTTTTGGTGCCTGTGCGTGTGCACACACACACACACAACCTCCCCCCCACAAGGGTGATGTACACACAGTATAGGGATCATCTGCAGGAAATTCTCGGTGGTGACTGGGGCCAGTGAGTCAGGAACAGATCTGGGATTAGAACTCAGGAATGTACTAATTTCTCTAAACCTCGATCCCTCGGTGCCACGGGAAGTGGAAGTTAATAAGTCAACGGGAGATACACAAGTTTCAGTACGTAGCTTGCGTATCTCCCGTAGCTTGTGTATCTCCCGGCAATGCTGCCAGCAGCATTGACCAGGCCTCTATATATTGTCTGTTTCTGAAGGACATAAAATATGCCAAAGAGGGTCTTCGTACCTAGCGTAGGGTCAGATCACACACTACTGTTCTGGTGGTGGCTTATATATTACGCATTTCTAAAATTACAGTTTCTTCTGCTTGGAGTTCAACTTCCCTAAGCAGGAAATTGCTTATTGGTCTATTGCACCAAGTAATGGAGAGACAAAGGAAAGTGCTTCTGTAGAAACAGGACACCACATTTCCAGCAAAAAAACCTGTATTATTACTTCAGTTCAAATCCTATTGGAGGCGATGGCATATTCACTGTGGAAGCTCTATGTTACAGAATAGTCACTTTGAAGTGTTAAGCACCATGCCCATGAAGAACATTGCTGTCATCCTATATCTCAATAGTTATTTCTCGGGTAGTTATGAGGCACATCCGACTTTAATTTGTCTTCCCAAACAGTGCTGTATAAATATTATCAAATTAGGTGTGTGTTCACATAAGGGAGAGGAAAAGGAATTATCCCTCTGGAACACAAACATAAATGGTCTTCTTTGTGCAAAGGTCTCCCTTTTTGCATTGTTGGCATTTGGGCAGGCACATGTATGGCTCCATTACTGTGGAGCTGATCTTGCTCTGCTCCGTAATCCACAGAAAATCCTCTACGTGTCCGGGAAGGAGGTGGGTTGGCTGGTGGAGACAAACATGGTTCTCCCTGCCAGCTAGCTCGTAGCTCAGTGCTTCCTCTAGGCTGGGGAATTTCTCTTAGAGCTGTGCTTCTAGAAGGTAGAGTGGGGAGTCAGTGCTTGGAGAGACAAGGCTGGTGCCTGTAACACAACCACACAGATCTTTGCAGATCCAGGAGGTTTGGGGCTGTAGCAGCTAGCCCCTGCTCCAGATCCCTAATTAAGAAGGGAGTGAAGCCAGCTTGATGAGCTGGCTGGCTGGGGTGCTGATGGGAGCAGCTGGTGGGTTTGCTAGCCAGGCTCCATAAAAGCTCCTAGGCAGGAAGCAGAAGGGGGGAGCTAGAAAAAACTGCTAGTTGAGGGTCTGTGTCAGAGGCTGAGCTTCCCTGGGTTGGGCTGGGCTGGGCTGGGCTGGTGGAGCTCCTAGGATGCGTCTACACTTGTAAATTAAGTCGACTTAAGCTTGCTTAAGTCGACTTAATTTACCCTGTGTCTACACTACAGTTTCCTTAAGTCATTTTAAGCAACTTGCTTAAATCGACTTAAGGAAAATAAAGTCAACTTAATGAAAATTAAGTCAACTTTATTAAACCTTGTTTTAATTCGACTTAAGGTTTAAGTCGACTCCCTAGAGTCAACTTAAGCCAGTGTAGACATGGGATAGGCCTAAGTCGACCTAGGGCTACCCCAGGACTGCACCACTGCCCTCCCTGCTGGGGGAGGGGGAGCACAGAGGGAGCCTGGCATGCCCCCACAGGGCAGGGCAGAGCCCTGCCCACCCTGCTTCTATGCCCTGCCAGGGTACCTGTCCCCCTTTGCCCCATTGTACCTATGTACAATGGGGCAAAGGCTGAGCCCCCTGGCACTGGGCAAGGGATGCCCCCCTGACCTGCCCTAGGTCCCCCTAGCCCCTAGAAGTCAACCTAGGCGTCCAGTGTGGAGGCTCTAGGTTGACTTTGTAAGTTCCCCCAAAGTCGACTTAAAATTTAAGTGTGGACATGCTAAGTCGACTTAAGTCGACTTAGCTAAAGTCGACCCAAATTTCCAAGTGTAGACATAGCCCTAGAGCTATTAGACATATGCTGATTGTACATAGTTGGGGGGTGGGTTGCTGCAATAAAAGAGAACTGGTGATGCTTAAAGCTGGAGTCTGCATGTGCCTGATGGGAGACAAGGAGCAGGCCTGCAGGGGAGGCCAGTGTGAGACCTTGACAGGGGCCAAACAACTGCTTTTTCCCTTGGGAAGGGAGGCCGTAGGGAAATGTCACCCCTGCCCCAATGGAATGATGGAAGAGAAACTCCATGAAGGGAAATTTGTGACATTTTCCTCCTCCAGGACCCTCACTCGCAGGTCTTTATTGGAGAGGAATAGTGGGTCTTTGGAACAACTTTATGGAATACAGAAAGATATGATTATATAGAAATATAATACATAATCAAGAGAACTGAAAAATAAACACTGTTTTGGGCTGCAGAAAGAGTCAGATGTCCCTCGACCCTTACTAATTTTTTTTTCAGCTCCCAGATTAATAGAGTTGCATCTGAGGTACCTGGAGTGCTCAATCTCTGGTCCCCTCTTCATGTATTAATCAGTGCTTATGCTTACTCTGGTGTCTGATTGAGTTTCAGAACAAAGACAGATATCAGTGGGTTAGCGATAATGCTTCCTTTTTGCAACAAAGCCCTTGTCAGTTTCTCTAGTGTACTGCACTTCCTGTAAGAGAATCTCAAGTATAATTCTCTCTTTAAATTAGTTACATGACACCTAGTGACCCAATGAGGAATTGCATCTCATTAAAAATGCCCCAGAATGTTAGACGTATTTCCATGTAGAATAAATCAAAACTTCCCTTCACATCTTATTTCTCAACTAATTGTCTGCCAGAAATTTTTTTCCCCCTGAATTTTCATATAAATACTCAGAGCTTCCAAGCCTTGTTCAGCACTACTTGTGATGGGCTATGCAAATTAGTCAATAAGCTTGCAAACATGCATTTGGAAAACATTTTGTGGACTGAGTCTGGGGACAGGCATTAGACTGATGACAATTTCCCCTCACAGTGCTCTCTTTAATGGGAGCAGGAGTGGGCAGGCAGGATCATATTCTTTGCACCCCACAGAAGAGATGAGGACGGCAGTGTGGGGAGCCAGAATCAACTTGGGGGAAGATAGAGGCAACCAGAAGTGTTTGAGTGGTGGGGTCTGGTTGTGAAGTGGCAGGGTCTCAGAGACAGTTGCTATAGCTGTCACTAGCCCCATTTGTGCCTGTTCATTATTAGCCCTACCTCCCCACAACAATTCCTGCTCCTCTTTTAACTCATATTATCTCTTTTTCCACTCCATAAATCCTGTTCCTCCCTTCCCCCAGTGCCTCACAATCTGTCAGCCTGTAGGGCATTGGGGCCTCCAGGTCTGAGTCCTTCTCTCTTCCTTCACTTTCCCCTGCTCTGTGTGCCTGAGAACCAGCAGCGGGAGCAGAGAACAGCCAAAAAGGAAAACAGAGAGGTCTACTAGCAGCCTGTTCAGGAAGCCATGGTGGTGGACAAGCTGAAGTTCAGATCAAACCCTCCTGCTTGCAGGTTTGCAAACCTTCCAGGGCAGTCTTGGAGTCTCCAGAAATTAAAGATTAATATTTAATTAAAGATTATGTCATGGGAGGAAACCTCCAGGAATACAACCAAAATGGGCAGCCCCACCTGCTTGCCAATAGCCTGCCTGTCTGTGGGCCATACAGTCTGCATAAGAAGGAGCCAGCATGTCTGATTGTCAGGCCAAACACATAGTAAATCTGAGTAGTTCCATCCAGGCACCGAATCAGTCAAATTGCAAAGTACAGAAAGGCTTGGCAGAATTCATTTTTGATTTATTTATAGTTTTGACAGATACCAATGTTTATTTTTAAGCAATTTTAATATTTTTATCAAACTAAATTTTCATAGTTGTGCAAAATTTCGAGTTTTAAGAATTTTAATTTTTTGTCTATATTTAAAAGTTCACGGTTGTGAGTACTGATGGAGGGGGTCAGACAATCATTATTTAATGATGGTCAATTTTGAAATTCAGAAAGCTGTTAGAACACTACTTGTCAATATCCACATGTCAAAATATACAAAGTAAATATCCTTACAAATACTCCAATAGATTCTAAAGCAGCATTTTGATTATTATCAATGAAAATATTTTCCCCTCGGTTTATGGGTGTACACAGAAATTGATGTTTACTGACATTTACCAATAAAAATCTACTTCTTCGAAGCCTAAGTATAAATTAAACACACACTAAACCAAATGCTCATCTCAGTTGTATTCATATATATATAGGTTTAATTTAGACTAAAATCTGGCCCAGTATCATTCAAACATAATGGGCCAAACTCATCCATCTGTTTTTTGGCATTATAAGTATCTTTTGATCTATCACTGACCCACTAGCTAACACACTTTTTCCATGGCTCCACATCAGCCACTGGCTCCCACAGACGAATGGCCTCTTGTTGGTGTTTTCTGGTGAACACATCAGCAGATCATAACTCAGTTATCCATAGATGCACCAGAATGGCATCCAGTTCATTTTAGACCAAGGGGACTGTCAAGTGCCAGTCACACAAGCACTCCCATATATAATTTGCAGCAGGAGGAGCAATACAGACACAAACTGTTCTCACTAGAGCCCAATAAGCTATATTGTCCTTAGGCGCTCACAAACTAGTGTAGACAATTAACACAGGTAAAAAGTTGGAGGTGGAGGACAATGCAGTGCTCTTGAAAGTCACATTTTATCCTTCCATTGGAGGATCCCAAAGCTGCACAAACATTAATGAATTAAATCTACCACCACCCCTGTGTGGTACAGAAATATTGCTATCCCCATTTTACAGAAGGGCAAATTGAAGCATAGAGATATAATAGGCCTGATCCTGAAGTCAATGAGAGCTTTAACAGTGCCCTGATTAGGAGCAGAGTCACCTTGAGGACTTTCCAAGGTCATATAGGAAGCCTGGTTTTGAAACCAGAAGTAAGAATACAGCTTTTCTGTTTCTCAGTCCTGTTCCTTAATGTTAAGATTAAGGGGCAGGTCCTACATGGTGCTGTTTGCCTCATGTGAGGTGCTGTGCATCCTGAATTTTGGGAGGCAGGCAGCACCCTGCTCTTTTGGGAGCTAAATAAAACGATGATATTTTGAAAGCTTTTCAATTTAGTTTTAGTTTTATTCTATTTTTAATTTGGTTGTTGAGAGAGAGCAAGAGACTCTATCTAGGGAGAAAAATACTTAGGGTCAAAAGTGTCCAACCTACTTGTAAGGGAAATACTGCTAGAGAAATACAAATTGGTGTAAGCGGCATCATTTAGAGAAAGCTGCCCATCATTAAGCACTGAGTAGTGCACCCTGAGTGTCTGAAAAAATATCTCTAGAGAACACAAACCAAAACCTTCCATGCAAGTAAAAAGACTGAGGTTATCCGCTGCACAGTCTGGGAGTCCACCTTCCATCTATAAACATCATTACATTCATGGTAGGATACACTTTTAGCATGCTGAGTGGGAATTTAGCCATGCCATTCTTTTTAACATCTGGGTAATTTACCCCATGAGTTTTACAAAGAGGGAGTTAGATATGTGGTGTAATTATTCAAATGATGCTGTGTAAGATGATATATAAAATGCATAAAGTTGATTCTGTCTGTAGCTCCTTCCTAAGTCCCAAATGGTGGTCCTCCCTAATCAACATCAGCTATGGCAGTTCTTGCTAGGCGAGTACCATATTATAGTATGCCCGGTTAGCATCCATCACAACTGAGAGGAAATCTGTGGGAATTGCAGCTCATTTATATCAAAATTAATGAGGTTTTCCCTCTCGTGAACAAGATGACTGAATTGTGGTGCTGATTACAGGGGAAAACATCCATCCATCGGTATCAAGTTTTGCCTTTTCTTTTTCAGAGGGTTTGTAGAATTAATGATTCTTCCTGTTTGGATGTTTTGGAGCTCAACATTCATTTTAATAGTAATTTTTGCTTAATAAACAAACTGTTGATTTCCCTCCCACCCCTACCTTTAAAGCCAGAATCAGAGGACCACAACACAGATCAGCCTAATTTGACTGTGAACTTTCCTTTTGACATCCTTCTGTTTTTCAAAGAGAGTCAATGTGTTGTTCCATGACAGCTCTTTTCCAGACAGAAGAGGCAGAGAGCTATTTTTGAAGCTCCTTAAATCAGAAGTTCTGGCTCTTTACAAAAGCATCCCCACAGGATATCAGGACTGTGTTTGGAAACACATGTGATAAAAAAGAATCAAACCATAAAAATGAACTGGGATCACCTTGTAATTGGACAGAGATGGCTTCCTGCTGTTGTCTGTATTTTTGTTAAAAGCCAGTGCTTCTGAATTTCTCACCTTTTGCTGTGAGAGATTGTACACAAAATCTCCAATTGCCAAGTAAATCACAGCCAAGAGGCAGACCCCCTGTTTGGAAGGGCCCTTCCCCCATCCCATATTCTCTTTTACTGATGTTAGGAGGAATTAGATGCACAGACTGAATCAACAGTGGTTGTAAAAAAATAGATTTTAAAAAATTCACCTGTTGGAACAGAGCTATAAGAAGGAACTGAATGAAATCTTATAATGCATGAACTTCTATATAGAGAAGGATGGCAATAAGCAGGTCACTGAAGCTCAAGTATAATACTAAAATATAAAATTACAGAGACAATGGCTAAATATGTAATTTAAACCAAATTAAATCTCAGATAGAGAGCTGCCACCTCAGCATCTAATGTAAGTAAATGCACAGGAAATACAGTTTGCTATTTGAACAAATGACTAGAGCCAGTCGAAAATGAGTCAAAAAAGTGAACATTCTGCATTGTTTTTTCAAAAGTTTCAGAAAAACTTCCCCAAAATTTCAACAAAAACATTCATAATATTTTTCTGTCAAAAAGGTGAGGGTTTAATTTTTATATCAAAATTTGAAGTTTTTCATTAAAAATTCAATTGTAAAATCAAATTGAGAAAAGCAGTAACTCGCACTGGTCATGACACAATCATTGTCAGACGTCTTCTGTTTTAAACTGTTATATGTATTATCGAGAGACTTTGGCCTCTCCCCTAGTTAGGCATGAAATAAATATTCCAATATATGCCAGATTTTGAAAGTCAAGACCCAATTCCTAACTACGCTAAAACTAATCGGGGCCTGAAATTTCACAGATGTGAGCTTGTGCTGTAGTAGGATTTTTTCTGGAAAGCTTGAGGCAAATCAGACAAGGGGATTGGGAGAGATGAAGGTTAAAAAAGAGGTAGTCTTCACGTTTTGGAAATTGTCTTCTTCATTTTTTGTTGTTGTCTTTCTTGTTGCCTGAATTATTCAAAATTAGAGTAGCCCGGAAAACCCCATTTTACTTAATATTGTTTGTCTCTCGTAGTCTGCCGATGCTTTGAGCTGGAGGTGCAATGCCCAGTTAGAGAAGATATACCCACACTATCTCTGTTCAAGCTCCCATGCTAAAAAAAGAGTGTAGAAGTGGCAGCAGGAGTGGTGAGAGGGGCTAGTTCTTCTGAGTGTATGTATGCCTGCTGTCTTGTTCTTGGAAATTTCACCTCCAGGACAAAGTGTAGGCATACTCTTAGTGAGGACTGGTGCCCTTGACTAGTTTGTGGGGTGGAGTTTGGAGCAAGTAAATTGCAAGCTCTTTTTGTCAGGTAGCATCTTTTTGTTCTCTGTTCGTACAATCAGGCTTATGGTGCCTGACTGGGGCATCAGGGCAATACTGCAATATAAAATCTATTATTAATTATTATTATTATTATAAGTGGTCTCTGTATACCTTATAAGTCCAGGGCACAGCATGCTAGATTTTATGGAAGAGATGGAATCTGTACCAAATAGAAAGGAAAGGGCAGTGACAGCCCACTGCTGGAATCCTTGATCCTTTTATTTACTACTGTGTGATGGGGCTGGAGCTAAGTGAGGGGTGGGGCTACTCAATAGAACAATTATACTGGTATTGAAATGATCGGGTAGGAGGATTCCTCCTTTGTCTCCCCTCTGGACATGTTCATCAACCAGAACAATTGTTTGCACTGGGTGCTGAGGAGAAGATTTGGCTCAAATGTCCATTGCACAATACTAAGTTAAATCTACCTTTGGAAAGGTTACACCATTCAATAAGTGGAAATTGTATTTGAAGAGTTTTAAAGAGTGAAAGAGCTTCATCATCCAGGTCCTTTCTCTCCAACCAGTGGCTCAGTAAGCCAATCTTTAGGCACACTTTTCTTTTAAAAAAAAATAGCAAATAGCATTGGGTCAAATTTCAAAACATTTTTCATTAAGTTAGAACTTTTTACTCTGGTGGGAAATCCAGCTATATGCAGAGGACCTTTGCATAACTTAAATCCCATTTACAGTCACAAAATAGGACTTACATGATGCATTTTACCTGTCCACTAGGCAAGGCCTAACATCATTCTTCATTAAATTCCAAAGGGGTAGCCGTGTTAGTCTATTGTAGAAAGACAACAGAGTCCTGTGGCACTTTTAAAGACTAACAGATTTATTTATCGCATGAGCTTTCGTGGGAGAAAATCCCACTTCGTCAGACGCTTTGAAGATAGGAAAGTTACAGAGTGGTAGGAAATTAAATGCAGGGGAGTGTATGACATAGCATCAGGTCAGGCTGTAACAGCAAATCAAAATAGGTGTTAGGATTCAAAACACTGGGGAACAGCACATAGAGGAGGGGGAGGTCAAATCACTTGTTGTAATGTGAGAAAAATCCATAGTCCCTGTTTAACCCCAAGACAACTGAGTCAAATTTGTATATAAGTTCGAGTTCTGCAGACTCTCTTTGAAGCTGTGATTTGTTATTCATCTGTTTCAACACAGCTATTAACAAGTCGTCAAGGGAGTGAGCAGGGAGATTGAAGTGTTCCCCTACAGGTTTTGCAGTGTTGCAATTTCTGATGTCAGATTTGTGTCCATTGATTCTTTGGCGCAGAGACTGTCCTGTCTGTCCAATATATAAAGCAGAGGGGCATTTCCGGCACATGATGGCATAAATCACATTGGTGGATGAGCAGGTGAACGAACCCTTGATGGAGTAGGTGGCATGATTAGGCCCTGTGATGGTGTCATCAGTGTAGATATGAGGGCAAAGTTGGCAGTGTGGTCTGCTGCAGGGCTGTGTTCCTGCTTTAATGTTTCTGTTCTGTGATCTGTAGTTGCTGGTAAGTATCCTTTTAAGATTAGGGGGCTGTCTGAAAGCAAGGAGAGGTCTGTCTCCTAAGGCTTGAGAGAGTGAGGGATCATTTTGTAAAATAGGCTGTAGTTTTTTGATGATGTGTTGAAGAGGTCTGGCTTGGGGGTTGTAGGTGGTGACCAGTGGCGTTCTGTTGTTGTTTTTCATGGGCTTCTCCTGCAGTAGTTGACTTCTGGGTACCCGTCTGGCTCTGTCAATTTCAATATCAACACACCAAGCTATTAGAAGAACCATCCAGGATGATGACACAGCTATACTTGTGGCTGACCTCTGTGACTTTGTACTCACCCACAACCATTTCAGATTTGAAGATGATCTATACATTCAAGTCAGTGGCACTGCCATGGGTACCCGCATGGCCCCACAATATGCCAACATCTTTATGGCCGATTTAGAACAACGTTTCCTCACGTCTCATCCCAGAGCACCTCTACTTTACCTACGCTATATTGATGACATCTTCATCATCTGGACCCATGGTAAAGATGCCCTTGAAGATTTCCATAGAGATTTCAACAATTTCCACAACACAATCAAACTTAGCCTGGAACACTCCACACAAGAGATCCACTTTCTGGACACTACAGTGCAAATTAGCGATGGGCACATAAAGACCACCCTATACCGCAAACCTACTGATCGGTATAGTTACCTACATCCCTCGAGCTTCCATCCTCGACACACCACACAATCCATTGTGTACAGTCAAGCCCTAAGATATAACCGCATTTGCTCTGACTCTTTAGACAGAGACAGACACCTTCAGGATCTCTACCAGGCATTCTTAAAACTACAGTACAAACCCACAGAAGTGAAGAAACAAATTGACAGAGCCAGACGGGTACCCAGAAGTCAACTACTGCAGGAGAAGCCCATGAAAAACAACAACAGAACGCCACTGGTCACCACCTACAACCCCCAAGCCAGACCTCTTCAACACATCATCAAAAAACTACAGCCTATTTTACAAAATGATCCCTCACTCTCTCAAGCCTTAGGAGACAGACCTCTCCTTGCTTTCAGACAGCCCCCTAATCTTAAAAGGATACTTACCAGCAACTACAGATCACAGAACAGAAACACTAAAGCAGGAACACAGCCCTGCAGCAGACCACGCTGCCAACTTTGCTCTCATATCTACACTGATGACACCATCACAGGGCCTAATCATGCCACCTACTCCATCAAGGGTTCGTTCACCTGCTCATCCACCAATGTGATTTATGCCATCATGTGCCAGAAATGCCCCTCTGCCTTATATATTGGACAGACAGGACAGTCTCTGTGCCAAAGAATCAATGGACACAAATCTGACATCAGAAATTGCAACACTGCAAAACCTGTAGGGGAACACTTCAATCTCCCTGCTCACTCCCTTGACGACTTGTTAATAGCTGTGTTGAAACAGATGAATAACAAATCACAGCTTCAAAGAGAGTCTGCAGAACTCGAACTTATATGCAAATTTGACTCAGTTGTCTTGGGGTTAAACAGGGACTATGGATTTTTCTCACATTACAACAAGTGATTTGACCTCCGCCTCCTCTATGTGCTGTTCCCCAGTGTTTTGAATCCTAACACCTATTTTGATTTGCTGTTACAGCCTGACCTGATGCTATGTCATACACTCCCCTGCATTTAATTTCCTACCACTCTGTAACTTTCCTATCTTCAAAGCGTCTGACGAAGTGGGATTTTCTCCCACGAAAGTTCATGCGATAAATAAATCTGTTAGTCTTTAAAAGTGCCACAGGACTCTGTTATCATTCTTCATTAATTAACTAAATATATTTTAATTGCTGCTACTCTTTAGTTGCAGAGTGCCCATCCCAAGCTCTGTGTGCTTATGACAAACTCCTAAAAATACATTTCTTAAAATAAGTAGATTCTCCCCACCTCACAAAAATGTGATTTGCTTCCCCCTGTCCCAGTGTAAGAGTCCCCATCGCATGGCAAGCCAGCCTCATCCCCTCCAATATCCTTACAAGCCCAGGAGAAAAGATGAGTCTTTTAAACTAGAAAGCCCTGACTGTTACTAAATGAATATAGAATACAAATTCTTCTGTTTTAACATGGATTTCCAATATGTTTTATATGTGGCATGTGAGGTGTTCAGGACCTTGAACTTACATTCTTTTGTTTCCAATTATCTTTATTTGAAGCTAGGTTACATGTGTAATTCTTGCTGTTTTTGAGATTTAGCTGACTCACTCGTCCATATGTAAACTTCCCTAAATGGATGAACAGAAAAGATAATTTTTCTTGGAGTTTGTTGACAACATAGGAACCATTTTAAAAATTTGATCAATATTCAGGAAATCCTACCAAGGCATAAATTCAGTTTTAGTTTGCTACGATAAGTGTTTGTGAAACTTTTTTAAGCCTAGAGAAGATTTTAATTCTGAAAGAATCCTGCCAGTGATTTGGAATACCAAAGAGGAATTCAGTATTTTCCAAAACATTTTACTTGTATGTGGTTTAAATTACCTCTCATATATTAATATTGATGTCTCTTTATATTGTTCTGACAAACACACACATATTAGATCTAGATTTACACACAGAAAAATACTTTAAGTAATCCAGATGTCTCTTGTGAGACAATTCAGAGAAATACTTTAAAAAGTACTTTCACATCCAAACATCTGTATTTATATTATTCAAGCTGACCTAGTGATAATGAATAGAGCTACGGTTCCATGAATGTTCTTATTTTAGGTCCCTGTTTTCAGTTATTTACAAATTTCCCAAACTCTCAGCCTATTGTATGGAAGTTTTCTTGGGTTAATAGCTGCTTGAGAGTAAATATTTATGAAAAGATTAATGTAAAATAGTATATTCAGTCATGTTACAACATATGAAAAGCAGTAAAATTATCAATGTTTAATTAGAAATTGTATTATAGTATCACCCTCAAGGCCCAATCAAGATTAGAAACATATTGTGCTAGATGCTGCACATATGTGCTACACAGTAGTAAAGACAGCCGGGGATACAGCCAGAATTTATACCATAAAGGGTTTTTAATCCATCAATGCCACTTTATAGTTCACTCTACAGATTTTTTTTAAAATGTTTATTAAAAGGTGATAAGAGCAGAGGTGAGCTTTCTTTGGAAGGCAGGAGGTGTGTATTTTAAATATTTGAAGTTACTCTGAGAACAAGGATGATTAAACACTGCAAGCTCAAATATAACTGGAACTAACGGACAAAAAAAAAATACTATCTATGTCACTTGCCCTGAAGTTATTCTGTGTGTCTCTCTTTTTTCTGTGCCTTTTCTTCTTTCTCTCCTCTTTCATTTTCTATCCTTTATTCTCTGGTTTGCTATCCTTGGTTAAGTTCTCATCATCGAAAGGAAAAGCACACATGAATAGGTATAAAAAATGATTCAGTAAATGGTATCCAAAAATGTTAATAAGATGGCTTTTCTCCACATTATTAAAATAATCTTCCTAATAAGATTTGGCAGGGTGTTTTTCTCCAGGGAAACTGAAAAGAAGGTGCAAACATTAAAAAAACCTGAAAACAATGGCTTTAAGGATCTACTCTTTCCTGATAATTAAGACCATTTATATTTCTGTAGTGCCTCAAGGGAAGGAAAAGGCCATTGGGGAGGAAGGCTAAGTATCTGAAATATGTAGAAGCTGTACCTAGAAGGTTAGCTTCTTCTCTTCATGCAGCAAGCAGATTTCCATATGATAGTGAAGAGCAAGGGTGTATTGGTGAAGCCTCCTTTATGCAGATCTCTTTCCACAGGCGAGAATTTTATTTGCTATTGGAACTTAGTGCCTGGGAGAAATTCTTGAGTGAACACGAGCAGATTTAGACACAGGCGGCACAAGCCACAGTGATATGCTTCAGTCACCATGGCACAATTCCTGACAGAACTGACTCAGATGCTAAATGCTGGAACCAAATTTACGGCAGAGGATGGAAACAAAGCAAATCTGCAAACGTCCATGTTGTTTACAAACTCGTCTCTGCTGTATGTTGCCACCGACCCAAGTCACATTCATGCAGCATGTGGAGTATTTTGCTGTTGAGAATTGAAGGCTGCTAAGGGAAGATGAACAAGGACACCGAGTGAGAGCAGAGATCTGCAGGTTATATTTTGGTGAACTTAATGAATAGTTCTGAGGCAAGGACTTGAAGGCCAAGGTCTGACAGGCTGTCAGATGCTGATTGCCATGTTCACGAAGGGCGCTATGTAAGTGTAAGTGATTGATAGACTGATTGATTTGTTTTGCTGAGGCTCCTTTGTGGTCTCCTGGGTGGTTTTCTGGCCACACCTCTCAGCCTCAAAGCACTTGCTCTGCCTGCTGTTGCTTTTTTTTTTATTTGCGGGTAATGAAAATTTGTTATAAGCCTTCCCTTTCATCTGTACATGGCAGGCTGTCACACAGAAACAAGCCATTCTGCAGCCTTGGTTCCTTCCAAATTGCTAAATATTTTTCTTCAAATTGCTTCCCTAATGGGCTAGTATAATAGGAGCAGCATGCTCTCTGCCCACGCTGAAGATGCCAGCGCATTTGTCCAGTGCACATGTGTGTTGGGCACAATAAACTCATTGCCTGGTCTGGAGCTAATGCAGCACTTCTGCTGAGCTAATCTGAATGCACAATCTGCATGCACAAGATGTATGCTCTAGTTTTTTTTATTCCCCTATGAAAATGCACCTTAAAGAGAAGAACAGGGCAACAAAAGCCGCTGTAGGGAACAGCAGTGTTTCCAGTTCATAAGGTAAGACGTGATGGCAGTGGGACGAGGATACACAGATACAAAGTAATCCATGCGAGGAGAGACAAAGCGGGGCTTGCTAATGGCCTGGCCTGGCCAGTTTTTTATTGACTCCAGTTGCTGTTTTTCAGAGGGGCAGGCACCAGTGCTCCCCATGGTCAGCGGTTCCATGTGCTATATACTAAACTGTTGCTGACCCACTGCTTTATGAGCCTAAGTGCTTATCCAGGAACAGAAGTGAATAGGTTGTGTGTGATAAGAAAATAATTTGCCAAAACTGCAACAATAAAGAAGGCCTGATGGGATCTCTTATGGTATGAATAGCCTGGAGCAGCTGCAGATTTCTCTCTGCTTTCGCAATTATTTTCATTTAAAAATGGAACATTGTCCACAGGCTTTTGCAGATCTTATTTTCAGTTCCAAATCCAACATTTCCATACATATTTCTTTTTTCTTTCTGTGGATCTTAAAAAGCAGGCTTTCTTGGATAAAAATGCCCCTTGGCATATGAGCCTAACCCATTCTTCTTTTTGCCTTCATGCTGGATTTCTTCAATGTCAAGTTCACAGCAGCCAGTCTCTGAGACTCCTATAGCATTAAGCAATCTTTCTAGGCTGCCCAGGACAGGTGCCCAATATAGCTGCACTCAAGAGGCCTTTCAAATCCTCCACAGAGTCCAGTGTTCGGAGGTGGCACACAGTATGTCTTTCAGCTACAACCATCACAGTCGATACTGGGAGATAACTGATACTTTCATAACACACGTTATTTCTGTATCTGATCAAAACTCTGAATACTTTATCCCTTTCCTTCTCCTCACACACACTCACCCCCTGTTGTTGTTTTATAGCAGTCTGCTGGCAGAAACAGTACCAGAATAGTTCAGCCAGTCCTGGAAGATTACCTCCCTTGCACATTAGCTTCATTCTTTCCCCACCTCCACACACAGCCTAGGGCCTTGTCTACACTACAGAGTGGTGGCGATGCAAGTAACTGCGATGCTCAAAAAGCAACATAATCACAACACTTGTGCCTGTCCACACAGTGCTTATAGTGTTGCCGAAGTTAGTGCTCTGGGGGCAACTATCCCACAGTGCAACTCACCACCTTGTGCTGAGAGGGGTTGTGGGAAGGTGGAGAGGATCACAGTGCATCATAGGTGTGGGCTCAACGTCCCACGATGCAGCGATTTCTGTCCCCGCATTCCATGGCTTTCTGACAGCGTTTTATGACATTTTTCAATGGCCCCTGTTTCCTGTGCACCTGCCATTTCTATTTGAAAGGATGGATCCTGCACTGCTTTCCACTGTTGTTGTCAGTGTTCTGAACACATCATGGCTGGTCATGCAGCATAGCATGAGATCCCAATTGCAACTGGAGTTCAAGGTGCCTGATTGTGCCATGCAAACGAACAGCAGTGCATTCATGAAATATCCTGTACATGGGGCACTGCCACTTTGGGACGTATGAAATAAGGACTGAGTGGTGGCATCACATCATTACACAGGTCTGGGATGATGAGCTCTGGCTGCAGAACGTTCAAATGCACAAAGCCACCTTCATGGAACTCTATGCGGCGCTCGCCCCCGCCCTGCAGCTCAAGGACACCAGAAAGAGAGCTGCCCTCTTGGTGGAGAAGAGGGAGGAAATCTCTGTATGGAAGCTGGTAACTCTAAACTGCTACTGATTGGTTGCTAATCAGTTTGGAGTCAGAAAGTCCACTGTTGTAGCTGTGATATTGCAAATATGCAGGGCATTAATTGCATTCTACTATGAAGGGCAGTGAGGCTTGGAAATGTGTGTGAAATAGTGGCTGACTTCACAATGATGGGATTCCCAAATTGTGGCAGGATGATAGATGGCACATGTATCCCAACTTTGGCCCTAGACCATCTTGAGATGGAGTACATCAATAGAAAGGGATACTTCTCTATGGTACTGCAGATGGTTGTGGATCACCAATGACATTTCACTAACATCAACACAGGTTGGTGAACAAAGGTGCATGACACATGCCTCTTCAGGAAGCTGCAAGCAGGGACTTTCTTTCCAGACCAAAAGATTCTAACGGGGGATGTTGAAATGCCCATAGTGATCCTGGTAGACCCAGCCTATCCATTACCGCCATGTCTCATGAGGCCTTATACGGGCAACCTGGATAGCAGCAAGTAGCCCTTCAATAACAGGTTGAGCAAGTGCCAAATGACCATTGAATGTGTGTCTGGCAGATTAAAATCTTGCTGGTGATTCCTTTATGACAGGTTAGACCTAAATGAGGAAAATATTCCCATGATTATAGCTGGCCATTGTGTGCGCCATAATATTTGTGACACTGGGGTGAAAAGTTTCCCCCTGGGTGGAGCATAGATGCATATCGCCATGCAGCTGACTATGAACAACCAGATGTCAGAGCTATTAGAGGGGCACAACAGGGGGCCATTCAAATCAGAGAGGCCTTGAGGAATCATTTTAACAGTGAGCACCAGTACGGTATCTTAGTAAACAGCATTGTGCCATGCTATGATTGCTAGCCAACTTACATTGTGTATTAATGTGAGCTGCAACTATTGTGTGCAAGAGACAAATAGAGATTGCTTATCCTTCACAAAGTATGTCTTTATTAAATAACAATTATTCACAACATGCACTAAAATCTGAGCTGGAAGGGAGAAAGTAGTGAGTGGTGGTGTGAACTATGACAGCTGGATGTAAATCCAGTTATCATTTTCAAAGCTGCCTGAAGGGGTGGAGTGAATGGGGTGCTGAGATGGGCAGGAGTTTGGAAGGAATGCATGGGTGGAGTTTGGGGAGGTCAGGGAAAGTAGTTCTGGACTGGCTGCAAGGGAGGGTGGGCATGCTTGAATTCAGTCTGCAACATTATTAGTTATTTTAGCAGCTCCCATTTGCTCCTCTATGGCTTTTATCATATGCTCATGACCTGCTATCACTCACTCCTGGTTTTCCCTCCTCTCCTGCCTATCTTTTTTTTTTTTTTTTTTTAAATTTTTGGACACACTGTCTCCATGCTCTTTTTTTCTTTTCCCACCTCAGAGGACTGAAAGAGTTCTTGGAACATCTCCTTTTGTTTCTCTGTGGTCATTTTTTTTGACATCCGTAGGTGCTTGGCAGGTCTATAAGGGTTTCCCTCACGGGCACACCTGTATAAGCACAATAAACAATGAGCAGAAGAATGATTGTGAGTGCACCAACGGTAACGATGCATTACTGTAAAATACACTTCTTTCTCACTGTCCTCTGGTAAGCACAAAACTTGACCATCAACTAGGGCATGATGAGTTGTGCCTGGGAGACTCAGATGGGGAAAAGACTCTTGGTGGATGTTTGGAGTACTGATGCAGGTAAATATAGTCAAAATTTCAACTGTGCCACTATTTTCCACAGGCAGGAGCCACAGACGCCAGTATCTCACTCCTGAAAGTAAACAGTGATACTAGAGTGCATCACTTTTCTGCCACACTGCCTAGTTGCACAGGGGAATGGGAAGCACATGCAAACACAGCTACTCTTGTCCATTTCTATCCCTTGAACCAGTTGTATAAAGCAACAAAGCAAAGGACAGCTGTACCTCATGTAACCGAGCAGCATTCGCTCAAAAGAATCATTTACCAGAGGTCCCTTCTCTTGTGTCCTGCACCCCAGAATGGAAAGGCTAGGACTGGCTTGAACCATTCAGGGCTGAGAAGAGGGCCTGAATGCCCATGTCATTAAATGACCCAGTCCCTGCTCCTCATTGTCCTCCAACTCAACATCCTCATCCATGACTTCTTTGTTGGGATTGAGTAAAGTATCCACCATATCTGGGCAGTGGCGGTGGGGATCATTGCTAAAGATGGCTTTCAGCTCCTTATAGAAACAGCAGATCTTTGGCTCTAAACCAGAGTGACAGTTTGACTACCTAATTTTTTGGTACCTATGCTTCAGCTCTTTAATTTTCACATAGCCCTGCAGCATATCTCATTCATAGCCCTTCTCTGCCACTAAGTGAGAAAGCTGAGAATAGATATCAAAATTCCTTTGGCTAGAGCGGAGCTGGGATTACACAGTCTTCTCTCCCCACATGCTGATCAGATCCAGAAGCTCCAGTGTGCTGCAAGCGGGAGAACATTTGGTGCACGGAACAGCCATAGTCAGCTGAGACGATGCAATGTGAGCGCTCCATGCCAACCGTGCAGAAATTTCAAAAATTCTCAGGATTTTAAAAGGAGGGAAAGATGGCTGTTGGGCCATGAAGTTCAAACTGATGGCCAGAGTGGTCTTGATGGGCATTGTGGGACATTTCCTGGCAGCCATTTACCATGACATAGCCAAGCATGGTATCTACACTGACACTTTGTTCTTAAAAGCTTGGTGCAAAAAGCTCTATGTCTCTCAGTGAGGTGGTTTTATTTTGTTGCAAAATTATGGGGGTTGGGTTGGTGGGATTGCAGTGTGTATACCATCACTTTTGGTGCAAAAACCTGACTTTGATAGATGAAAGTGTGTAGTGTAGACGAGCCCTACCTCACTTTAGTAACAATACAGGAAAGCTCCAGTTTTATGAAGGTTTCTGGGAACATCTAAAACCAGTAGAAAATTGGGCACTCAAAAACAAATTTGAGGACCAGGTACTATTTTTGGATCTCATGGCAGTTCAGATGTATAAGGTTCAGAAAAGAGCCCTTTAAAGAAAGAGAATAAGTAAAGGCTCAGATTGTAGACTACTGGCTTTTTGATATCTCAGTGAATGAGTCTTTTCTTCCTTCTTTGCAATCCTGTTTACAGGAGTAACTATAGTCAGAGAGAATTCTCCTTTCTTAATGCTGACAGCTACATTATGTCAGGGCTGAGGTGTTTGTGCACATAATGATCAAGCTCATTTCAGTTCATTTTGCTAGAATTTAATTTTCACATGGCCCACTGTGACCACATCCCACTAATTTCCCTCTTGGTTGTTTTCTTAAAACACAGAGACCGATGAAGATGCCACAACTCCTGTTGGTAAAATAATAATAATTTACATTTATTAAGTGCTATCCATCCCAGAGGACCTCAGAATGCTTTCCAAACTTTCTATATGCAGGAATCACTTCACGCAGGAAAAAAAAATGCAATCATGTAAACTTTTCAACAGTACACAGCAACACTACACAACATTTTAGGGACAGAAATAAAAAAGGATACCATAATTATTATGTATTATTTGTCTTACAGTAGTGCCTAGAGGCTCTAAATGGGAGCTCACCACCATTGTACGGGATGCTCTACAAACATACAATGAAAGATTCCTGTTGCCCCAAGGGCTTTGTAACTTAAAGAGGGCGACAAGGCACAGCAAATGGGTATAAAAGACAATGTAGTAGAGGAAGGAGGAGGAAGACAAGGAAGATCAATATAGGTACACCAGGATGGATATATATTGGAGTTTGGATAATTTGTCTGTTTTTTAAAAAGACACCTGGACAAGAAACAGGAATGAATAGCTAACAAGCCACCTAGCTACCTATTACCATTTGGCAGCTTACCATGGGTGTCACAATAGAAATGGGTCTTAAGAAGAGATATGAAGGAGGACAGAGTAGTGACTATCTAAATCAATTTGGGGCAGTGTGAAAAAAAGGTGCTAAGGTGCTCTGGGAGAAGTGGGCAAACAGACAATGGAGGTTGTCGTTGTAGGCAGAAAAAGGTGCAGCTCTTGATGATAAGAGATTAAATAAGGAGGGAGAAACTACATTTTGAAGAACATGGGTCCTCCAGGAAATGTATGTTTGGTGCAGTGGAAAGCTGGAAGATCAGAGGATGAATTCAAAGAAGTGGGTGAAATGTCTGATTTGGTGAGCTGTGAAGACAATTTTGGCAACAGTCTGAATAGACTGGAAGGGGGAAAGGTTGCTGTAGTCAAGAAGGCTGCATCTCCACTGGTAAATTAAGTCGACTTAAGCTTGGCTTAAGTCGACTTAATGTGCCCTGCGTCTACACTACACTTTGCTTAAGTCGACTTAAGCAGCTTGCTTAAGTCGACTTAAGGAAAATAAAGTCGACTTAATGAAAATTAAGTCAACTTTATTAAACCACCTTTTTACTTGACCTAAGGCTTAATTCGACTTTCTAAAGTTGAATTAAACCAGTGTAGACATGGGATAGCCCTAAGTCAACTTAGGGCTACCCCAGGACTACACCAATGCCCTCCCTGCTGGGGGGGGGGCACAGGGGGAGCCTGGCATGCCCCCCAAAGGGCAGGGCATGTGCGCACAGTGTGACACTGTCTGGATTTAGGGAAGCATTTATGATATTATTTTCTATGGATATCTCATAAATGCTATAATCCATAGGAACTATGTCATGTTTGGTATCAATAGAAAGGTAGTAATTTGCTGGGAATGATTATATAGTTTATTTCTAGGAATTTTATTTCGATTAGAAGTTAAGAATTTGATGTTATATCCATACTTTAATTTGTGTCATTCTGGACAAATGTCTTAGATGGGAGGGTGTGAACAACCATTGTCTCCTTAATGTTTAGGAATTTGCCAGGTGATATGGTTCCAGGGAGTAAACTGATGAGCCATTAAGGATACAATGGTTGTATTCTTTATGTCCTCAATGGCTCATCAGGATACTCCCTGGGACCATTCTACCTGGAAAATTCCTATGTATGCTTCTCTTCTGTTCCCCCCCATCAACCAAAGCTGTCTTCGGTGTTAATATCTGCCTTGGAGTCCCTTTCCTTTGATGATCATAGCTGGACTTAGCTTTTTGAGTAGTCCTTGTTGTCTAAATCAGTAGAACCCTTCTTGTTCTTTACTCCAACATCACAATTATCTAGATCCTACCAGCACCTGGGTCTAGATTTGACAGCCAGTCATAGGTTGCTGAATAGCCACAACTGGAAAATTTCAAAAATTTGAAAATTTCATTGAAAATGGATAAAAAATATTGGACATTATCTTGATTATTTTTATTCCATTTTCTTATTAACTGTGGTTCTAAGACCCTTCCTCTTTCATTGGCCACAATGGGAGTTTGATGGTGACAGACAGTGATCAGTATCATACCATACACTTTATCAGACTGGGTAGTTTGTTTAAGGCCACAGTGCATCCTAATGTCTCTGAAACTGAGACCACAGAGCTTCTGAAATAGGAATAAGTGAGTACACGTTAAAACTTGAGTTTTGAAGTAAACCTATATTTTTTTCCAATGTCTTTTGTATCTTGTTTAATAACAAAATGTAGCAAGGCAGGCTTTTGAGCTTCACCTCTGCAGACCCAGATCCACTTGTTTAAGTGGAATATATTTTTGTTTATGCTGCAGGCTAAACAAGTAGGTGTACCTAGGGTCTCTTGTTAAAATGAGCCATCTGTGGCAGCTGTGGTAATTATACCCAGCCTACTGTACCTATCATGCAGAGCTCTTATGTCTGTGTTGAGGCTTTGAAAACAAGAGGAACAATTGCACAAGAGGAAAGGAAATATCTCCTTAGTGCAAAAGGTATCATGATGTCCTATCTTTATTTTCCAATCTTTCCTTGAATCAGCCACTATCTCAGAGTTATCTTGGTCATTGTTGTATATGACAAAGGACTATTAATTTGTAAAAAGGCAAAGATTAGATGCAGATTCAAAAGCAAGTTTTAAAACCTATTTCTTTTTATTACACAAGAGCCATATTGGGTCAGGCTAATTGTCCATCTAACCCAGTAGCTTGTCTTCCAACAATGGCCAATGTCTGGTGCTTCAGAGGGAATGAATAGAACAAGTAATCATCAAGTGATCTGTCCCATTAGTCATTCTCAACTTCTGACAAACAGCAATCCCTGCCTATCCTAGCCAATAGCCATTGATAGACCTATCTTGCATGAACTTATCTATTTCTTTTTTTAACCCTGTTATGGTCTTAGCCTACATAACATCCTCCAGCAAGGAGTTCCATAGGTTGACTGTGTGTTGTATGAAGAAGTATTTCCTTTTGTTCATTTTAAACCCACTGCCTATTAATTTAATTTGGTGATTGTTATTTTTTACGTTATGAAAGGAGTAAATAATCCTTTCTTATTTATTTTCTCCACACTAGTCATGATTTTATAAACTAGCATACCCCCCCCCCCCAAGTAATCTATTTTCTAAACTGAAAAGTCAGAGTACTAAACAATTGCACATATTTTTATCCATGGATCAGCCAGCATTATCATTATTGGTTATTATTTTTATTATAGTGGTGCCTTGAATCCCAACTGAAAGCAGGCCCCATTGTGCTAAGCTTGAATAAACATATTCTTTCCCAGTATCCTGGCTTCTGACAGTAGCTGTTGCCAGATGCTTCGGGGGGAATGAACAGAACGGGGCAATTTATCAAGTGATCCATCTCCTATCATCCAGTGCTAGCAGTCAGAGGCTTAGAGACACCCAGAGAATGGGGTTGCATCCCATCTTGCCTAATAAACATTGACGGACCTATCCTTCAGGAATTTACCTAATTCTTTTTTGAACCAACTTATATTTTTGTCCTTCACAACATCCTCTGTCAAGGAGTTCCACAGGTTGTGCATTGTGTGAATAAATACTTCCTCGTGTTTGTTTTAAATTTGCTGCTTATTAATTTCACCAGTTTTTCCCTAGTTCTTGTGTTATGTGAAGGAGTAAATAGCACTACCTTATTCACTTTCTTCACACCATTCACAATTTTATTGACTACTATCATATTCTCCCTTAGTTGTCTCTTTTCCACACTGACCAGCCCAATCCTTTTAATCTCTCCTCCTATGGAAGCAGTTCGATACACCTCATCATTTTTGTTGCCCTTCTCTGCACCCTTTCCATTTCTAATATCTCTTTTTAGAGATGGGAACAACTTGCAACATTTGAGGTATGGCCATAGCATGGATTTATATAGTGGCATTTTGATATTTACTGTCTTATTTATCTCTTTCCTAATGATTTCTAACATTTTGTTAGCAGAGGCCCTACACTAAGGCAACTTTTCCACTAGCTGAACATGACAGGATTGGCTCCCTCTAGAGTCCATCAACACAGCTCTGGAAATTAGAGAGGAGTTGTGACTGTAGTATTCTTAGTGTTGTCCATCCCAGGCACCCATTCAATGCAGACTGCAAGAAATAAGGCAGGCAATCCCCCCAAACTCGTGGTTTATACTATAATTAGATTCACCAAACCAGTCAAAAAGAACTTCTGTAGAACCCTGGTTAACTAGAAGCCAAACACATTCTATCCCTTAGGCATTCTACCCTGTGGCTCCCATCCATACAAACTGGTATAATATAGTGAGTGGTTATTGAAAACCCATTTCACCATATGTGAGGTTCTTCCGATCCCAAGGGATCAGACACTTTCCCCCAGGTCAGTTGGTATCTCATATCTTAGCCAAATATCACGCTGTCAGCCAATACTTAGTAAACTAACTAAAGATTTATTAATAAAAAAAAGAAAAGAAAGTTATTAAATGGCTAAAGAATCATATACATACAAGTGATTTTCATAGACCAGGATCATAGTAATGCTAATATACACTCTTTGGTTTGCAAAAAATCTGTCTTCTAACTTTCAAAAGACTGGAAGGTCCCCTAGTCCATTGTTCAAAGTACCTCTTTTAGCTTTAAATCAGCAGTCCAGAGAAGCTGGAACAAGAAAGAAGCAAAATGGAGGTGTCTCGGGTATCTTTTGTATGCTTTGCCATATGCATGGAAATTTATTGTCCCAAACAAAGCCTACAGCCCTCATGTATGGAAAGTTACCGGCCCACAATAGAGTTCAGAGTCACGTAAGCATATCACATGCCCCTATATGTTTTGCTAAAGCACAGAGGACAGCATTTGGCTCTTTGCTGTCTGAAGCATTTGCAGGAAGAACCACTGGGTAGGATGACAACAGAATCCTGTGGCACTTTTAAAGACTAACAGATTTATTTATCTCATGAGCTTTCGTGGGAGAAAATAAGTTTCCCATCTTCAAAGCGTCTGACAAAGTGGGATTTTCTCCCAGGAAAGTTCATGCGATAAATAAATCTGTTAGTCTTTAAAAGTGCCACAGGACTCTGTTGTCTTTCTTACACCACTGGCTGTTATCCAACTGGAGAAGAAACTAGCAAGTGATGAGGTGGATGAAAAAAGTACACAAAAGAATCATGGCACAGTTGGAAACTGAGAAAGAAGCATCAACACAGCTTTGAAAATAGATAGGAGTCACTCCAGAACAGTACACGCCACTCTTTCCACTCCAGGAAGGCTAAGTGTGCTGCTCCAGTGGGAGTAAAACCTGAAATCAGATGTTTCAGGCTAGTGCTGTCAAACCAATATTCACAGTTAAATGCTGACAAAATTTTGCACAGCATGTAATAACTCTCCACTTCACCCTCTTTATCTAAAGTAAACATTTCTCCAATTAAAGCTGACCTTGGTTTCATATCTAATTGAAGCCAAACGTTGAGGCATTTAAAAGTCATGATAATGGATATATTGAGACATTTATATTACGATCCATTGTGAATATTCTCAAATGTTATGATTTTATTTCTAATTATGCATTGCCAAAGTTCAAATTAAAATGCATTGAAACAGAAAAAAATAAAATACTTGATGACAAATGTTGATATTATCAGCTGAAATTAACAAAAAAGTACAGGGCAATTCTTCAGAGCCTTGATGTAGTACAGAATATTCTATCTGTCTGGCTGATGCCGTGGGAACAGCCCATTCAAGAGAAAAAGTCAAAGTAACAGAGTCAGGAAAGAATGAAAGGTTTGATTCAACTCCAGAACACGTGGAAATGCAGCGGCAGAAAGTCTGCCAGTGCAGAGGAGAGGTCACAGCAGTACAAAGAGTTCACAACCCTTGTCGGACTAGGAATCCCCTAGCAGACCACTAACTGAGTGCAGCTGACTTTAGAGGGGTTTAATCCAGGCACTTGGTGGATAAATAATTAACACAAACGTCACACAGTCTCCGTTGGCAGGGCACCTGTAGTATCCCAGGAGCAGTTTAAAGCTGCCATTCCCTCAGCAACTCCTTAGGGCAAAGTCCAATAGTGAGCAGCTGCCCCCTTTGGTGCAAGAGTGCACCAAGGCCATAGCATGATATGTCTAAAAAGTCCTATAATTCTGCTGAGTGTAAATAAAACATGATATAATACCAAACTGCATGAAGTAATTTTCTTTAGTGCACAAACTGAACCTTGGTCTTTACCATAAGCTCATGTGAGCAAGGTATTATTGGAGATTGTAGAATTTCCCACTTACCAGATCTCAGGACTCTATTAGATCCTAAACTAATGGACAGCTGTCAATCAACTCAAAGCGTTCTAGAACTCTGTGGTGCATTAAAAACAGATATTTAGCCTCCTGATGGGCAAGGGGTTGACAGACAGCTTCTGAAAGCAACACTGAGCTAATAGGAGTTTCCAAAGAAGAAGCTCTAACTCAGAGATTATAACACCAACAGAATTAACTCTTCAGTGGTGGAGTTAACCTTAAACCCCAATACCTGCGTGTGGACAAACTGCACTAGATGCAGCACCTGAGTCAAGGAACAAAGGTGGCTTTATTTGATCTTAGTGGCTCCCTGACGGTGGGGTCAATCTGGCTCCTGGTATAACACCAAGTAGCAACAAGATCTGGGTATTTTGCAGTTTATGACCCAGGAGTTGCTATGGACATGAGGCATAGCTGGAGCACAGAAGTACTCTGGCCACACCTCCCCCTCCCCCAGCCCCACACTATATACTAAGGTTGGCAAGTGGGGTGACACAGAACCACAATGCTGGTTTCAGGGCACCTGGGGATGCCATATCTGCTCTGAAGCCTGGTCACTGCAGCTCAAGAACCCATATTGTTACACCCAAAAATCAGACTCAAGGCATCTGCGCATTGGCCTGCCTATATCAGTGACTTAACTCTAGAGTTGATGGTGATGGGTGAAAGGTGTGCCCTGTCCTAGAGGAATTGCCAAGGTTTTATCAGGTATCTCCTTTGAAAAAATGTCCCAGAACAAATTAATTCTGTTGACCCTTGATGGACATGGATACAGCCTTCCATTAGAAACACTGACACTCAGGCAGTAATCTTTGAAAATAAGTTTTATTTAATGTGTCAATACTTCCTGCTACAATAAATCCTAAAAAAAAACTGCTAGAAGAACAGAACATAAATTCTGACTGAACAGTTATACACATCTAAGTAATCAACATTGCAATTCTACCCAGTCGGAAATAGCTCTATGTGTTTACAACCTATATGTGGTGATCAGTTACATGTAAAAAACAGACAGCAAGTTCTCACTTAAACATTAAAACTATATACATAATAACAAATATACATGCACAAACACCCAACTTTGTTATCTCAGATATATACACTCAAACATCCTATTTGCTCTTTATACTATGAGCATTATACTTACTTTCTGCAGTCTTCTCTCCCTCTGATCTGTCAAATAGTCCCTCTGTTCTGTCATGGCTACTTCTTAGCTGCCACTTCTATCGCTGCTTAGCTTGCAGTTATCGATTGATCCACTGCAACATCCTAACCCTCTTCTTACCTCTTCAATGATTTAACTCTCTTTTTCAGCTCTTGATTTCTTCCTTCTCATGATGACCTCTTCTCCACCTGCTCCTAACTTGACCATTTCTGACTACACACTCCTGTCAGCTCTCTGTCCAATATACAGCTTTTGGCCTATTCTGATTAGTTACTTTCTTAATCTTTCCTTTAGCATACCCATCCACCAATCATCTTAAAGCCTTTCCTGATTCAGCCTTTCTAATGTATCAATCACAACCACTAAACTTATCTGGCAATCAAACCCAGAGCTGGTTCAGAATCTATGTCATGCTCCACTGATCCCTCCCTTCAGGTTCTGGAGCGACCTTTACCTCACCTCAGCCTGCCTATTTGTTAAAGGACGATTTGCTAAAACTCCACTATTTCAATTTTGTCTGGTTTAGATTCCCTGCAACTGCCATCTTATTATCCCTGGCTGTCACCACTTAAAATTGTCTTTATTAGTTATGAAACCCTTATAACTATCAACAATTACACATTTATATGCATCTTAACATTAGGTTTTACTGTCACCACTCCAATTTTTACTCATTTAAATAAGTTTAATTTTCAGTCTTTCCATTGCTTCAGCTAGTAGTGTCAGGACAATGCTCCTAATGCAGATAAGTTAGAACAGCTACTGCTACAATCTCTCTTTAAGCATCGCCTGTACATAGCTCTTCACCTTCAACATCACAGATCAGTCCACATTTTTGCATTTTATGAAATATGCGTCGTTTCTAATGGGAAAGGGAGTTACCCTGTTATTAATGGCTATTATTTTCACTGGCTGGTTTTTGAGTCCTTATCCCTTTGGAATTTGTATTTTAACATTTCTTTGAAAAGGAAGATTAATTAACTACAATTAAAGCACTTGGATACCATGATGGTAAGGCCGATGGACTATTAATATGAATACATTAAAAAAAATTTAGAATGTACCAGATACCTCCAAGAGGCACTTTAAAAATGAAAAAAAAACCCCAAAAACAAAAACCCCAATAAATCTGTTCACTACAGTAAAATTGTGTTTCAATACATTGGATTATCAGCGTGATATGAACAGGGAGAGGGAACACCTGGCTAAATATGTACAGATGCTTAACATATCCCTTAGCTTTTTTTTGACCAGCTCATATATTCCAGTCACTGTGGAGGGGAGTAGGTGGATCTTTTCATTAACCTCCATGAGTCTGACAGAGTATATAAAGATCTGTATGCCACAGAGTGCCAGTGAGACAGAGACAGAGAGACAGACAAAATTATTTCCGTTGTTGGGTCTTGCAGTCTGGAGTAGTGCCTGCCTTATTCATAGGACTTTTTTTCCCCAGACACCCACCCAAAGATCCACTCAGTTACATTTATTATTCTGTCAAATACAATGTGCAATAAAGAGCCAGTCTCCCGATGACGGGTACCTGTGTTCATAGCTTGATAGTGGAACACATAAATCACATGGGACGGACAATGCATATGTGCTTTTTTGTTTCTTGCATCACCTTTTATTATCTTAGGACTGAAAAGTTAATAACCCAGTGGGTAATCATGCCATTATCAGTTTACATTGTAGTAAAGCCCATTCAAATGATGATTACATATGTTAATGAGTGTCGTTATAATGCACTACACAGTACATTACCTTCAATAAATATAATTGTTTATGCACTTTAATGAGGGGATATAATGCCCGAAAACTAATGGTATTGACTGAATTGTGATTTATTGCTAGAAAACTTTGCCATTAAGAAAGGAAATCTTACAAACCCTTTTATGTTTACCTAACTTTTTATCCTTCTGAAAAGCTGCCACTCATTTCTCATTCTCTCTCTCCATTTACAAGAAGAAAATAGCTCCAAGATGTTACTACAGTGTTCCTTGACAGTGCCTTTCTTCACCTGAAGAAGCAGGAGGTGGGTTTGTTTAGAAGATATAATGAAGATTATTATGTTTACCTCTTTGCAAGGCTTAATGCATTATCTAGCAACAAAACTGATAATACATCAGAATTTTGAAAGCAAATGAAACAATGGGAAATAAAAATGTTGTTTGTTATAGTACAGACTAGAATAGACAATAAGGTTAGAGATGACATTTTGGCCAAGGGTCCTTCATCAGATAAAGAACAGCCAGAGAATAATTTAGCTTGCTGCGTATTCATAAATCTCCCACTGGGAATGAATAAAATTGTAGGTGAAACTCCACATGATAAATTCAATTTCTAGGAGCTTTTTTTCCAGTGGGATGAGGGGAAAGCTTTGTGGAATGAATGACTAAGAAATGAAAAAGAGACAGCAGTAGTGTAACCTGTTGAAATTACAATATGTTGAGGGATATGGGGTAACTGCATTTGTGCACTTTCATGAAGTTTCTTCTTTAATTTCCCTTCACCTGGTTAAATTAATGGAGTGCACTGCTGTGGCATTTTCTTTTCTGGGGAAAAATAATGTGTGTCAATTGTGCTTTGTACAGCAGTCACTGTTCCTATTGAACTCAGTGGAAAAAAGCTCCTATTGACTTCAATAGCAGCAGGATCCATCCCTCCGAAGGAATCCTTTTGCTTCTGCAGAAAAATTGCATGCAGTAAGTCCTGATTTAGCTCCTTCAATGCTGATAGATATATAGATAGATATCGATACACACACATAAAGTTTCCTAATGTCTTTAAGAACAAATAAAAGCTTGAGAAGACAAATAATAATAGGAATTCATCTAGATACTATCAATATGCAGTAGATACAGCAGCAAGGCATACGATACAGGAATATATAAAGGACCAGTATAACAACAGTGGTTTCTAAAGGTATATTCCCAAGGATGTGTGTGTATAATAATCACTCGAGAAACTTTCCAAGGATTACAGTCTTGTTCCAACTACTATGAAAGTCAGTAGTGTAAAAAAAGTTTGACATTGAGATGCAATTTCTGGTAAGATCTAATTAATTTTTTTGCTCCTAAGAATAATTTATTATTTACACTTCTTATTATATATGTATTTTAGCTTCATTAGTCTGCAATGCTGGAAAAAATTATACCTTCAAGTCCTATTTATCAAATTAATGGTGCAATTTCATAGTGACACATTCCACATTCATTAAACCAAGTACAGTAAAAATGCATTTAAATTAGATTAGTGTGATGTAATAAAGATTCCAGTGTATGGGGTAATATTCTAGCAGTAAAGAAACACCCAGATCAAGTTGAAAGCAACTTTGAGATAATTTTTCAACATTGATTTTGGCACTGGTCTCAGTGAAAGAATAAGAAATAATGACACTCACCCATAACTCTGTCTGTATGCCAGTATGATACCTTAATATAATAAAAGAAAACAATACACTCCTCTCTAGTCATTGCAGAAAGGGAGCCCTAGCTTGGCTCAAAAGACAGTAACAGTATCACTTCAGAAAGTGTTGTGGTGGGGACTCCAATGGCTGGCTCCTAAATTCACCTATTTACTAGAACAACTGATCTTGCATAATCACAAAGCAGTGTGTTGCCAGCCCCATCAAAATCCCAAAGCTCCATCCCTTTTCATTCTATACGCACATACCTGCATGCATTATATACATGCACACATTTTGGTGGCATTGACTATGCTATTCTGCATTCTGGTTTGCACCTAGCTGGAAATATGTGCATATATTGGGGAAGGCTATTGGTTTGGTGGATTTAAGCTTGATTTTTATCTTAACTGCTCGCTTGCTACGTTTTCATTGATTTCAGTGAGCTTTTCATCAGGGCCTGGGAGCACAAAGTAGAAATAAGAGTTCTCTGTGGAAGCCAAACTCATTTCTCACAAATCATTTGAAATCAAAAGCCCATCTACCTTCTCCCACCAAGCAAACACCTTCCCTATATTCAGAAAACAGGCTGACTCTATTGCTTGAAAAGCTGGAATCTTCAATTACTTCTGTATCATGACTTTGGATGTTATTTTTAGCTTACCACATTCACCGTAAACCTTATTGCAGGACTAAGTGCCCTAGCTCATGTTGACAAGCAATAGTGCCCAATACAAAGCAGCGTATTTGTGAGTTGGAAGGCACCTGTTTGCTAGAATATAAATCTCTAGAAATTAGCTGTTCTAATGAAAATTTTAGTGGCAGTGTGGGGCAAACACCGTGTGGCAAATTAGCTTAAGTCAACAACGTCTTTCTCTCCACATGCTGATAGTCAGTGGTACTCCTGGTAACTCAAATTTAGGGATATTTTCAGCTATCTGACATTCAGCATCCTTTGTGCCCCAACAATACAGTAAAGAAATAGGGAGTAAAATCAGAATAGCTTTGTTCTTAAAAAAAATTCTTTCTTCTGGGGCTCCACAATGAGTCTTGCATTATACAAATCTGTCTCTTAGATGATAAGCATTTCAGAGCTGGGACTGTCCATGTTTTTGTATCTTGTATAGGGTTGAGAATATTATTGGCTATTAATAAACTAACAGTATTGCCTAGTTTTCTTGGAGGTTCCTCTTCTCCCCTAATAGGTTACCAAAATTATGTTCTTGAACTTATGGCATGAGTTTTTCCTGGTGGAATGTGCAGGTTGCACAGAAGAATCAATGGAAGCGTATAGGCATATCCATATTGTCCTGCCCATCTGCCTCAGCTATGACATCTACATGTCACCCAGTCTTCAGAGCCATTTCACCTGGTGCCTCTGTACTATGACTATGAGCAGTTGTGGTGATGGTGATGAGATATGAATATCTCGCCTAGAAGAAGCAATGTAAGACTACTAACTTATTTAACGAGTCAACAAACAGTTATTATTATTAATCAGATAGGCTATGTCTACACTTGTAAATTTAGGTCGACGTTAGCTAAGTCGACTTAGTTAAGTTGACTTAGTGCATCTACACTATACAATTAAGTCGACTTAAAGGGGACCTTGCAAAGTCGACCTAGAGCATCTCCACTTGATGCTTAAGTCGACTGGCAGGGGGTAGGGGGACTAGGAGTGGTGCATGATGGGATGTATGGCCTGTGGCAGTCAGGAAGTGCTCCCCCTCCCCCGGCCAGTCCCATAAAAGAGGAAGTGAGCCCAGTACCTTCGGCAGTGTGCCTGGCAAAATGGAGGGTGAGCAGGTCAGGGACCCAGCTCTTCCCCACCTGCGAATTTTGAGGCAGCTGCACAGCACCTGGTAGCTACTGCTCAGGCTGATTCTATTCTGGACCAGGCTTCACTTGCCAGCCAGCAGAACAGAGGCAGATGCCAGCCTGACCCCCACCTTGCTGGCCCAGCAAGCTGCTGCAGGCAGCGAAGTGCGTGCCATTCCTCGCCGCCTCTGGGCACGTGCAGCCAGCACTGACCGGTGGGAGAGAGTCGTCCTCACCACCTGGGACAACGCACAGTGGCTGCAGAGCTGGTCCATGATCTCACCCCGGTTCTGCAGCGGATGAACACCTGGCTATGACCCACCCTGCCCGTCAACAAGACAGTGGACGTCGCACTTTGGAAGCTGGCAACCCCGGACTCGTACCGCTCTGTCGTCCAGCAATTCGGGATCGGGAAGGCCACCGTGGGGACCGCAGTCATGCAGATATGCAGGGCGATTAACCACGTCCTGCTAGCCCGACTCGTCACCCAGCGCAACCTGCATGACCTCCTCTAGGGCCTCACCGGGTTGGGCTGCCTGAACTGTGTGAGTGTTGTGACGCCACCCACATCCCCATTCGAGCCCCGGAACACCGTGTCAGGGACTACATCAATAGAAAGGGTACTACTCCATCGTCCTGCAGGCCCTGGTGGACCACCGTGGGGTCTTTCAAAACATCTATGTCGACTGGTCGGGGAAGGCGCACGACGCAAGGATCCTGCGGAACTCCGCCCTCTACAGGCACATGAAGGCGGGCCCCTTCTTCCCCGACCACACCATCACTCTCGGGGACATGCAGGTGCCTCTCCTGGTCCTGGGATATGCCGCCTACCCCTTGCACCCGTGGCTGATGAAGCCATACATGGGCCGCCTCGACGAGAGCAGGGACCTTTTCAACCAGAGGCTCAACCAGTGCCGCAGCGTCATCGAGCGAGCCTTTGGATGGCTGAAGACCCGTTGGAGGGCCCTCCTGACCCGCCTGCAGCTTGGAGACAGCAACCTGCCAGAGCTTGTGAGCGCATGCTGCTGCCTCCACAACCTCTGCAAGCTGTGGGGGGAAAGGGCTCCCCACATCTGGGAAGCCGAGGCAGAGGGGCTTGCTGTTCACTACGAGCAGCCCGATGACACCCTGCCCCAGACTGAGCGAGTTCATCAGTGGGCGCAGACCATTCGGGATGTGCTCAGGGCCCACTTTGCCAGTGAGGCCCGCTGAGGACTAGGCCCCGTCAGCTCCACCACCCACCCATGCCTGCCCCCTCACCCCTACACACCTGTCTCTCCCTACCCCCAAACCAATAAAAAAAACAAAGAAACATATATTGGGGTACAATGTGTTTATTTAGGGGATAATGGGAGATGGGAGGTGTGGGATTTGGACGGCTTGGGAGGAGTAAAGATGGTCGAGGGAGGTGAGGGTTTGGGGGGAGTGAAGACGGTCAAGGGAGGTGGGGGGTTTGGGGGGTTTGGGGGGAGGGAAGGAGGCCGGGGGGGAGAGCGGGAGGTCAGGGGAAGGGGTCAGGCCATGGCCTCCAGGAGGCGGGTTCCTGGCCTAGCGGTGTCCGCCCTGGGTCCTGGGTTGGCGCCAAGGGGAGCCACCTCTGGGGCACAGGACAGGGCCCTGGGGGAGCATGCGCTCCTCCAAGCGCTCCACAGCCTGGGTCTGCCACTCGAGCAGGTCGAGCATCCGCTCGAGCAGCCACTGCTCGACCCTCCGGTGGCCCTCGTCCTGGTCCTCCCTCGCTGCCAGGCATGCCTCCATCCTCTTGCTCATGCGGACGAGGTCTTCCAAGATCTTGTCCCGTGAGTGCGGCCTCCTCCCCCTCCGACCCCAGATTGGGCCTGCTGGGACACCAGGTGTGCTGCATCTCGACAGCGCAGGAGCTGCTGGGAAGAAGTACAGAAAAGAGGCCCTCCCATTAGCTTATGTGGGGTGCAGTCTGACAGCAGTTGCTGTCCCCTGACCATCCCCTGGCTTGCCAGACCCTGTCCTTTGGCATAGGGACCCCCTGGTACATGCTGGCACGCTGTGCTGCCCAGGTCGGGTGCAGTGCCCACAGTGGTGGGCTGCAGGCAGTCCTGCCTTGGGGGCTCTCCCCTGGGGCCACGTGCCAGCAGTGTCGGGGGCATGCTGTGTGGCCTTGGGGCTCCTGCCTACAGTCCCCCCCCATCTGCAGACACACCCCTGCCATGCTCGCCTTGGGGGTCCCCCTCCCCACCACACAGCCTTCAGCCCCCTGCCCCTGTAGGAGTGCCTCCCCCAGCCCCAAGCCTGCCTGTCCCTAGGCCATGTCTCCCTGCAGTCCCTGTCCCACAGGCATGCCCAGCCCTGGGCCCAGGGGGGAGGGAGAAAGGGGGGGAGCACTCACCAGCAGCTGCAGCAGGTCCCTGTGGCGCTGGCCCCTCGCCTGCGTCCTCCTCTGTGGGGGGGGGGGGATCCGGCTCCTCTTCCTCCCGCTAGGCGGACGGCTCAGCCATTGGGGCAGGGATCAGCTCCGGGCTGGCAGCTGGATCCAGGGGTGGCAAGGTGCCCTCCGGCTCCTGGGGCTGGCTGCTCTGCCCCTCCTCAGGGCCCACGGTCTCCTCCACCAAGCCCTCCCCCTGGATGTCATCAGGGGAGAGGGGTTCGGCAGAGTCGACCGTCACGGCAGGGTAGCCCCCACTCTCCTGCCCCAGGAAGCCGTGCAGCTCCTGGTAGTAGCGGCAGGGGGTGGTGGGTGCTGCCCCTGTCCTGCGGGTCGCCTCCCGGGCCCTCTGGTACCCCTGTCGCAGGTCCTTTATTTTTACCTGGACCTGCTGGGTGTCCCGGGTGTACCCTTGTGCTGCCAGGGCCTGTGAGATGGAGGCATACACCTCCCGGTTCCTCTGGCTACCCTGCAGCCTGGGGGCCACCGACTCATCCCCACAAATGGTGATGAAGGCGAGGATTTCTTCGTGGCTCCACGAGGGGGCCTGCCTGCGGCGCTGGCTGCCCTGCTCAGCCATGCTGTGTGTCTGAAGCAGGCCTGGCTAGCCCTGAACTTGCCCCATGATTGGCCAGAGCAGGGTTCCTGTCCCAGGAACTCTGGGAGGAAGGTCAGGGAGAAGAGAAGGGAGCCCTGGCACCCATTTAAGTCAACTTAGGGCTACCCCACGTCTACACTGGCTTAAGTCGACTCTAGGAAGTCGAATTAAGCCCTAAGTCGAATTAAAACGAGGTTTAATAAAGTCAACTTAATTTTCATTAAGTCGACTTTATTTTCTTTAAGTCGACTTAAGGAAACTGTAGTGTAGACGCAGAGTAAATTAATTCAACTTAAGCTTGCTTAAGTCGACTTAATTTACAAGTGTAGATGCAGCCATAGATAGATAGATATCTCAGTGGCACTGAGTAAGGTGATGAGTCACACCCATGGTAGGCTCCAGCCAATCTAAAAGTCAGGAACTGGCCATATGACTTCCAGAGCAGGTATATAAACCCCACAGACGGACCAGCAAGCAGTCTGCTTGATGTCATTCCAGGGCTTTGAATTCTCTTCTGCCTGATGGTGGCAGCGGATTCCTCAAGCCTTAGCTCACCCCAGCCTGGCTCTTGCTCCAGTCCTACTCCAAGTTCTGCTCTAGCTTCTCCCTAAACACCTTATTTTGGCTCTGACCATGAAGCCTGACCATCCCCAGCCCAGTTTCTGACACACTGTCGCAGGGTGTCACTGGCCCTTTAAGAGGGAGCAGAGCCAGTGACCTGTGACTCACCTCCAGCTGAGGTTAAAAGAGGGCACCTGGGCCCTAGAAGAAGAGGGACCTAAGGAGTGAGTATTGTCTTAGAACATAGGGTGTGTCTATCAGGAGAAAGGCAGGTAAGAGCTGCCAAAGGCTGGGGAAACTATAGAAGGTCCTGGAAGGAAGCTGTAGGTGGTTCCTGAGAGAAGGGTAAAGGCAAGGATCCAGCAAGAGAGGTTTGCTGGCTGGCATTCTCAAGCCAGGTAGTAAGGGCTGAAGGTCAGATAGCAGCAAAGGGAATTGCCTGATGATGTCTAAGCCAGAGGTGAAATCTGAGGGCTGGTGATGATTGAAGGCAGGGGGAGAGGTGGCCTTTGGCTATTGGGGGCCCTAGGTAAAAGCCCATTATGGAGCCCCCTATAGGCTCATGGGGGCCCTCCTCTGTTGCCCTGATCCCCCCCTTAGCCCTCTCACCACCCTGCCCCCCCTGACCCCAACTTGCTCCCACATAGCCCTGGCCCCCTGAGCCAGCTCCTCCTCCTCCTCTTGCTGCTGACTGAAGCAGATGTGGCTTGTGAAGCAGGCAATGGGTGCCCTTACTGCTCGGGGCCCTAGGCATGCACCTGCTTCGCCTACCTCAAAAGCCGCCTCTGGGCAGGGGAATAGCAGAGGGGCTTGTTGGCTGACCCCGCCATGCTGGAGACAGTGACAGGGCTAGAGGGGGTGAAGGCTGCTCCCCTGGTGAGGATGATCTCTCAGCAGAAAGGAGATGAAGGTTGAAAGGGAGGCTGGGAAGAGCAGGGTTCCACTCAAGCTGGATGAACTGGGGTGGCTGTCTTAGCAAAGAGAAAGAAGAGGACTGATGGGAGCGTGGGGTGGAAGATACCAAAGTATGGTGCACAGGGTGTCAAGGGACTAGATGTCATAGAATTTCAAAGATTCTTCGCACTGGCAGTGATGTATGGATTGTGCTTTGGGACTTACTATTTGGACAATGCTTCTGTAATAAACTGTCTCCAAGGAAGGATATTATTGAGGCAGGAGAGCTTGGTTTGGAGTTTCTGGGGACCCTGGAGGAGGGAAACTGAGGCAGTGCCTGTCATTCTGTGGTCTGCTGCTGACAGGTGCCCCTGATGATGATGCCCTCTGACGGGCATCCAAAGACCCATGCAGTAGCGGGGCCTCATCATGCCATTAAAATAGTGTTGGCTTCTGGCCAGAGGAATGGACTTAAAATGGCCATAGAAGAGCAAGGCCTATATCCCTTCACCAGTCTGTTTTCAGTCTGATGGGGAATGAAAACAAGACCTTCCAAAATATTTGAGGGCAAAAATACAAACAAACAAAAGAACCTACAGTCTCACACCAGAGTAGCCAATAACTTGGTGACTATGGTACTTGGCTGAGATATGGGCAGCACAGGTTCAAACACCTGCTCTACCTTATTTAATGTAGGAATTTGAGTATGCTAACCTCCAAGCTACAGAGCCAGTCTCTGGCTCGCTGATTATTTACACAAAGGAGAACAGCTCTAAGGGGAATAACTAACTCCATTGGCCAATGCTTAGCGCACTCACCTGGGAAATGGGAGATTCACATTCAGGTTCCCGAACCAAATCAAGCAAAGCAATGACATGAATGTGGGTCTCCTATGTCCCAGCTGAGTGCCCTAATCACCAGACTATTGACTGATCTGGAGAATCTCTCTTTCTCTGACCAGAAATTCTATTCTGAGAAACCTTCCCTGACAAAATAGCATTGTTCTGCAGAAAAAAGTGTTGTTGAAAATTTTTCAACTAGCTCTTGTCCAAACATCTTTGAGGGATTCAGTCTCTCAGGCATTGTTCAATACATGTAATCAAAAGAGAGGGGTTTGTTTGTTTGTTTGGTTTTTTTAAATTTAAAGCTCTGTTATAAAATGGGTCGACTCATTATACACTAATTCTTGTATTAGTATCAGCAGTTAAGCCGATGGACGTACTGACCGCATCCAGTTGTGTGGGCCCCTAGTTTAGTGTACTCTTGGTTTCAGCTGCTTAATCTTCCTACCCAAGAACATTTCTCCATATCAGTTTGCACAGGTTTCCCCCTGTTTGTATGGGTTTATTAAATAGTGTACCCCTTTGGCTTCATCTGACCAGCAAGAAGCCAAAGGATAGTAGCTCCACCCAATCATGCAGGGGTAAAAATAGATAAGAGAAGAGAAAATGCTTGTCAAACACTAAGAAACAATAGCTGAAATTTTCATTTTCCCCACCAGTTTCACTTGAAAACTGAAGTAGTATATTACTGCTACTAGGTATACCGTATGGTGGTGTGTGGCTATAAATATGCTGCATTTCTGGACCCATTTCTAGAGGCATTTCCTATCAGTAAGCCATTCTTCTGGCTTCTCTTGTGCCCCTGAATTCAGAAACTTTGTGGTGATTCCCTCATTATGCCTACACCAATATGCTGTAGTGCCCTGTTTATAGGTGTATTTCCCTAGGATAACTGAGTGGACAGGACTTAATGACATTAGTCGGAGAATAGAAGAAACCTATTCTGCAGTGTGCACCTGCTGCAGCTTCCTCCTTTTCTGTCTCCCATGAGTCTCCACATTACACTTCAGGGAAGGAATTTATTACAATTAAGATTCCCTTCTTGGTTAAAAGGTTCAGTAGCCTTCCCCAATCCTCTTGGGGATAGACTGTGACTTGTCTGTGTGGGGAACAGTGCAGCACCACAACTGCCCAGAACTAGCACTGGACAGTCCATCCCAATTTGCTGTCCTCTCCAGGGATGAGTAGGAGGAAGCAGTCTATGCACAATCTAGAGCAGTGGTTCTCAACCAGGGCTACACGTATCCCTGGCACCACATAAGTCTTCCAGGGTTACATCAACTCATCTAGATATTTGCCTAGTATCAGTGTTTCTCAACCGTCACAAGACTAGTTTCAGGGGTTCAGAAGTGTAGGGCCAGTGTAAGAGGGTGGCACGTGGGCAACAGTCCAGGGCCCCACATCACAGGAGGTCTTGCAAAGCTAAGTTGCATGCGTTATACCTGAGGGGTCAGAGCTTAGACTTCTCCTTAAGCACCAGGCAGGGGGCTTGGGCTTCAGGTACATTGAAATTTAAGTACAATGTTCATATTCCAATTAATTTATTTTAATTAATTATATTGTAACAATGAGAACACCAGCAATTTTTCAGTAACAGTGTGCTGTGATACTTTTATGGTTTTGAGGAAGTAGTTTTTAAGTGACATGAAGACAAATCAGACTCCTGAAAGGGGTACAGTAATCTGGAAAGGTTGAGAACCACAGACCTAGAGCTTAGGGGCTCTCACTGTGAAAGTCCTTTGTGCAGCTGTTCAGGGAGGAGGCAGAGGCTTTGTCTCAGAATCTTTGCTCCTCAGCAGTCACACAAGGGCCTCCCACAATCTTGCCTGTGGGGTTTATCTTCCTCAGTGGCAAATTTCTATGTCATACTTCAGTAATGCTATCATGCCTCACTTCAGCTGCAGACAGCCACACAATCCTCAGGTCTGTTACAGCTCACATCCTCACGCACCCCTATTTATTTTATTAACCGGCTGGAGTTTTGTTAGAGCTCCCTGCGCACCTTGCAGGAGAAGGGGGAAGCAGTGGTGGTGACAATGGAATGCGCCTTACAAGACGGGATGGAATGCTGCCCTTTGTTAGGGATCCCTAGCCTATTGCTTGAGACTAGGAACAGCAGCACCAGCCATTTTTGGCAGGTGACCACATTTTCAAATCCATCACAATGGTTCAAAAAAATCCAAAAGGTCAATATGTTGTTTATATCACATCAGTGATGAGAGAGGGAATACCAACCTCCAGTAAATCCTATTATTTCCTCAACTATACTAATAACATGAGAAACTATGGTTATAATAAAAGTTTATATCTATAGTTCCTCTGCAGACACCTCCTCTGGTATGGTATAAATATAATATATGAGACTTGGTGGTGTAATACAGTTTTTATTTCAATTTTTTAGGGATGGCCATGCTCATCCATAACTCATGAAAATAAAAAGTGTATTACACTGCCAACTGTTACATATTCCCTAGTAAAGCAAAAATGGCAAGATAAATTTTATTTTTCTCTTCTCCCCACCAACAAAATGTCTGGCTGATATGGTCATGATGAAGTGTTGGAATAAATATTATTTATCTGAACACTTTTCTATGTCAGAACCATGGCTATCCCATCTATTTGTCAGTCCTGTCTAGCTGTCAAACACTACATACTCTTTTTTTCTCCCCTGCATGTTAGCTTTGTTTTTAATTTTATGCTGCTGAACTTGCTGCTGTAAGAAAGCAAGAATGCTTCCTCACTTGCCCTGCTCTTTTATTTTCTCAGCTCTCTACTTTGTGTCCTAGGAGTTCTAAGATCTGTGTGGGACACATGCGTTGATCCTGTAGCATAGGCGATGCTTCTTAAAGTCAAGCATAATGTGCAAATGAAGAAGCATCCCAGCTTCATAATATACCTAAGAGGTACAAGAGGTGCAAATTCTTGTGATGCATAGGGAAAGATGGGGAAAGGATTACAGTACTCAGTTGTAGCAGGTTACAACTGCTTCACTTACAAGAAAAGGAATGAAAAGGAATGGGTGTCAGGCCCACATTACAGAAGGCAAAAGAAAATCTTGTTTTGTAAAGAGAGCATTATTTTAGTTTAGTTTTAGATGGTGCTTTATGCTCCCTCAGGAATTATCATTTTAAAATCGTGCCTGGCCCCAAGCTGGTAATTATTATTTATAATCATTCATCATCATCCATATTCTGCACCTTTCTTCATTTAAACCTCTCCTGAAAGCCCACCTCTTTCACTATGCCCAAAGGAAATAACTTGGCAATAATACCGTTATGCTTCTTTATAAACTGAGCCAACAAGATATGCATGCTGCTGAAGTGAATAACACTGGCCTATTTCTTTCCTACCACCTGACTGTCTGTCACCCCCACTCACTGTGTCATCCTGCAATCTGATCTGATCTGTGTGGGCCGATCCTTCTGCCCACACAGAACCCCAGTGGGCTCATGGTGTACTACAGGGATAACAGGGAACTGCCTGCCCAGATCACACTGTGGGAATCGGGCCTTAGATTCTAAACACCCGGGGCAGAGACCATGAGACAAATCATCTGCTGGCCTGATCAGCATAGTTCCATTATCTCCAATTTTCTGTAGCACATCTAGCACATTTTAGAGTGCTGTAGAATAGTAAATAGTAATACTGAACGGATTGTAGAGATTCCTGTTACAACACTATCCCCTTTCCCATTAGTTCCCATAGCTCCTGCAGCAGCTCTCTTCCTTTGTACTTATGACTATGAGCAGTGTGCCTTATTGCTCTTACGCAGCTACCTACTACCTTTATTTAAGCTCCTCCCCATTTGTGTCTTTTACAGTCAGAACATTCTAATATTGGCAGCGGCTATCCCACTACACTGGCTATTTCTGCATAGGGGACAGGGAACTGAGAGTTTCCCCTCATGGCTTGTCCTACTCATTCTTCTATCTCAGGGCTGGAGGACAGCATACCATGTGCCACCCTCCAGATGAAGCAGGAGTTTAAGCCTTTTGCCCCCTGAAGATGAGTCAAGCCCATGACGTACAGGGAAATCTGCACCCTGTACCTCCATCTCTCCCCACTGACATCTTTCTTCCACACCAGATGGAGGCAGCCTTAGGTTACCTGGGGCCCCAGACAAAGGCCCATTGTGGGGCCCCCTAAGGCTCCCCGCTGACAGCCCCAACCCCCTAGTGGGGGCCCTGACTCCCTGTGGCTGACCCCCCCCCCATGGTCCCAGCTTACCACCAGGAGCTTCAGCACCAGGGTCTCCAAACCCCCCACTCCCTCCAGCTCAGCCTTGGGTCCTCGCTGCTGACCCCAGTCCCAGTTCCCTGACATGTATCCTGCAGAGCAGGAGGCAGACATGGCTTTTGGAGTAGTCAAAGGAACTCCTTACTGCTCAGGCTCCTAGGCGTGCATCTCCTTCGCCTACCCGAAAAGTTGCCTCTAACAACAGCAGCTCCCCTCTGGAGCCCCCACTCTGTTAAGTTTCAAACCACTGAGGAGAAAAGCATGTTAGTCAATGCTAAGACCACCTTGCATGCTAAAGTCTCTCTTTTTGGGTGAGAAGAGGAAAATAATGCACGGATATGGATAAAGAGAATTTTCTAAAGCTTTGTAGGGTGAAAGGCATGGTATAAATGTAAGATTATCATCATCTATGACAATTTTACTGCCTTTAAAACGTGTGTGTTGCCAAGGCATAAACAGACACATCAAAGAAGAGAAACAGAGGCTTTGACACAGCCTTTATGACATGTTTTATATGACAACTTCAGCACACTACTATTAGACCACTGCACAGGTGGGGGTAGACGTGTGAGGGCCAACGAACACAGACTTTTAGCAATGTGTCACAATTACAGAAACACCTGTGCTAAATAACATTGAGCACTAATCCACTGTGAAGAGTCAGTGCTCAGTAGCCCTCAAAATTTCTCATTTCTTACCTGTGGCGGGGTGGTCTTGTGGTTGAACCCTTCTTCAAAACGTCCTAAATGTTTTTTTTATGCCACCTGTAGTGTGCACGTGTACTGCTTTAATTGCCACATTCATGTCTCTTCACTGCGGTTTTCATTTCTGTTCTCAGTTAAAGGTTTGAAGATGTTAGCAATCTCTCTCCGTCTATAAGCACATGCTAAAACCACATCACTGAGGCAAACTCATGTGAGACTACAAAGATGTAATTCATACCTTGGAAATATAGGGTAAAGCCTACAGTTCCTACTCCAGCTAAATTCCCATTGGAGTAAATAGGAATTTTGCCTGAGGAAAAACTAAAGGCTCCACAGTTTGCTCTGTAGTGCTAATTAAGGGCCTGATTCAGCAAGCTAAGTAAGCAGGTGTCTCATTTTAAGCACATGAATCAGTGGGGCTACATGCTTGAAGTTAGGCACATCTTTAAGTACCTTGCTGAATTGGGACCCAAACATGACAGTGTAAACAGAGTAGAACTCAGAGAATTCCACTCCCATTTGAATTCATGGGAGAGCAGGGACTTTCCAAGCTATTACGTTAACCAAAAATATATATGGTTAAAGTAACAGAATTTATTTTTCTAGCTGAAAGTCCCTGCTTTGCCATACAGTGGAATGGGAACAAAATTCTCTCATTCTTTTACATCATAAAATCTGGAGTACCTGCTTGGGGAGGTGTGAGTAAAATAATGGTTTCTACTAAGGCACCATGTATACAATCATTCTTATAGAAATATTGAAGCTGTAACCAGTATTCTAATTAAAGCATTTCAGTTTTCAAGTAGGAAGTATCTAGTTCAATGAACTGTCAATCAGCTGTATAACTTCCTATTAAAATGGTCGCTATACATTAGAGTGGCAGTTGTGAACCAGTCAATGAAGAGAGCAGATGCAGGGCTCCACATATTGTATGACTGCAAGTATGAAATATGATTAGTGTACGTACAAGGTTTTATACAAATTGCACCTGATTTTCAGCCTAGCCTTATCCTGTCTTTGTGCTTTGTGTTTTAGGGGCTCAAATGATTGTGAGCACACTTTTATGCCTAGAATTTTTTATGGGCACAATTTAGGTTATTCAAATTAACTTATGGGCATTTAGAAGCTAAAATGACCTAAAATGGGCTACACAGCTACAATATTTGTGCCTGCGATTTGAAGCTGGAAAACCAAAGCCTATAGTCTGTAAATTTATCCCCTTAATTTACAATATCACAAATTGTAAATCTTGATCTATTATGAGTTTCTAACACTGCAGCTAATTGCATTATTTATTATTATGATGATGATGTATTATTAATGCTATGCAATAGGTATGCATGGTGCTTTGCCAAGACGTATCGCTTATTCTAATATTTATTAATTACTAGGAGAGTGAACGGAAGAATGGTCATATTGGATCAGACTAATGGTCCATCTAGTCCAGTATTGTCTTCCAATAGTGGCCAGGGCCAGATGCTTCAGAGGGAATGAATGAAACAGCTGTTTATCAAGTGATCCATTTCCTGTTGTCCAACCCCAGCTTCTGGCAGTAAGAAGCTTAGAGACACTCAGAGCACGGGGTTGCATCCCTCACTACTATGGCTAATAACCAATAATGGACCTATCCTCTAGGAATTTATTTAATTCTTTTTTGAACTCACTTACACTTTTGGCCCTCACTACGTTCCTTGGCAACGAGTTCCACAGGTTGATGTTGCATTTGTGTGACAAAGTACTATCTTATGCTTGTTTTAAATGGCTGCCTATTAATTTTATTGGGTGTGCCCTGGCTCTTGTGTGATGTGAAGGGGCAAACAGCACTCCCTTATTCACTTTTTCCACATCACTCATGAATCTATATTCATGTCATATCCCTCCTGAATCATCTCTTTTCGAGCTGAACAGTCCCAGGAATTTTAATCTCTTCTCATATGGGAACTGGTCCATACCTCTCATCATTTTTTTGCTCCTCTCTGTAATCTTTCCATCTTTTTTGAGATGGGATGGCCAGAAATATACAGTATTTAAGATGAGAGTAGCAGAGATTTATATAGTGGTATTATAAATTTTTTTTTTTGGTCGTCTTATCTATCCATTTCCTAATGGTTCCTAACATTCTGTTAGCTTTTTTGACTGTCACTATGCGTTGAGTGGGTGTTTTGAGAGAACTATCCACAATGACTCCAAGATCTTTCTTGACTGGTAACAGCTAATTTAGACCCCACCATGTTGTGTGTATAGTTGGATTTATGTTTTTCAACGTGCATTATTTTTCATGTTTCAGCATTGAGCTTCATTTGCCATTTTGTTGCTCTGTCACCCAGTTTTGTGAGATTCCTTTGTAAATCTTTTCAGTCAATATTGAAATTAACTACTATATTGAGTAATTTTGTATTCTGAAAATTTCTCTTCCCTCTTACCACATGACTGCCTACTTTGCTTTCAGTGAGGGACGTCAAAGGCTTACTGAAAGTGCAAGAACACTATATCCACTGGATAACCCTTGTCCACATTTGTTGACCCCCGCAAAGAATTCTAATACATTGGTGAGATATGATTTCCCTTTATAAAACCATGTTTATATATCGTGTTTACCTATGTGTCAGATAATTTTGTTCTTTACTACAGTTTCAACCAGTTTGCCTAGTACTGAAGTTGGGCTTACTGGCCTTTAATTGCCAGGATCACCTCAAAAGCCTTTTTAAACAACTGGTGTTACATTAGCTATGCTCCAGTCATCTGGTAAAGAGGCTGATTTAAGTGATAGTTTCCAGTTCACAGTTAGTAGTTCTGCAATTTCATATTTGAGTTGCTTCAGAATTCTTTGGTGAATACTATCTGGTACTGGTGACTTATTACTGTTTAATTTATCCAAAAGGTGTGGTAATCTCCCTAGCATCCTCTGCAGTGAAGACTGATGCAAATAATTCATTTAGCTTCTTTAAGTGCTGCTTTAGTATGTCGATCATCCCGGGGCCACACTGATGGTTTGGCAGGCTTCCTGCTTCTATTGTACTTAAATATTAACAGCAAATTTTTCTTATGTCTTTTGCTAGTTACTCTTCAAATTCTTTTTTGCCCTGCCTAATTATACTTCTGACTTGATGGGCCAGAGTTCATGCTCCTTTCTATCGTCCTCAGTAAGGTCTGATGTCCAATTTTTAAAATATGTCTTTTTGTTTCTTATCATGTCTTTTACTCTGTTGTTTAACCATGGTGGCCTTTTTTGGTCCTTTTAGAGTTTGTTTGTTTTTTTAATTTGGGCTATACATATAGTTAGAGCCTCATTAGAGTGTTTTTAAAGTTTTCATGAAGCTTGCAGACATTTCACTTTTGTGACTGTTCCTTTTACTTTCCTTTCCTCTCCCTACAAGGATATTAAATTTAATTACATTATGGTCGCCATTACTAAGCAGTTCAGCTCTATTCTCTTGGATCAGATCCTTGCATCACCTAGGACTAAATCAAGAATTGCCTCTCCCATTTGGGGTTCAAAGACTATCTGCTCTAACAGGCAGCCATTAATGGTATCTAGCAACTTTATCTCTGCATCTCATCCTCAGGTGACATGTTTCCAGTCAATATGGGGATAGTTGAAATCCCCCATTATTATAATGTTTTCTATTTTTGTAATCTCTCTAATCTTTTTGATCATTTCATAATCACTGTCATCATCCTGGACAAGTGGTCAGTATATATTCCTCCTGCTATCCTCTTATTATTAAAGCATGGATGGCTATGGAAGGGAATCTTAACCTACCTAACTAATAAAGTGTGGGTAGTAAAATAGTTAATGGTAGGCAGATGATACCAATGAACTGGTGTGTCTATGATTTCTCTTACTGTTTATAATTTGCATTCTGGTTGTGCCTAGCATTCTCAAATAGAATTGGGGTCCTGTCATACATCTGGTAAGATCTAGGATTGGGGCCCTATCATGCTATCTATCATACATATGGTAAGACCTAGTGTTCCCAAAGGTGTGTACAGCATTTTTTTAGAATATGGTATTAAAAAGGAAAAAGCGGGGGAGGGGGGACAAAACAAATTGGGATAAAATCAGAAAGGCCAAAGGGCAATTAGAGTTGCAGCTAGCAAGGGATGTAAAGGATAACAGGAAGGGGTTCTACAAGTATGTCAATAAAAAGAAGAGGATCAGGGATGGTGTAGGTCCCTTACTGAATGGGGCAGGTATCCTCGTGGTAGATGATGCAGAAAAGGCTGAATTACTCAATGCTTTTTTTACTTCAGTCTTCACAGGCAGGGGCAGCTCCCAGGCTACTACACAGGGTAACAGAGAATGGAGAGAAGGAGAGCAGCCCTCGGTGATGGAAGTTCAGGTTAGGGGCTGCTTAGTGAAGTTGGATGTGCACAAGTCTATGGGGCTGGATGAACTGCATCCACGAGTGCTGAGGGAGTTGGCCAATGTGATATCAAAGCTGCTGGCCATTATCTTTGAAAACCCGAGGCGAATGGCGGAGGTCCTGGATGATTGGGAAAAGGCAAATATAGTACCTATCTTCAAGAAAGGGAAAAAGGAGGATCTGGGGAACTACACACCAATCAGCCTCACCGCAATCCCTGGAAAAATCATGGAGCAGGTCCTCAAATAATCCATTCTGAAACATTTGGAGGAAAACAGAGTGATGAGGAACAGTCAGCACAGATTCACCAAGGGCAAATCATGCCTGACCAACCTGATTGCCTTCTATGATGAGATGACTGGACTCGTGGATGCGGGAATAGCTGTCAACGTGATATACCTCGACTTTAGCAAAGGTTTTGATATGGTTTCCCACAGCATTCTTGTCAGCAAGTTAAGAAAGTATGGGTTGGATGAATGGACCATAAGGTGGAAAGAAAACTCACTAGATCATTGGGCTCAGCGAGTAGGAATCAATGACTCAATGTCTAGTTGGCAACCAGTAATAAGTGAAGAGCCCCAGGGGTCGGTCCTGGGGCCGGTTCTGTTCAACATCCTCATTAATGATCTGGGTGATGGGACAGATTGCACGCTCAGTAAGTTTGTGGATGACACCAAGCTGGGGAGAATGGTAGATATGCTGGAGGGCAGGGACAGAATTCAGGGAGACCTAGATAAATGGGAGCATTGGGTCAAAAGAAATCTCATGAGGTTCAACAAGGACAAGTACAAAGTTCTGCACTTAGGATGGAAAAATCCCATGTACTGCTACAGACTGGGAACCAATTGGTTAAGTAGCAGCACTGTAGAAAAGGACCTGGAGGTTATGGTGGACGGGAAGCTGGATATGAGTCAACAGTGTGCTCTTGTTGTCAAAAAGGCCAATGGCATATTGGGCTGCATCAGTAGGCGTGTTGCCAACAGACCGAGGGATGTGATTATTCCCCTCTATTTGGCACTGGTGAGGCCGCATCTGGAATACTGTGTCCAGTTTTGGGCTCCCCACTATAGAACGGATGCTGACAAATTAGAAAGAGTCCAGCAAAGGGTAACAAAAATGATTAGGGGGCTGGGGTACATGACTTACAAGGAGAGACTGAAGGAACTTGGCTTATTTAGTCTGCAGAAGAGAAGACTGAGGGGAGATTTGATAGCAACCTTCAACTACTTGCAGCGGTGCTCCAGAGAGGAGGGAGCTAGGCTGTTCTCAGCAGTAACAGAGGACAGAACAAGGAGCAATGGTTTCAAGTTGCAGCTGGGGAATTTGAAGTTGGACATCAGGAAAAACTTTCTCGCTAGGAGGGTGGTGAGGCTTTGGAATGGGTTACCTAGGGAGGTGGTGGAATCTCCATCTTTGGAAACATTTAAGGCCCGGTTAGACAAATCCCTGGCTGGGATGGTTTAGTGGGAGTGGTCCTGCTTTTAGCAGGGGGTTGGACTGGATGACCTCATGAGGTCCCTTCCAACACTAAGATTCTATGATTCTAAATCAAAATTGCCTAGGTTATTTAGGTAGTTCAAGAAAAAACATTAGGTGATGGCATTATGGGGAGAGCAACCTCTGAGCTGAGAAAGGCTTTCTAATTCCCCTCAGTGCCTCAAAATTCTCTGTCATTAAGTATAAAGTAGTTTATGGTGACAGCACAAATTTTTACAGTTATGGCTTTGGACTGTTTAAAGACATGAGCTGATCATGTGCTGAGAAAAGAAAGCTAAAAGATCAAACCAACTTACCTCAATACTTATTACTTAATACCCAGAAGAGAGGTAGTCAATTATTTTGCCCAGGTCCAAATTTTTTTGGTCAAGCTATAGTCCAGGTCCATACTCCAAAGCAAATAAAATATAAGAATAAGTAAATAAAAAGATTTTGCTGTCTGTTCAAAGGTGTCTGGCGATCCTAATTTGATCCACCTATTGACTACCTCTGGCTTAGAGGATTCAACCAGTTTGGAAATCCAATTTAATAGATTTAATATAGAAAGCCCCTGTCCCAAAGATCTTACAGTGTAAAAGACAAGATGTATTAGGTGAGTAAAACAAACAAAAGGGCCTGACTAAGAAAAATACAGGCATGTTTTAGCATAGACTTGATATTTACACAATTCACAGGGGTACTAAGCCAACCAGTAGGAATAATCAAAGTCAATATCACAACTCATCATTATTGGGACTAGTTTAAAAATTAAAGAAGAAAAGAGTCAAGTCTTTTTGGTTTGTTCAACTGCATATTCAATAAATAAAAGGTAAATGTCCAGAAAATTTTCTTCTTGTTGATATTTAATATAAATTAGTTTATCCAGAATAATTATACCCCCAACTTCAAATTAGCCAATATGAGACCATTCCAACTTTTCAGAAAAGTTTAATTGTATCTTTACTCCAAGGCACGTGGTCAAGGATAGATTTTGAAACTGAAAAGAAAAATAAATCTGTCCTACAGCTCTTGCAGTACACCAGCAGAGTACTCAGTATAAGAGGGCTTCATATCTGATTGGGGTTGTAAAGGTTAGGAGATAGCAGCGTGAGCCATTGTTTTAATGCCGAGCAGTACGCTTTGTGCTTTTTGTTATATGGCTCAGGTGGAACAGCATAGCACCTAGTAAGAAATAGGGTCATCTCTTTTGGAATATAAACTAGTAAGGGCCAAGAGAAGTATTTGATACTGATGGCTGGTGCCAAGATGAAGTCTCTTATCTACTGTGCTACAACTACCTTATTGACAGTTCCTTCTAAAAAAAAATCAAACCAGCAAAGCAAGGTGTTAGTGGATTTTTAACTTCTATGAAGGCAGGGTGATAGATTTTCTTCACTTACACCAGTGTAAATCAGGTGCAGTTCTAGCAAAATCAGTGGGTTCACATGCTATAAAACTGGTCTATGATGCAGGCTTAGTGGTAGTGTGATCAACCATTTCTGTATCTCCAATAATGAAAACAAGGATATGTGTTAAAGCAGCAGGGGCTCTCCAACTTTTTCATTGTAAGAACCTCATACACACAAGAATTTTCTGATGAACACCTTCTCTCACATTCACCCTCACACAGATCACCTCCCCTACAATTTCCAGTCATATATTCTCCCTCTGACAGCACAAGAGCAATTACTTACATTGTAAAGTAATATAAGGGAAGTATTTCACTGTCTTTTAATGACAGTTTATCAGCTGAAAACAAGGAGGAGAAATAGCACAATGTGACCTGTCAGGTCTTCCACACACCACAGTTTGGGAATTTCTGTGCTGAAAGTAAGAAAGAAAAAAAGAGAGTACATTTAGCACTATTAGTTTAAACTCTTTCATGTACCACATGCTAGGTAGTAACATGAAGGATTCTGTGCTTGTAAAACTAAACTGGTTTTTTATTAAGAGGACTATTTTATAGAGTAGAGGCAGCTAGCATTCTAGCTATGTGCATGCAGATGAACTTTCTGCCTCTTCTAAGCTCTTCCCTCTTGCACCTGTACTTCTCCCTGCACATTCCATGAAGACGGCTCGATAGACTTTTCTCACGTCTCTCAAAGAAGAAGCTTCTGGGGTTTGTACTCATCAGGCAAAAATGATGTTTTACTTTTCAGCAACTCAGTTGCATGTCACTGGTATTTCAGCTTGCCAACTATCCATACTGCAGAACAGTGAAGCAGATTTGAAAACCTGAAGGAAATTAATATCATAGGGGGCTTTCATTCAAGCTTTGTTTCTGCAAATTCCTGCATGGTGCCGAGTAGGAAGAAGGTGGTTGTGTTCCAGTGCAAGTGTGAGCAGATCTGCAGAGGGGCAGTAAGTACTGGCGTTGTCCCTTACACTAAGCAGAAGTAGGTCTGAAGCATTTAATGCATTTGGTTCCTTATTCTGAAGAACACATGTTAAAAGTGGTGCAGAGCAAGGAAGTGAAAGTGGGCAAGTCTGAGGTGATGTGGTCTTAAGCACCATCTTCAGCATACTAATGATCGTCACTCTCTTATGCTTATACTTAAGTGTACATATGTACTCAGAGCTGGGGATGTAATTCCCAGATTGAGGAGACATACCCATGCTTGCTGTCATTGAGCTAGCATGCTAAAATTAGAGTTTAGCACTCCAGGTTTATCATGCTTGCTTGATCAGAGCTAATGCAGATACATCTCACCAAGCTGGGAATTGCATTCCAACTCAGTGTAGACATTCTAAGACTGTTGCTAGTTGAGAGTAACTTGAAGGCACTGGCTGTGTAGCAGCATTTTCACTAATGGTTGATTGGATTTCCCTGTGCACCCTATTTTGCTAATCACTTTTTACATGTCTGTTTATGCCACTTTCAATTTCCTTGCTGTGCAATATCAGGACATCAATGTTCCTGCAGGTTGCCATCAGTCCCAAGGGGATAATGTTTTTCTCAAGAGTCTTGCCTTCATTCCTGTGGTTTTTATGACACTTAAGAAAGTGTTAAACAGTCCTTGGAAATTTCCAGGTAATAATGTTTTGCCTTAGCTCTCTGTTCTGCCAAGGGAAATTTGTTCTGATGATGTAATGCTGTCATCTTTGGCTTCATTCGTTGAGTTTGTTGTCTTATTTGTATGACAATTGTATGGGTGGAATTCTGCAAAGAATCAGAATATTCCAGTTCTCATGTAGTCAGGGCTGGCCCAACCATATAGGTGAACTACGAGGTTGCCTAGGGCACCAGGCTTTAAGGGGCACCAAATTAGGTGGAAGATAATTGTTTACATGTGTTATCTCTTATAACATGTGGGGGAGGGAGGTGCCAAAATCATAGTTTGCCTAGGGCACCAAAAACCCTTGGGTCGGCCCTGCATGTAGTAGAACTAAGTTTCTTAATGAGCCAAATGTCATTTTTTCCAGCTGCATCCAACTCTTAAATATTATAAGCCTGTGCATGGTTTATCTTTTTTGGTCTGGTGAACGAAAACAAACCAAGACCACAGTAAGATTATAGTGTACTGTTTCCAATTAAATGCAGCAGTTGAATAGAGCTCTTAATAAAGTATTCCTTCAAAAGGAGAATAAATATGTTTAAGCAGGTCAAAGGTTGTTACCAGAGACTCCTTCAGTGGATTGCAGGAAGCCTAAAGTAGAGCTGAGACTGGCATGAAATGTTTTTAATTTGTGTTATCTAAAGCAATTCTCTCCTTTCTCTAATAAAACACTGTATCATGGCCAAAAAATTCATGGCTGGGGGTCCAATTCACTTAATACTCAAAAGTAAAACTGTAAACATTGATAACATTCTTCTGAAGAGTATTTTTTGTATTGCTCCATATTGTACCTGTATTAGTAGTAGCCCTATTACTGTTTTACATCACTATTATTGCAAACATCATCCCAATATTTCCCTCCTGAAAAGTAAGACGGTTATTTGGGGATGAGGAAGAACTCCTCAAGGCTTCAGTTTCTTGAAAACTCTAGCCTAGGAAGGTCACATGTATCTAATCTTGTGCTGCTTCCCTACCTTTTCCACTGTTAGCTATCTGTCCTGCATACTGCCTATTAGAACCATAGAGAATTTGGACACAACGCTCAGATTTCAATGTCACGAGTTGCTCACTGCAAGGCTGTCTGTTTCAACCCACACTGGTTATCAAAAAGCTCAAAACAAACAAACAACCCCCCCCCACCCCAAACAAACAGTTTGCATTTCAGTTTCTGGCTCCCAGTCAACAAGTAGCTCCAGTAAAGTGAGAAGTTATTTAAAACTCTCCTCATTGTATAAAACAATCTCCACATCCCCAAAGGATCCGCCACATGACCAGATCAATAACGGTTTGGGTCTTACCCAAAATATCACACTGCCAACCAATCCTTTAGTAATGAAAACTAAAGGTTTATTATAAAAGGAAAGAAACAAACAAGATAAGTGATGTTCAAAAAATGATCAAAGCAATCAGATGCATACAATTGACTCCAAAGTCCCTATACATCAAATTCTGAGCAGTAATAGGAGTTTGCAGCTTGTACAGCTCCTCTAGTGTGCACCCAGTATCTGATGGCTCTCAGTCCTTTGTTTCACAGCTTCAGATGTAGAGTAGGTAATCCAGGGGTAGGTAGGAAGCAGGAATGAAGACAAAATGGAGATGGTGAAACGGCATTTTGTAGCTTCTGCCTGTTTTTCAAACACAAGCTCACAGCACCTGGACAGAGAAAAGCACATACAGTCTCCCTGACCACAGGCACATCTCTTAACGTCCTGATGACTCATTGGCACATCTCTCGCTTCTTTCCCTGGGCTCATTGTGTATAGGATAGGTGATGGCCCTTGATGAGTCATCAATGCAGCCACTAATCTATCTGGGCTGTAACTCGGTAGCACAGAACAAGGGTTTGGTTACAGATATATCACACCTACCCATAACTTACAGTACCAAAGAAAATTCATATGCATAAAACATGGCAGATCTTGTAAGAATCATTGCAATTTTGTCATATTGGCATTATATTACAAACGGTCCCCCCCAATATAGACAGCATCACAAATGGCATTTCCCTACTTATTACATATCTACTTTGGAATTTTAAATGAGCTGACATGATATGTGGCAGCAGCTGCTCCGACAGGATAATGGTGAAGCCAATGCAGCAGAGCAATGTACAAGACAATGCAGCAGAGCAATGTACAAGACACATAGAGAGTGGCTCTAGAGCTCCAGGCAGAACAGGCAAAACATCTCTCTGACCCACCCCCACAGGCAGCCAGCTTCTCTGACCACTGGTTAGGGTCTGAACCTTTTGGAAAGGGTAATGCTGCTATGGAAGCTATCCTATAGCTACAGTCTACAGATGCTTCAAAGAGATACAGTACCCTCTGTGACATTCTCCTCTGCAATCTTGACCAGTGTATAGCTGTGTCACTCCAATTCCTCCCTCTTGGAGCCCGTCTTGAACATGTTTTGCTGTTGAATTCCAAAGGGGTAGCCGTGTTCGTCTATTGTAGAAAAACAACAGAGTCCTGTGGCATTTTTAAAGACTAACAGATTTATTTATTGCATGAGCTTTCATGGGAGAAAATATGACGAAGTGGGATTTTCTCCCAGGAAAGCTCATGCGATAAATAAATCTGTTAGTCTTTAAAAGTGCCACAGGACTCTGATGTCTTGCTGTGTGAGCCTCCTCTCCTGGGTCAGCCCACAAACAGCCTCCTGAGAGCATATGGCCCTTAATTTAGTTAGTGAGTGCTTCTGGCCAGACATTCATGGGACGATGCAATAGAATGGCCCCAGCAAGTACTATCAGTCCCAGATGCAATCTTAGAAAACTTCCATCTTGCAATGTTCAGTGCTTCCCACTGAACAATGCAAGCTCATGATTAGCTTGTCAGTTTATCAAAGAAATTGATATGCATCAGCTCTGTCACTTTAAATGAAGTCTCTAACACACACTAACCCACATGCACTGCTTTACATAAAACAAGTTTTATTAAGTACAGAAAGATTTCAAGTTATTGCAAGTCAGATGAAAATAAGTCAGATTCAATCAGGATGAAATAAAAGCAGATCACATTCTAAACTAAGTGTAACACTTTCAGGAACCTTACAAAGTCAAGTTCCAAAGGGGTAGCCATGTTAGTCTAGTTCAGCAAAACAAACAAGGAGTCCTGTGAACTCTTCAAACAGCTGATGAAACAGGATTTTCTGGCACAAAAATGCATGAGATAAATAAAATTGTAACTCTTTAAAAGTGTCACAAGACTCCTCTTTTATATTTGCAAAGATTACATAGTGAAGCCTCATCACCATTCATATGACACTGCAAAAAGCATACTATTATAACAACAAGGGTCAGTATGTCAGGAGAATTCCAAAAACATCTTACACATTCACATTAGTTTACATACTTTGCATTAAACAATACACAATTACACTGTAAGGGTGAATATGTACACAATCACATCATAAGGGTGTACATGGGGTGCAATGTATCACACCCCAGTCAGGACTAGATTCAGTTGAGCTAAGTTCTAAACAAACCTGTAGAAACACATAGTCCCTGCCTCATAGTCAAAGAAGGGAAGTGACACCTGAAGGGCAGGGGCAGGGAGAGAAAATATATTCAACTTTTAGAGATTTATAAATACATTAGGATTCAAAAATAGTTATACTGAGGAAAAGTGAGTGTTCATTATCCTTATCCATCCCACTGCTTAGCTATCATTAACTGGTTCATTTCTTATAAAAGTGGTGGCATAAGTGGACCTTGAGGAGAGATTTGAAGGAGAGGGTAGTGCCCTTACAGATCAGTCAGGAAGAACATCACATGTGTAAGGGGCAACATTAAAAAAAAGCAAAGAGATATCTGTAGAAGAAGGTAATAAGTAGTCGGGCATTGCTGGTGGAAGGTAAGAGAAGGTTAAATCTTATTCTGCATGTGGTGGCTGGTAAGGGATGCTTTTCTTAAAGTATTTCTTCATTCTGTTTCAACTGGGCAAAATGCAGAAAACTTTTCATTTACGAGTTTTTTTAGGAGGTCATTGGGGATATGTCTACACTGGAATAAAAGACCTATGGCACAGCTGGCCTGCGTGACTCAGGCTCACAGGACTCCAGGGCTAAAAATTGCTGTGCAAACATTTGGGCTTCAGCTGAAGCCTGCGCCCTGGGACCCTCCCCCTCACAGGGTCCCAGAGTTCAGGATGCAGCCTGAGCTCAAACCTCTATACAGCAATATTACAGCCACACAGCCCAAGTCAGGTGACCTGGACCAGCTGTGGATGCTTAATTGCTGTGTAGACCTAGTCTGAATCTGTTTGTTTCGCTTACATTTCCAACACTTGCATTAGTCTTTTATCTGGAAACTCTAGCCCAGGTTTATAGAATAGTTCACCTGTGTAGCCAATCTCTTTGGTGAACCTGAACCTATTTTTAAAAGTCCTTGGACTGATTATGCTTTTAAATTGACATCATGCAATACGGCGGGTTCATCTCAAAACATGGTCAGACTAATCAATTTTCTTGTTGAATATTGGTTCAGACCTGGAATTCTCTAGAATTAAAGTTCAAAATGGGTCTGAGCTGCAAATTTTTGATCCACATCCAAACTTTCTCAAAATGTGGAGTTCATATATGAGGCTTTGATTGGGGCTCAGCTGCAATAAACACCAATGAACAATGTTCCTACAGATCCCTGCAAGCTGGAATTGCTTTGCTGCTCAGTGCTCTGCTGGGCTATTCAAATTCCTGTAGGGAATTTTCCTTTACTTTGTCTTATGCTTTTCCTTTCGTCAAGCTAAACCTTCCCATACATCTACTAGCAACAAGATAGAAATGGCAGCCATTGGCTCTCTCATTTCTTGATTTACAACTAAAATCCAAAAATAATTCTTCATGTCCAGAGAACCTCACTCCGAGGTTTGTGCTCAACTGCTTATCTCATTCCCAAGAAACCAGCCCTTTTCTCATGAGACCAGTGAAGTTGTGTTTCTTTGGAAATTGAGCCATTTTCTTAGATACACTCACAAGTCATTTCCTATCCAGATATCACGTGAAAGTTTCTACAGAGTTATCCAAAAGATATACAGATGTGACTCAGACACACAGTCTGGATTCAGCATTGCTTTTCTATCTCTTTTGCCATGGGTCAGTAGGGAAGTGGAGGGAGGAGGAAGAGGGTGGGAAGTTCCTTGCTTATCTGATAATTTCTACTTCCACAGGTCCTTATCATTACTGAGCACTAAAATAATTTGTTTCCCATTTGAAAGTACTGCTATCCTCCAAAGAAAGAAGATGGCTTTTTTTTTTTACTTAGTGCAAACATAATTCTCAGATAGCTAGGTTGCTGAATCTTTCCTTCTCACACAATTGCTGGAGGATGGATGCAAACAGCTTATAATGAAAAGCATTCTGGAAATACCATAAACTGAGTTCCATGCTGCTCAAATGTCTGTCTTACTGTTTAGAGTAAAACTTCTGTAGTGTTGCTGCATGCTGTTGAACAGCTGCCATGGACTGCATTATACTTTTGTAATGGAGTGATTTCTTTATATGCCGTTTAGAAGCGGATGTGAAGTGCTTTGGAAAAAATCTAGGTTGTAAGCTCTTTGGGGCAGGGACTGTCTATTACTCTGTGTGTGTGAAGTACCTAACACAGTGGAGCCCCACTCTTGGTATGCTCTTAGGCACTACAGTAATACGCATTAAATAGTAATAATAATATAATGATGGAAATCATAGTATTGCCACTAGAGGCTAGACTGTGCATTCCTTACTGATGGTAGTAAGCACTTACTGTGACGCTCTTCGGGTACCCAGAACTGCGAGTCAGCTTGTTGTTACCCTCTTTCACCAGCATCAAGGGCTACATCTACACTGGCAAGTTAGTTCGAATTAAGGAGGCTTAATTCGAACTAACTAAAGCCATGGCTACACTAGGCTTTAGTTAGTTTGAATTAAGGGCTTCCTTAATTTGAACTAATAAGTTCGAATAGGGTATTCGAACTAAGGGGTTAATTCAAACTAACTAGTTCAAATTAACCAATGTGGCCATGTTAATGCAAATTAATTTCTTAGTTTGAATTAACCAGCCATTGAAATGAAAGGGGATCGCTAATTCGAACTAAGCAAGGGCTTGCTTAGTTCGAACTAACATTCCAGTGTGGCCATGCTAGTTCGAATGAAGCTAATTCGTACTAACTAAAATTAGTTCAAATTATTTAGTTCCAACTAACTAATTCGAGCTAATTTTAGTAAGTATAGACATAGCCAAGAGTCTTGCCTGTGCTTGGCCAGGGATCAGCTGCTAACACACAAGGCCTTTAGCCGCTCACGCATTCTCCTTTGTGCTGCGCCAGCCCTATCTTTGCTGGGCAGGTTAACAGTAGATGCTCCCCAGTCCTCGATTCCCTTTGAATTATTCCCCTGCAATACCCAGTCCCAGACACTGTTACTCACAGAAATCCCAGATCCTCTGCCCTCAAAAGTGCAGAATACCCCAGTTCACTAGTTTGATCTGAAATCACCAATCCTGTAAAATTGCACAGCACTTGTGAGCACTTGTAATACAACAACATGAGGTTTATTTTAAAAAGAATGGAGAGTTAACTGGGAAGAAGAGATTGGTGGAAACAATTAATTACAATACAAAACAAAATCGTAAAACACAAACCTGAGTCTACAGTAAATAGTTACCTTTCCTATCTAATAAAGTAGGTTTACCCCTAAAAGTCGGTTTGTTCCAGAGCTGGCTGGTTTCATAGAAACCGGCATCCAATTTTTCATGGGAACACCCTTGCTTCCCAAGATGTCTCCTCAGTGAAAAGATTTAGAGAGCTTTTCCCCTTCCTCTGTTCTACTGAAAGTCTTTTGTCTTTATACACAGACAGGTGAACCTCTGTTTGTGGTAATGTTCCTTTTTTATCTCCAAGTGGTTTCAGTTGTTTGCAGTTGTCCCTGATGGCTTTTCCACTGTTTGTCTTGGAATGGCATAAGGCTACCCAATTGAGCCTGGCATTACATCACCAGCTAACCAGGGCAGTGACAACTTCTTCACATCTGAATGGGTCATCACCAAGATATATTGCTCCTTGGTGACAAACTTTTACTCCAAGTTCACTATTCCCTCAACATTATCCATCCATACATCTCAGAATGATTATGACAAGTTATAAGCTCTCTGTAGACACTTTATGTGCTACTCTTTATGGATAAATACCCTGCAAGATATGTTTTTAGTGCAGTAAGTTTGTAAGGTCTGAGATGAGAGTTGGTTGCAAAGAACAGGGGACCTTTGCTAAGAAGCCTTTGTCACATTTACTCATACAAGTTCCAATTACATGTCAGATAACGTGTGAGCAAGAGCTCATCACCATGAGCAAGGATCGTGCAATCTAGCCTAGCTTGTGACTGACTAAACATAGCATTTTATTTTTGCTCAGATCATTCTTGGAAGCAAATTTTTTTCTTCAACGAGCTGCTCTTGAAAATTTAGTTATTTTCATTTTCATCCCATCCCTCTTTGTTTATGATCAAATCCTGAAAGGTGCTGAGAAGCTGCATCTCACATTGAGCTCATTGTTCAGACGATCAGCACTTCTCAAGACCTGGTCCATATTAAGTCTAGTCATGCCCCCAAAGTGATGTCACTGAGAGCCCAGGAAAGTGACATTGCTGCATTTTCAAATTCCCATGAGCTAAGAAACCTTCCTTAATGTTTTGTTTTGTTATATAATAGGAATAATCTGTCACCATGCAGTATATTTGCAACAAATGGCTTTTGAGATTGATTAAAGGCCAAGTAAAGACGAACCATTTAATCAATCTCAGCAGCTGTTTAATCCACAACTCATGTGTTTAGTTAGATTTCTCCTTACTTCAGATCTCCAGTTATCTTCTTTTTAGCCCTTTAATCAACTCTAGTATAGAACATTATATGAAGTTAGACCCTTCCCTGACTGGTACATCAGGCCTTGTACACACTATGAAGTTATTGTGCAATAACAGGCACAGCGTCCACACACAAATCCATGTTGTTGCACGGTAACAGCCGTCTTACCGCACAACATGTAAACCACCAAAACGAGGGTGGTAGCGGCTACTGCAGAACAGCTGTTCGGCGATAGTTCGTGGGTGTACGGTTGCCACGCAATATGAAGCCTCCGGAAATGTCCCAGAATTCTAATTCCATCCCTTCTGCACTTCCTCCTGCGTTCTGTGGCTGTGAGGTGACTGTACCCGCCCTCCCGTCATTCCTGGGAATTTTTGAATTGTTCGCTCTTCCTGTTTGTTCGGAGTGGAGTGCAGCTGTGTTCTCCAAGAGCAATGGCGGCTCAATGCGGCAAACATGCTCCATTCTGGACCACAGCGGAGGTGCTTGATCTCATAGGCATCTGGGGAGAGTCTGCTGTGTAGGCATAGTTACGTGGCAGCGGGCAAAATTTCAATATTTTTGGCCAGATTTCTCGGGCCATGGCAGAGAAGGGGTATGAGAGAGACACTCTTCAGTGCAGCTCGAAGGTGAAGGAGTTGAGGATAACGTACCGCAGAACCAGAGAGGCAAACTGGCGCTCTGGCTCAGTGCCGGTTACATGCGATTCTACAAGGAGCTGGAAGCAATCCTAAGCGGGGATCCCACAACCACCCCAAAAGCTCCTGTGGACACGTCGGCACTCCCCCATGAAAAGGATACCAGGGCACACAGTGATGAGCAATTCGTGGACGAGGAAGTGGAGGTGGAAGAAGACCTGGAGGCTGAAAGTGGTGCAGCTGACCTAGGGAGCCAGGAGCTGTTCTCCACGCCATCTGACACGTGCTGCCCAGATTCCTTCTCCATGCTATCTTCAGATGCAGCAGAGGGGAGCTCTGGTAAGTTTCATCGGAACTGGCTTCTGTGCTTGCTGGATAAGCTTTGCAGGCAAATGAAGAGTGGGCAGAAGATGGGCATTTTGAGTTTCATCCTTTCTTTTTTTGGGGGGTGGGGGATGGGGGGTATACCCCGCATTACATGAGCAGTGCATCAATGCATGCTGTAATTCTCAAGAAATCCTCTCTGTTGAGGTCACTGAAGGTCTCCTGGATGTACTTCCACAGCCTCCTAGTTAAATTCGATGGGAGACCAACTGTGTTCCCTCCCCCATAGAGGGATACTCTCCCTCGCCAGTTGCAAAGCACAGCAGTGGGAACCATGGCTGCGCACAAGCCTGCTGCGTATGGTCCCGGCTTATATCCAATGACATGCAGGATATGCATTCTGGCTTACAGGAGCACTCTAAGCAGCAAGATATCACCTTCCATGACCTTGCTGTGTGTGAACTAATCGTCCAAAGCACTGGAAATACTTCACGGAGCTGTGTGTCTTGTCTCAGCAATCCGAACCTTCCTTTGCAAAAGCTCTTTCAGTCCCCGGCAATGCCCTGTCCCGTGGGCACTGTGGAATGTGGCAGTAGAGCATATTACCAGCTCTTTAACCAAAGTGAGAACAACAGCACTACTTATGATGTTTCATTTTTCCTTAGAAACAACCTTAGCCAGTTGGTGGTCTGCACCAGCTGACCAGCTGAGACAGATATGGAGGAGGCCTCGCAGGAGGAAGGAGGATATCTTTCAAGAGCTGATGCAGTCCAATGAGGCAGCAGCAAGGGAGACTAGACTATGGAGGCAGGAGTGCCGGCAGGAGTGTAAGGAAAAAAAATTTGAGGAGACAGAAGCAGAAGGATGCCCTCATAAGCATCCTGCAGGAGCAGACCCAACTGCCGAAGACCATGGTTGGTTTGCAGACCCATCTGCTCCAGGCTCGCCCCTCCTCCCCTCCCCCCCCGCAGCCACAGCAACACTTTCTGTCCCCACCACCTCATTCTCCCTCAAAGCAGTTCTTTGAAGGCCAGGAACCCTCCTGGTACAATGTTACATCCACTCCTGCACAAAGCTATGGCATTGAGGCACGCACTTACACGCATCTATAGCCCCTGGTGCAGGCACTGCTTGCTGTAATTATTTCATGTTTTATCATAATAAAATTGAATCACTTGAACTGTGCAGTGTCTTTATTGATACACAATAATTGTTAGTTGTTGCATGTTTACTATTCACTCATTCGAGCATAGTACAGTACATGCCCCCGGCCCCGGCCCCCCCCCCCCCGTAATCAGCACCCAGTAGTGCGCAGGTACACTACTGCCCAGTGATACAATGCATCCTATAAGTCCCCATGACTAAAATGCTCCCTAAGTGCCTTCCTTATGCGGACGGCTCTCAGCTGTGCCTCCCGATACTCCTAGTGGCTGGCTGCTGGAAGCCAAACTCTAGCCACTCAGCCTCCACGTCCCATGAAGGGGGAGATTTCTCTCCCCTATTTTCACAGAGGTTATGCAGGACACAGCATGCCGCAATGACGGCTGGAATGTTGTCCTCATTCAAGTCTAGCCTCCCATACAAACAGCGCCAGCAGCCTTTTAAGCGCCCAAAGGCGCACTCCATGGTCATTTGGCACCTGCTTAACCTGTAATTGAACCGCTCCTTGCTTGGATCCAAATTGCCAGTATAGGGTTTCATGAGCCAAGGCATCAGTGAGTAGGCTGGGTCTCCTATGATTACTATGGGCATCTCCACATCCCCAACAGTAATTTTATCATCGGGGAAGAAGGTCCCTGCCTGCAACTTCCAGTATAAACCAGTGTTTTGGAAAATGCGAGCATCATGCACCTTACCTGATCACCCCGCATTTATGTTCATGAAACGCCCCCTGTGATCCATGAGTGCCAGAAGCACCATGGAGAAGTAGCCCTTCCTATTAATATACTCAGTCGCAAGATACTCCGACGCCAGAATAGGGATGTGTGTGCCATCTATAGCCCCTCCACAGTTCAGGAATCCCATGGCTGCAAATCCATCGGCAATCTCCCACACATTGCCCAATGTCACTGTCCTCCGGAGCTGAACACGATTAATGGCTCTGCACACTTGTGAAAGGGCTAACCCGACGGTCGACCTGCCCATGCCAAACTGATTCGCGACCAACCGGTAGCAGTCCGGAGTCGCCATTTTCCATAGTGCGATTGCGACACACTTCTCCACGGTGAGGGCGGCTCTCATTTTGGTGTCCTTGTGCCGCAGGGCAGGGGCTAGCTCCTCACACAGTTCCATGAATGTGGCTTTCCGCATTCAAAAGTTCTGTAGCCACTGGTCATCATCCCACACCTGCAAAACGATGCAGTCCCACCACTCGGTGCTTGTCTCTCGTGACCAGAACCGGAGGTGCACCGTGTGCAGATGCTCTGTGAAGGAGCTCAGCAATGCAGTGCTGTTGTTCTGCATGGCAGTCACCAGCCCAGGGTCATCCGAATCCTGGTCTGATTCAGAGCTGAATGCATACTGTGCCACCAGCCGAGATGTATTCATTATGCTGAAGGCGACAGTCGAGATCAGAGCTGGATCCATGTTGCTGCAAAAAGGAGTTCCGGGAAGCAATGCGCTACTGTTGAAAATGGGCGTGAGTTGCTAGTAGCAACTCTCGTGACGCAAGGGGAAGAGAATGCACCATGGGAAACCAAGGCTTTACCATTGGTGCTCAGCACTACTCTCCTTCTACCCAGGATTCTTAGCGCCGAATCAGGATGGATGGAACTGTGGGATAGGTTCCCACAATTCAATTGGGTTTCTTGTGAAATTGCGATTTGCGGGGAGCGGGGGCTCTGTTCCGTCCTGTCACAAGCAGCTCAGTGTGGACGCGACACTCCGCTACAGAAACCACGTGACTTTTAAAGCGCAATGGGCTTGTTGCACGATGATTCCTGTAGTGTGTACATGGCCTCACTTGCTTAGTGCTTAAAAACATACTTCTGAACCAGACAGTATACAAATAGAGCATGCACATAACCCCAACCAAAGACACAGTGAATGTTGCTGCAAGCTAGGTATCACTTCAAAATTATCCACAAGATTTACCATGTTTTCTGTTCAATGGCTATACACCTCTGAGGCAAATATGTTACATAACAGGAGAGAATAATCTGGCTCCAAAATATGAGAGTGACTCTTTAGTCTTTATAATGAACTTCACTCTCTGTGCCTCAAATTATCCATCAATAAAGGGTACATGTCCAACTGATAAGGGTCTATGAGGATTAATGTTTGTAAAGTACTTTGTGATCCCGGATTGCAAGGTGTCATAGAGATCAAAGGTTCATTGTACAATAGAAAGGGAATCTTTTAGAATCTTGTATTAATGCTGATTGCCTTAAACAGCCTGCATTTTCTATGACATGCCCGCTTGTGAAAATGCTCTCATCAAATAAGATCTGCCAGTTGTTCTTAATTTGTATGTGATCTAACTGCATCAGCATATCAGCCCTCACTTTGTTGTGCTATATGACAAATCATTGGGCTACTGTAGTTACGGACAGTGCTTTTTTTCTAAAAAAAAAAGGTACCGGAACTCCTATTGATGTCCGTCGTGTCATAAAGAAATAACACTGAAAATAGTGCAGTAAACAGTAAATTTTTGAATATATCAAAGAAATAAAAATACAAGGTAAAAACTGTTAAGTTTTATTAACTATGCAGGCCGCTAATATACTGAAAGACAACCTGTGAGGTCTTACAGCAGGGGTCCTCACACTTTTTAAATAGGGGGCCAGTTCACGGTCCCTCAGACTGTTGGGGGGCCGTATTATAATTAGAAAAAAACATGAATGCGTAGCTATCACGTCTGCTGCTGGCCTGTGTTTCTGGGTACTGGGTGGCAGGCAGTAATGCATCCACACACTTTTTGTTGGTGCTGTGGGCTCCGGCCAGGCCCAGAGTGTGGGACTGACCGATGTTAGCCTGCTGGCCTGCTGTTGTGTACGCAACTAGTAGCCAATGTTCCCTCTAGGTTTGGTGGCTTGTGTGCAAAATTTTCAAGCCGTGTGAAAAACTTTTTCAGAATAAATTTTTGGGGAAAACTCACAAGACAGAAATTATAGGCATTAATTGAAGATAAAGTGACTGTAAATAGAATTAATTAATTAATTGTGTTTAATTAATTTAATTGGAATGAATTTGGAATTGAAATCTAATTTTAAGAAAGGTTTTTATTTAAAATTAATTTTTAAAAAGTTTTAAAAAAGAAGGGAGAGAAAGAAAAAAGAGAAGGAAGGAGGAGACAAAGAAAAAAAGAAAGAAAGGAAGGAAGCAAAGACAGAAAGAGCAGGAAGGAAGGAAGACAAAGAAGAGAAAGAAAAAAGGAAAGGAAGAAAGAAGAGAAAGGAAGGCAGGGAAGAGGAAGACAAAGAAGAGAAAGAAAAAAAGGAAAGGAAGAAAGAAGAGAAAGGAAGGCAGGGAAGAGGAAGACAAAGAAGAGAAAAAGAAAAAAGGAAAGGAAGAAAGAAGAGAAAGGAAGGAAAGGAAGAGGAAGAGAAAGGAAGGCAGGGAAGAGGAAGACAAAGAAGAGGGGAAAAAAAGGAAAGGAAGGAAAGGAAGAGGAAGAGAAATAAGAGAAAGGAAGCAGCCCCGGGGGTCTGGATGGGGCGGTGGGGGCTGCCGGCCTGCGCAGGGGTCCCTCCTTGTCCCCACCCCCACCCCTCTAACCCGGCCCGTCTCCTTGTCCCCACCCCCACCCCTCTAACCCGGCCCGTCTCCTTGTCCCCCCACCCCTCTCCAGGCCTCCCTCCAGCCCCCTTACCTGGCCGGAGGCTGGGAATCACAGAGACAGCCGGCAGAGCTGCTGCCGGCCAGTCCGCTTCCGCCCTGAGCACGCTGTAACTGCGCATGCTCAGGGCGGGAGATTTAAATCTCCCCAGCCCGGCCCAGCCTGCACAGCTGGGAGGGAGCACCGGCGGGGAAAAAAAGGTGCCGGAACGCCGTTCCGGTGCATTCCGGCAGAAAAAAAGCACTGGTTACGGATGTTTCAAAATCTCTATCATGACGAAAGGGTTACGACTTACCCACAAAAATACACTAAATTCCAGGCCCCAGCCTGACAGCTGATCATTTTGAAAAAGGGAAAGAAATCCCATTGGATATTTTGGTGTCAAAAGAAAGGTTTTGATATGACATCCTTTTGCATTCATATAAATGAAAAATGGCTTTATTTTGTGTTACAAAGCCTAGTGTGTACTATTTGCTATTTAAAAAATGGACAATGAAAACACGTGGGGGGTGGGGGGGTTGTTCTTTTTCATTTACAAAAATATGTTGCTGCACATGTAAATTGAAATTGCATTTACTACAGAAATCTATGCATTTTTAGCATATGTACTTGGCATAACAGATGGCTATAAAGTCTCCTCAACATATATAATTAATAAAACACTTGTGTAAAACCTAATTCTGTTTGCAGCCTAATTTTAAACTGCCTAACAGTTTGCAGTGTAAATCTTCATTTTGGTTGGTGTATTAAATGATAACGCATGTGTTCCAATGTATTCTGTAAACTTAAGACAAGTCATGAATTGCTTTATATATATATATATAAAATATATGAAAGAAGGTAAATGTATTAACCACAATCAACCATTAAAAGCACATAGAAGTTAGGGCAAAAAGTAAAGAGCTGATAACTTAATGGCAAAAAGCATGTCCTCCAACAGCTAGGCACCATGGTGTGTCCCTTATTTACTTTTATAGTGCACCCCATTGTGCCTGAGTGTTGGAGGATATATGTCATGTTTCGTCCTCAAGGGCCTAAGTGTGAATTTCCTGTTATTTTTTTCACAACTTTCAAAGTTGTTTCAATACAGTTTTTGTTGGAAGAACTTTAGTAAAATGTATTTTATATACTGTCTGTGACTAAGAATGGCAAATTGCAGTCCCAGAGGAAAATAATGTAGAAAGTTACAGACTGAGGGAAAGGAAGGAGGGATTTAGAGTGGAATGGCTCTTTTAATCTGGGTTTATGGTGCCTCTCCCCCTGGAGCAAAACTGCCCACAGCCTGGATAATTGGAGCTACTTTGTAGCCACAAAGCTATGCTATCCAATCTTCTGCATGGTACATCCTCCTCACAAAGAAGAATGCCTGTTAGATGTACATAGTAATCTGGCTCCAGCCCTGCCCTTCTCGTTGACTACTCCACCCTGAATTATCAAGAGTGGTGGCACATAGCAAGGCTCAACAAAGCTGGGCCTCCCAGAATGAAGTATGTACTAGATCACCTCCTGTATGAACTCACTGAATCCTGTTGCCTTCCCCTCCCATGCAGCAGAGCTAGGGTCTAAGGTCCTCCAGACATACAGATGGGAAAATGGGAGACCCTGCAAAGCTCAGATTTCTTGGGAAGAGTGCTCATTAATGATGCAATTGGGGGGGAGTGCTAAACATTTTAAAATGATTGGAAAACTTTCTTCCTGAGGTTTTCACAGGAACCTTTTTTAATTTGGAATAAAAATAAAAAACCAAAAACCTTCGCAGTCCATTTCTAAAGTATTTGAAATTACCCTCCTGTATCTTAACAAATTCTTTTGGCACTGAGATTTTCCTCCAGCGATGCTCAATATAGCAGAGGAATGCATGGAAGCAGAGCTGATTAGGATGTCAGACTTTGCTTTGCAAAAATTACATAGCTAACTGGAAAGAGCAAACTCCACCAATACAACCTTTCAGTACCAAATTTGGTACAAATGTCTTTAAATGTTGCACATTTTCTAGAATTATGCTGTCACTTTCTGAACTGTTCGGTTGAATTTTAGAAGCAATTGCTACTAAGCAAAATGTTTCAAAGAAAGGAATTCTATGGGAAAATGAACAACAAAATAAAAATTCATGCAACACTAAGTTTACCAGGCAAAATGCTATTGAGGAGGAGATGAATCAGTACTACTAGCATAAGAAGAAATGTGATACAATGACTAGATCCTAGGAAGGGTCACCTGGAGACTTTGGTTCAGTTCCCAGTTTGGCTTTTGACATCTTGGATGACTTTGGATAAATCAGTTTGCTTACTTCTGTTTCAACTCCCACCCCATGTGTGCCATTTAGATTGTAAAGTATTCAGGGCAGGACTTTCTCTTATAATTTATGTACAGTGCCTAGCACAATGGGATCCCCATCACAATTGGGGGTCTCTCAATATTACTGTACAACTAATAACAGTAATGGATTTTAGAGTGAAAGCAGAAGTGAGGCATGTAAAATCTTAGCTGTGAGGCTCTACAGGTAGCCCATAAGGAGCTGAACTTTCCAACCTGGACTCAAACTGGCAATGTTGTCTGACACTGTATCATCATCTCCATTCTACCTCAATCATGCCTCAAATGCTGGCCAGTTCATAAGCAGTTAAGCAGGCAAAGCAAGCAATCTAAATATTGGTCTGAGTACAGAATACCTGCCCTTGGTCAAAACTGTTCATTCCCTGCCTAATTGGAAACTTTCCATATAAACATTTCTAGCTGTGCTTTAGCACTTCCCTGACTGCTAAGCTTCTCTTTATTCTTGCTTCATTCTGCTGGCTCTATAATATGGTGACACCATGACTTTGCCTCAGGCCATTTCTACACCAAAAAATTGTTTTGCAATAAGTCTTTGCGCTATAATAAATGTGGTGTATTTATAGCGCAATTGCACGTTCGCACTGCGCTCCTTATAACACAAAGGCATGTCCACACTGTTCTTTGCATTTCCGCAAGAAAGAGCATTGAACTGTGGGCCCCTATCCCACCGTCAGAGCTGTCCATAGTGGGGAGCATGTATGGGGGGGGCAGGCCAGGCACCATGCGCCTCGCTGCTGCTCCGCCCCTAGGCCTGCCTGCTCCGCCCTGGAGGCGGGGAGGGCCAGCCCAGAGGCCAGACAAAGCCCTTCCGGCCCTTGCCCCCTGCTGCTTTCGGCTCACCACCAAAGGCAGCGGGGGCAGGGTGAACCGTGGCCATGGGGGAGAGCCGGCACGGGCCCCGCACTGCCCCGCTGGGAGTGGGATAGCGCAGGGCCCACATACGCACGGGCCTGGGGCGATCGCCCCATTGACCCCCCACAAAGGACGGCCTTGCCCACCATGGTATTCGTCAGCTTCCAGCACTAGGAACCCCTGGGTAGAAGGAGAGGATCTCTGAGCACCGTGGGTAAATGTACAAGTTCCCCTGGAATGCTGAGTTTCCTTGTTCTCATTCACTATTGCGACTAGCAACTCGCGCCCTTTTTCAACGTTGCCCCAGGAAAACAGAAAAAAATGCAAAACTTCCCAGGAATCACAGCAGGGTGGGGCTAATCGTGTCAGAGCAGTGGAGCCCAAGCGGAAGACCAGAGTGGCCAGGCTTGAAATTCTGAGACTTTTTTGGAGACTACTTATTGCGGAAGAAAATTCCATCAGCGTTCACACACACACTTTATAGCGCAAAAGCTGTTCCGCAATAGGCATTATGACTCTCACACAGGTTGTATTGTTCTGGTAAAACAGGGCACTTGTAACGCGATAGGGAGCATTCAGGTGTGTATGGTGAGCTTGTTTTTCCACAATAAGGTGGCTTATTTTGCAATAACTCTCTGGTGTGTACAAGGCCTTAGTGTCATAAAGTGTAAACAGTGGCATCAGATGCGGAGGGGTTGGGGGGGGGGGGGTGCAGGAAAGTCCAGCATCTTTTCTACTATATGCCACACCCAATCTGTGCAGAACCAGTGATTACCCACCTTTTTTCACTTACTTAACATTAAAAAAACACTTATGCATCATTACACTTTTGTATCATATTAATGAAAATGAATGCGAGCACAACATGAGATAAACATCACTAATGTGGTAGAGGGTAGTTTATACTTTACAGGGTAAGATTAACCGTGGCACTGATAAAAACAACGAAAGTCCTGTGGCACCTTAGAGACCAACAAATTTCTTCGGGCATAAGCTTTTGTGGGCTCCAACCCACTTCATCAGATGCTTCGTCAGATGTTGGAGCCCACGAAAGCTTATGCTCAAAGAAATTTGTTAGTCTCTAAGGGCATGTCTACACTAGCAATTTAGGTTGACGTAAGGATGCTTAAGTTGACCTAAATTACTCCAGGTCCACACCAGCCTTTCATTAAGTCAACTTAAGGGCGTCCTTAAGTTGACTTAATAACTACTGGTGGTTAGGTCAACTTAACGCTTAAGTCGACCTGTGAAGTCGAACTAAAGCTGGTGTGGATGCCCTAGGTCGACTTAAGTTCCTAAGTTGACCTAGGGCTGGGGAGAAGGGAGCCACAGTTCCCTTCTGCCAGGGAGCCACAGCTCCTTTCTCCCTAGGAGCCCCGGCTCCCCAGAAAAAAGGGAGCCGGGGCTCCTGGGGCAAAGGGAGCTGCTTGGGCTCCCCAGCACAAGGGAGCCACACTGCTCCCTTCTTGCTGGGGAGCCCTGGCTCCCTTCTTGTCAGGGAGCCGGGGCTCCCTCCGGGAACAAAGGAGCCGCGGCTCTCCAGCAAATGGGAGCTGCAGCTCTCAGGGAGCCTCAGCTCCCTACCCAGGAGGGAGTCCCTGCTCCCTGCCCAGCCACAGCTCTCTTCTGGGGAGGGAGCTGGGGCTCCCTTGTCCCAGGGAGCCGCAGCTCCCTGTGAGCCACAGCTTCCGTTTCCTGGGGAGAAGAAGCCGCAGCTCCCTTGTCCCTGGAGGGAGCTCCACCTCCCCGGCAAGTAGGGAGCCGTGGCTCCCCACAGGGACAAGGAAGCCATGCGCGGCTCCCCACGTACAAAGGAGTCACGGGGCTCCCTTCTGCCGTGAAGCTGGAAGCCAAGGCTTCCTTGTCCCGGGGGAGCCAGGCATGGCTCCCTTGTCCCAGGGGGAGCCATGGCTCCCTGCTTGCTGGGGAGCCAGGGCTCACCTTGTCCATAGGAGCCACGGCTCTCCCTCGACCTAGTCAGTCGACTTAAAGGGTCTACACTAGACTCTTAAGTCAACTTAACAAGGTCAACTTAAGTCGACTTTAAGTCAACCTTGTTAAGTCAACTTAACAAAGTCGACTTAGCCTTTGTAGCGTAGACATACCCTGAGATGCTACAGGACTCTCATTGTTTTTGCTGTTCACAGACTAACACTGGTACCCCTCTGGAAATTGTGGCACTGATAGATTCAGTGTGCTTGATTATGGCTTCTTTGTGGCCCAGCTGACAATTTTGAAAGGTCACTGGGTGTACAAAGAGGCCTTCCCACACCACAGCATGCTCTTTGCTAGTTTTGATTTGCCTCAGCTAACTGAGGCACCCACCTCTGACAATGACCTTGTTACTTACAAAGGGCCTTACTCAACCTGATCTAACCCCACTGAAAGACTCCTGTTGAATTTAATGGATGTTGTATTCCATTGTGCCTAATGGACACAGGATCAGTACTGAAGTCTGTAAGGAGTTGTGCCATTCCAGTGAGAGCTTTGGGAGACATTGAGAAGCATAATGTTCCCTAGAGCTCATGGACAACAATGTGCCTCCCTTTGGGTGTGTCTACACTTGTAAATTTAGTCGACTTAAGCAAAATTAAGTCGACTTTGTTAAACCTGGTTTAAAGTTGACTTTAGGCTTAAGTCGACTTTCTAAAGTCAACTTAAGCCAGTGTGGATGCAGAGTAGCCCTAAGTTGACTCTAAGTCGACTTAGGGCTCTCCAGGACTCCCCCACTGCCCTCCCTGCCGGGGGGATGGCACAAGGGGAGCCTGGCACGCCCCCGCCACAGGGCAGGGCAGAGCCCTGCCCACCCTGCCCCTATGCCCTGCCAGGGTCCCTGTCCCTCTTTGCCCCATTGTACCCAGATACAATGGGGCAAAGGCTGAACCCCCTGGCATTGGGCAAGGGGTGCCCCCCTGCCACCATGGACCTCTCCCAGGCCCACCTACCCCCTAGAAGTCGACCTAGGCATCCAGTATGGACGCTCTAGGTCGACTTTGTAAGTTCCCCCCTAAGGTGACTTAAAATTTAGGTGTGGACATGCTAAGTCGACTTAAAGTTGACTTTGTTAAGTCGACTTACCTAAAGTCGACCTAAATTAACAAGTGTAGACATAGCCTTTCAGTGCCTGCAGCATATACTTCTCTTGATGGCTAGTCCTTCCCCCATTCATTCTTCATCCTCACTGTCCTTTCTGGCATAGTTCCTGCAAGTTGCTGTGTGATCTTATGTGGTTCTGAGCACTCCTACTGCCCATGGAAATCAGGGGGAGACACAGGTGCTCAGCAGCTTGCAGAATCAAGCCCTTGGCCTTGCAATTGATCCATGGGTGGGGGCACACATAGAGAAAGGTTTCTTACAGCAATTTGCAGGAACGGGAGACACATTGTTGTCCATGAGCTCCAGGAGACATTGTGCTTTAAACTCAGTAGCCATAGTCTGGCCCAAAATATGGAAATAAAATGGAGCCAACTGCCTGGTTTAGTCACTGCATTCAATACAAGGTTAAATATGGTCCTTTAATTCATGACTTCCATTGGTTTCAGTGGGAGTAAGGTGTGCACATCTGAGGGCAGCATTTGTTCCAGAACCATTTTTCCTGATAATCGATTCCTCAATTTGTTTTTACATTTGAAGGGGAAAGGGTGGCATGTACACACACACCCCAATTTATTTTCATTAAATCCAAGCAAATTTCATTTCTGCAGGTTGTTTACAACGTGCCTCTACAGCTACATCACAAAATCTGTCACCATGATTGCCACTTATTGCCACCTTTGTTGGATGTCTCAGCAGAGGGGCCAAAGGTTGCATGGAAATGGATTGAATTACCATCTAATGAAGGCCAAGAGTGAGGCATGGTGGCAGGGCAGTAAGGGGAATCTCGCCCACCCTCTGCCCAGCATTGTACCTAGTCCATAGATAAATGATTATTCTGGTTTTTTTGGATAACAGAAGAGTCAGACCCCAATTGCAGAGACCTCTCCCCAAATAACATACAGTAAAGGATTTCAGTTTCCAGGGCTATAGCAACTTTCATAAGCACTGCCAGTGGTCTGGTAACAAAACACACACCTCAGTCTTGTGGGAAATCCAAGGGCAGTGGGAGATTCAGACTAACATTAAAGGAGAAAAACCCATCTGAAAAAAAGCATAACAGATAATAATTAATGACACTTGTGCATCTACACGTTAACTACAAAAGTAATCAAATCTCAAGCTCCCAGGATTAAACTAATCAGGTGCAGGGTTCAGGACGATATTTTCAAGCTGTTTGCAGCACTGCGCAGTTAACTAGTACATTGTTATGATGAAGGCAGGTGAGTTTTGGTTCTTGTTTTTCTCTTTGTTGGTTTGTTCTGGTTTGGCATTTTTTCATTGGTAGGTTTGGGATGGCTTGGTTTTGTGGTGGCAGGGATCATTCATTTTTATCTGACACATCAAGTACTGGCCAGTGTTAGAGGTAGGATACTGAACTAGTTTAATACAATTTGGCAACTCCAGTGTGTCCATTGGATTGAGACAGAGGGTGACATCACTCTATGCATGAACATCTGCTATTCCTTAGTTGTGAATGTTACTCCAGATGGTAATCAAGAAGGTGGTTTTATAACCCACATTAAGAGGATTGTCTGCTGACAAGTTATGTGTTTTCTTCCCTTGGGTACATGCTGCAAGAGAGATAAGTGCAAATGGTTGAAATTTGGTTGTTAACTCTGAATAATAATAATATTTTGCATTTCTTTCACATCTTCTATCCCAGGATCTCAAAGCACTTGATAAACATTCATTAACTGAACCTCATCACACTACCATGAAGTCAGTAATTATTGTTAACCTGATTTTACAGGTGGGGAAGTTTTGACACAATGTAAGTAATTTCCACAGGTCTGTACAGCAAAGCTGGGCCAAAAAAATGATAGTGATTTTTCACAGGAAATTAAAAGCTTAAAAAAAATAGATCTTCAATAAAATGTTGGGGATTTTCAGAGAAAACTTAAAACAAATCCAAAGAGATTCAGTTTTTGAAAACAGCTTTTGTTTAATAAATAAATAAATAAATAGTTTGGTTTTTCAGTTTCTCATTGACTAACCAGAAAATGTCAACCAAAATGAAAACTTTCCATGAAAAGCCATGCAAATGAAAGAAATGTTTTTATTAAAATATTTTAATCAGTTGTAACAGGAAGTCTGGGCAAAGCTAGCAATAGAAGTCAAGTTTACTTTTTTTCCTAAATAGATGCTTCAACATCTCTAAAAAAAAGTTCTCTTTGGGAAGGATTTGACCTTTAGCTTCATAATGAATGCTTTTGATTGGTTAATATTTGACCAATAAGTATAATGACCCAAGTCAGTGTTGCTGCTTATTTCCATGCCTTTTGTCCGCATTGGGCAATTTTTAGCTGTCTTTTTCCTCCTTCGATGAAAGGTAAAACAGTTCACTGGCACTAAAATGCCTGTTTTCATACTGCCTTTATTTCCTCTTTTTTCCCTCCATCTGTTTAAAAAGCTCTGCAAATGTGTTCTTGAAGGCTGAGAAATTATAGATGTTGTGGTCATAATCATCTGCAAATGAGAGAGCAGGCTGAGTTCTGGTGTTTAGTTTCTGCTCATTTTCCAGTGTTGGTTAGTAGATTTTCAAATACAGAATGCGCCCTTAAACTATGGGAACATTTTGTGATCCTTACAATAAATGGAAGACAAATTCTGCTGATCCCTCTGATAGGTGACATGTTGGGAAAAGGGGGAAGGAATGAAGTGTGGGAGGCAATATTGCCTCTTCATTTTCTCAGCTCAGCTACTGATTGTCACTCTTGTGCCTTTGAGCTGCCCATAAGCTTCTGGGGAGACTAAACTAAGGTACAGTAGCTTAATTATGTAGGCTGCTGTTTACCAGGGTCTCAGCCATATCCATCAAACTAACTTCACTTTAACCTGAACCAGTTTTGATTATGAAGCCAATTTATTGACTCTTTTCTCCTTTGGCAAGACATCTTTGATTTAGATACACATACTTCCTTGTTTGAAAAGTAGCTGTGTTATGACACAATTTATATTTTAAAAAGCAATATTGCATGTAACATACTTTTTTAAAAAAAACAAAACCTTGAACTTAGAATAATGGGTACCTATAAGGCAGTAACTCACAGGAGAGATTTTGCTCAAGTAACTTATAACTATCAGCAGAAGCGCCAGGGGAATTACTGCTGTTTTTGCGGAAGCTGTTTGCAGTGGAATAAACAGACAAGTGCTCTATATATCATTTTAAGTAAGACAAATAAAGTTCTGTTTCCTTCTTACAACGATGTCATTGTCAGTTATATAAGAATAATTCTGCGTGACTTTTTATGAATCTTTCCCCTGTGAAGGAGTACAATGGCCTAATTTCCTACACTACGTATTATAAATAAATGTCCTTCTTCAGCAATCTGTAGCCAAAGCAAAATGATCTTATGCTGAGCAGAGAGATTTAGAAATGCAATGGTATATCTGAACGTAGTGGAAGGGGATATGGACCTTCTTGCCAAAAGGATACCCAGATCTATGACCCCACAGCTATGCAGGGCAGTGGAGGAATCAGTCATCCATTCAAGGCATCTCCAGAGAGGCACCCAACAGAGTCTTCTTACAGCCTCAGAAGCCACTCCCTTTGTTGTAGTTCTTCCTAGGAGTTCAAGGCATGGCCAGGAGATGTATCATTTATTTCAGATTCTGTTAGAAGCAACATCACGTGCTTGGTATGTGAGAGAATGGAGGCCAAAAGAAACTGAGCCCCACCCCTACCTGACCTCCCACCCCACCATTGTTATAAAGAAACTCTATGCTGGTTAAAAACATGTTAAAATTAATAAAAAGCTGGGAAATGCACTTCAAAATGTAATTTTTAACACTTTTTGAAAGGCTTTTAGTGGGAATTCTTTATGGGTCGGTCTCGTTCTCTTCAAGTCTCCAGCTAATGTAGCAGATTGCCAGTGGGAACCCCTAAGGGAGAGAAAATGGGAGAAATAACATTAAAATGATCAGGACATGATTTTATAACTTTTTAAAAAATATTTGTTTTCCCTAGAGTCTTTCAGGGTTGGTTTACTCTTCTGGCTATGTTTGATCTGCCAATAGCGAAGCTCAACACAGCAGTGATTGCACAGCTCCTTCTGATATTCCCTGTGTGCCTTGAGCACTGGGATTTCATTTCATATATCATACCCAGTCAATAGTCTTACCACAAAGAAAAGAAGAAATACACACACACATACTTCTGGATGTATATAAAATAATATGTTGCAGATGGATGTATACCACATATGTGGATTTGACTCCACGTGATGAATTGCATTTATCCTACCCCTTTGACTGCCTTACCTGCACTACTCCGTCTGGTAATCTATTTTTGCCAGGGCTTGTTCTTATACTCTGGAACCCTGAGTACCTTCAAAAAGGCTGCCATCTGAACAAATCAAACAACTGCCAGAGTAACATTTCCTCCATTCCCCCAACATGTTCCCCCTCCCCATTCACTGAAACACCACTGGCCCCAGGCCCAACGCAAACCTCATTCAATCCTGAATCAGTGACTCATTTAAGGTCTGATATTTTGCAGCCCACCAAAACTAGAACATGGTGCTTAATACTGCACTGAAAATGGAATATTTCTAATGGGACACGATATTTGGGCTCAGCCTGGAAGTTCCAGAGGCAGTGGCTCTTAATATCATGATATTATTAGGTATAGAAAAGTTATTTTAAATAATTTTTAAGCACATTCAAGTTTTATGAGTTATTTTCCTTCTGCCTCTCCGGGCTGTACAGTCGATCTCATGATAATTAAAGTAACCTGGCTTATATGTGGAGAGGTACAAAATCTGTAGCAATAAAATGTTTTTAAAAATTCGACAGTAGTTTTTCCTTAATATTTAAGATATGCGGAATACACAGTGATGTGCTGTGATTTGATGGATCCATTGACACTTCCTGGTGCTACTCTACATGACTCTATTTCACCACTTGGGAATAATTTGGACATCCCAATTTCATGCTGAAAGTAAATAATCCATAGACAACTGATCAAAAAAGGCTTTAGACCATCTGGGTGATATCTGCTGATCGCAGAACTGCTTCATACATCACATCATGTCTTCTGAAGTCTTATGTACTATCGCTAATATATTCAAAGAGGGTATAGTCTCCATGGGCAACCTAGTTTAACACCCAACTGGTCTATTCTAAGAAAAAATTCATGATGTCTAGTCTAAATCTTTTCTTCATTTGTTCGAGGCTGCTGCTTCTTCTTCTGTCTTCTTGCAACAAAGTGAATAACTCCCTTCTTTCACTAAACATATGTCTGCATAATGAAAATGTTCCCTGCGAGTGATCGCAGTATGAACTCAACTCCTTCAATATTAAGAACATAAGAAAGGCCATACTGGGTCAGACCAGAGGTCCATCTAGCCCAGTATCTGTCTACCGACAGTGGCCAGTGCCCAGGTGCCCCAGAGGGAGTGAACCTAACAGGCAATGATCAAGTGATCACTCTCCTGCCATCCATCTCCATCCTCTGATAAACAGAGGCTAGGGACACCATTCTTAACCCCTTTCTGGCTAATAGCCATTTATGGACTTAGCCACCATGAACTTATCCAGTTCCCTTTTAAATATTGTTATAGTCCCAGCCTTCACAACCTCCTCAGGTAAGGAGTTCCACAAGTTGACTGTGCGTTGTGTGAAGAAGAACTTCCTTTTATTTGTTTTGAACCTGCTACCTATCAGTTTCATTTGGTGACCCCTGGTTCTTGTATTATGGGAGTATTTAAACAACTTTTCCTTGTCCACTTTTTCCACATCAGTCATAATTTTATATACTTCTATCATGTCCCCCCTCAGTCTCCTCTTTTCCAAGCTGAAGAGGCCCAGCCTTTTCAATCGTTCCTCATACGAGGCACTCTCCAAACCCCTAATCATTTTAGTTGCCCTTTTCTGAACCTTTTCTAGTGCTAGAATATCTTTTTTGAGATGAGGAGACCACATCTGTACACAGTATTCGAGATGTGGGCGTACCATGGATTTATATAAGGGCAATAATACATTTGCAGTCTTATTTTCTATCCCCTTTTTAATGATCCCTAACATCCTGTTTGCTTTTTTGACCGCCTCCGCACACTGTATGGACATCTTCAGAGAACTATCCACAATGACTCCAAGATCTTTTTCTTGACTCGTTGTAGCCAAATTAGCCCCCGTCATATTATAGGTATAGTTGGGGTTATTTTTTCCAATGTGCATTACTTTACACTTATCCACATTAAATTTCATTTGCCATTTGGATGCCCAATCACTTAGTTTTGTGAGATCTTTTTGAAGTTCTTCACAATCTGCTTTGGTCTTGACTATCTTGAGTAGTTTAGTATCGTCTGCAAACTTAGCTACCTCACTGTTTACCCCTTTCTCCAGATCATTTATGAATAAATTGAATAGGACTGGTCCTAGGACCGACCCTTGGGGAACACCACTAGCTACCCTTTTCCAATCTGAGAATTTACCATTTACTCCTACCCTTTGTTCCCTGTCTTTTAACCAGTTCTCAATCCATGAAAGGACCTTCCCTTTTATCCCATGACAACTTAACTTACGTAACAGCCTTTGGTGAGGGACCTTGTCAAATGCTTTCTGGAAATCTAAGTACACTATGTCCACTGGATCCCCCCTGTCCACATGTTTGTTAACCCCTTCGAAGAACTCTAATAGATTAGTAAGACACGATTTCCCCTTACAGAAACCATGTTGGCTATTGCTCAACAGTTTATGTTTTTCTATGTGACTGACAATTTTATTCTTAACTATTGTTTCAACTAATTTGCCCGGTACCGACGTTAGACTTACCGGTCTGTAATTGCTGGGATCCCCTCTAGGGCCCTTTTTAAATATTGGCGTTACATTAGCCGACTTCCAGTCTTTGGGTACCGAAGCCATTTTAAGGGACAGGTTACAAATCTTAGTTAACAGTTCCGCGACTTCACATTTGAGTTCTTTCAGAACTCTTGGGTGAATGCCATCTGGTCCCGGTGACTTGTTAATGTTGAGTTTATCAATTAATTCCAAAACTTCCTCTAGTGACACTTCAATCTGTGACAGTTCCTCAGATCTGTCACCTACAAAAGCCGGCTCAGGTTTGGGAATCTCACTAACATCTTCAGCCGTAAAAACCGAAGCAAAGAATCCATTTAGTTTCTCTGCAATGACTCTATCATCTTTAAGCGCTCCTTTTGTATTATCATCATCAAGGGGCCCGACTGGTTGTTTGGCAGGCTTCCTGCTTCTGATATACTTAAAAAACAATTTGTTATTACCTTTGGAGTTTTTGGCTAGCCGTTCTTCAAACTCCTCTTTGGCTCTTCTTATTACACTCTTGCACTTAAGCTGGCACTGTTTGTGCACCTTTCTGTTTGCCTCACTAGGATTTGACTTCCACTTTTTAAAGGAAGTCTTTTTACCTCTCAGTGCTTCTTTTACATGGTTGGTGAGCCATGGTGGCTCTTTTTTGGTTTTTTTACAGTGTTTCTTAATTTGGGGTATACAGTGAAGTTGGGCCTCTATTATGGTGTCTTTAAAAAGCGCCCATGCAGTTTTCAGAGATTTCACTTTAGTCACTCTACCTTTTAGCTTTTGTTTAACTATCCCCCTCATTTTTGTATAGTTCCCCCTTTTGAAATTAAATGCCACAGTGTTGGGCTGTTGAGGTGTTCTTTCCCCCACAGGGATAATATTCCACCATAAATTTTACTCTCCAATTTCTGTATCATTTTGGTTGCCAGTCTCCATAGGTTCTCCAGTCTTAACAATGCCCTCCTTACACTGTGAGGACCAGAACTCCACACAGGATTTTGGACAGTATCTTCCTACACTTACATAGTATCCCATTAACACCTATCTAGTAGAACCCAAGATCTTTGTATATACACTCAAGAAAAGCACTAGTGTCATTCACCCCAACATCACAATGTAAGCACAAAATTCATAGCTTTCTTAAAATAATAATCTCCTGCTCTATCTGTCACCTATTGCTTTCTGGATAGTTGCCCTTCAGTCAGTATCTGTGTTTTAAACTCTCTCCCCCAGTGTGTGACTTTACATTGTTCTCCAGCCTTCCATATTTAGCATTCCTGAGATGTTCTAAAATATAAACCTGCAAAAAAAGTGACCAGTTATAAGGCAAGTGATCCTGCATGAAAGGGTAGCTGTGGAAACCAATTACACAGCAAATTGCCCATCTCCGCAGACTTAAAATAAGAACATTTCAAAGCTCGTTTGTGGAGTGATGTTGCCATTTAATACAGTTTCCAACAAATCACTCATAAAATTAATGGCCACAACTTATCCCTATTTCTATATTTCCTCTCTCAAGCTCTGTTTGAAAAAAAAATAGTTACTCCGTTGCTTCAGGAAGATGTATAGAAATTGATATTTTTTGAAGCAAACTGAATGGCATGGTCATGTTCACATCACCACAGATATTTGGACCAGTGGTCACATATTGGATTAATACATAATTCTGCCCTTAATAACACATTGGTCAAATGTTCAGTCTGCATAGTTTCTTTAAATGAAGTATAATAAGGAAGTATGTGCAGAAAAGACCATGAAAAACTACACTCTTGTCAACGTACTACAAAAGCTTCAGCGCTGATTTGGAATGTGGTTTAACTGAAGTCTCTGACTGATTCTAATCTGATGTTTGTCTACACTGGTGTAATATCAAGGAATTTAGATGGAGTTACTCTTGATTTACACCAGTATCAATCAGAAGATAATCAGGGCCTCTGAGCCTTGTGTAACTGTATACCAATCTAGTCTGTGTGGTTGAATGATACACAGGCATTCATATTGTGGTTTGCATAATGCTTAAATTGGATCATCAGTGATTGCTTGTTGGATCATCTTCCTACTGAAAATATGCTAAACAGAGTCTCTCATTCTGGAGCAACAATGCAAAATTATTTAATGAAACTTCTGAGTAATACATTTAGTGACCCCCTGATTTTTTGATGTTGCAAACTTGTATTTTAAAAAACAGGCTTTCATTTAAAAAAAAAGTTTCCAGCCCTTTTGGTATCGAAGATAACCTTGAAATGTGAACTGAGTGTAAACTGATGAAGTCCTGTCTTCCTGTGTCTTGAAACAATAGATTGAAAAGGTATGCACTCTCTCCAGTCACCTCGGAATGGGGAGAAAGTTATTGCGGTCTCATGATGATAATTTCATGTCAACATTGTAAGCTGTTTCACCCTCATCAGAGAAGAAGAAAGAAAAGGGATGATCATGTTATGAAAAGTCACCTGTGAATGATTCCCCATTTGGGATCAGATATGCATGGAACATGGGCTATGTCTACACTTGTAAAGTTAAGTCGACTCTCTTAAGTCGACTTAACAAGGTCGACTTAAAGTTGACTTAAAGCCGACCTTGTTAAGTCGATTTAAGAGAGTGGTTACACTTTAAGTCGACTTAAATCGACCTTGTTAAGTCGACTTAACAGTAGACATAGCCATCCACACTGGCTTTAAGTCGACTTAATAAGGTCGACTTAGCACTATTCCCCGTCCACATTGGCTGTAGGTTGACTTAAGAAGTCGACTTAAGGCTTAAGTTGATCTTCAGAGGTGGTGTCATTAAGTCGACTTAAGCTGTTATCAAGTCGACTTAAGGAAGCACTTAAATCGACTTAATAAAAGCCCAATGTGGATGTGGCTTTGTGTAGGTTGACTTAAGTCTCCTTAAGTCAACCTAAATTGCCAGTGTAGACACACCCATGGATACTAAACAGAGTTTGGGAGATTACCACTTACCATTCTTTCCCAATCTGACCCACAATAGCAACAAGCTAGAGGGGAAGATGGGGGAGAAGCAGAATCTATCTGTGCATCTTATCCCCAGCAAAGAAAAATCAAGTCCTCAGAGCATCTGCACCCCACCAAAGGGAAGCCCAGTCCAAGAAATATACAAGAACTCAATGAAGATTAGAAGCTATTTTCAAAGTGGCCAGTAGAATACAGGGATTAGTCTGAGTCCCACTGGGAAATAACTAAGGAATACCCCACTGAGAGCTCAGAAGAGACTGGGGAGTATCCGAGCATTACCATGGGAGAGAGAAACCTGAGGAACACAGCAGAGCAGACATGATCATATTTGAACACATGCAAATTTGCATGAATGACATCTCACCCCAATGGTCGCTGCTTGACTTGTGGGTGGAGGCTGGAAGAGTATCATATCTTATTTTTCCTCAATTTGATATTTGACTGGTTGGTTATGTCCTGAGTCTCAGGGTCAGAAACGGGTAAAGAAGAGTAGGACAGACCACCTCACCTGGCCAGTAAGTTTAGGGACTGTTCCAATAGCCCTCTGTAGAGAAGTAGGGGGCCAGACATTGGAATGCAAGGAACACATGTAGCTCAGACCCATCAAAAGAATGTCAGCAGCAGGGAATGGCATAGCTGGAACAGGGAAGCTGGGAACTGACTGCCAAACAGGGGAAAAGGCTGGTTAGCAAGGGAACAACAGTTGGATATGGGCCTGAAAGAGTCTTTGGATAAACAGTAGAGACTGCAGAGAGGTCCATAGGATTACAAAGAAAGCTCTCTCAGACTCTTAGGCTATGTCTACACTGGCAAGTTAGTTTGAATTAAGGAAGTTTAATTCGAACTAACTAAAGCCATGGCTACACTAGGCTTTAATTAGTTCAAATTAAGGGCTTCCTTAATTCAAACTAATAAATTTGAATATGCTATTCGAAGTAAGGGTTAATTCGAACTAGTTAGTTCGAATTACCCATTGTGGCCATGTTAGTTCAAACTAATTGCTTAGTTCAAACTAACCGGCTCATTGAACTCAATGCAATTCGCTAATTTGAACTAAGCAAGTGCCATGAATGTCACTTGCTTAATTCAAACTAAATTTTTCTAGTTCGAATTAAGTTCATTCAAACTAACTAAAATTAGTTCGAATTAGTTAGTTTGAATTAACTAATTTGAACTAACTTTAGTAAGTGTAGACATAGCCTTAAAGAGGAAGTAACCCGCGATAGAATGCTGCAGCCGAGATGTCTGAGACACAGCAGAAAAGGATGGGGAGGGGATCAGTGTGTTATACTTGTGTGTTAAATTAAATGGAAGGGCTGGTGTGCTCTTGAAGGGATACGTATATAAACCACTGTGACAAGCTTGAGCTCTGGCCACTGGGATTTACAAACAAATATGTAATTGCTCCCCATGAGAGAAATGAACTGGAAGGCACAGCCCAGGCTGTAGGCCTCAGGATAGACTATAATAAAGAGAAGCCTTAACTGAAGCACATACAGCTGTAGCGAAAGCAGGTAGGAAGTTATGACAGGGAAATCAATGCATGGTGTATGTTAGTAGCACTGTGAAGGTCTCTCTTTCAGATTGGTGAATATTTAGTGCCCTCCATTATGGCCAGAAAAATCCCAATCCAACTGCATATAGAAAACAACTTGCTATAGCATCAGTTGAAGCAGGAATCTAATATCAATGGAACTTCATGTTCTATGTAATCAAGTGGCTTCTGGGTCCCAAAAAGGCAGACTTTGAACAACAGGGTAGTTGAATTTCCTGATTATCCATGTGCACATTGGTCGGACTCTATGAAATGACATACTCTACAAGCACAAGTGCAGGCTGAATATTTTTCAGCACAGTGCAGCAGTTATTTTGTGCAAACACAGCAAGCTTCTGTTTTACCACTCTCTGATGGAAGTATTCACGGTGTCAGTTCACCAGAGAGAGGGGTATTAATTTATATTTTGTACAAAGGTAGTTACCTATAAAACTGGTTATTTGCTTTTTAAAAAGTCTCCTTAAGACCTCATACTGTGAAGACAGATTATAACAATTCTTCATGGGGGGTGGGGTGGGGGGGTGTGCATGTGTGTGTGCGCGAGCGCGCACGTGTGTGTTTAGTGCCAGGATAAATTTAAATTCAACTGACCTGTCTCTGCATAAACAAAGGGTCTATAAAGAGGAGAAACAACAGCTTAGATTTAGTTCTGTCAAATTCTGTTGGATGGGTTTTGAAATTCATGTTTCTTAATACTGGATTATTGTCATTCCTTAAAGTAGACTCACTGCAAACATACATTCAGTGAGGTTGGATGGAGACAAACGAAGACATAATTTGGCTCACTGGACAAAATTCTTTCCTGGAATTCACCTAGGGATGAATATTGCCCATGGTGTTTATATGCCATGTCCCTGCTGTTAATATATACAGTGGAGCCCTCTAAATTGGTGCTCCCCGATGGAAAGAGAAATGGGCCAATTACACAATCATCCCAATTATGAAAGTCTCCCAGGAATACATTCTACTGGTAGATAGACACTTTTATTTCAAGGAATTGTAAAAAAGAGGCATGGTACAAAGCTTTAAAATATGTTTTTAAAGCACTGTGCAGCATAATAAAGCAGGAAATTGGCATGAAGAGAAATCACAAGGTTTCATAGCAAGAGATCCCTGTGAACCACACCAGGTGTGGCATTTAATCAGATCATGCATGCCGTTTATCCATTGTTTGCACTATTTATCCATGTGTAGAGTAGTCATTGAGATGTATTTCATTGAATCTCTTCCTTAACAATCATCCTAATTAGCATGCATGTCACTTAGTTCAATGGAATATACTGTATTATACAAAGAATTGAATCTATCCATCATTATTTATTATTTGTAAAGGGCCCAAAGGACACCATAAAAGAACAGACCACAGTGACAGACTCTTTACAAGAACATAAATAGAGAGGATCCCTTCCCCAAGGAACTTGCAATCTAATGTTAGATGTGATGTGCAGTGAGGCGGTGTCAGATAGTGATGGGGAAGAGAAGGCTGGCAAAAGACAAAGGTTGCAGTAACAAGGCCTCATGGTGACTTGGTTTTGATATGTGCACATCTTGAGGGTCTGTCACATGTTATTTTTATTACAATTTAACCTACTTCTTGCCAACAATATGGTTGAAGTTTATCTTAAAGAGGGACAGAAACGAAGCGTGGGTGGTGGCATGGTGAACAGGAACAGGAATTTGGAGGGTGCTTCATAGCAAAAGAGAACTTCAGAGAGAGAGAGCACAGAAGTTGGAGGAGGCAAAAGGGGATATCAGGGCTGGGATTATTTGTGGAGCAAGAAGGAACATGGTGAGACACAGGCTCACAGATGTAGATCAGTTAAAAGCTCCAGAAGGAGTCATCTGGTCAAACTCTGCTACTCAGGCACAATGGAACTTTATATCATAAGAGTAAAACTTGTCTGTACAGAAAACAGAGAGACAGGGCTTTCTTCAGGAAGCAGGGAGATAGACAATACTCTACGCTATGGTTATAATTTCCTTCTGAAAACATGTTTCAAATAAATATGTTGTTTCAATATAATCTGCACATTTGGGAATGGCTTCAAGGTACAACACGTTACTCTGTGTAGAAGGATGAGAACGTGGCCAGTACAGAGTGCCATCCCTTTATCTCCACAAACATGCCTTTCTCAAATGTTTGCTCTGTTAGTCTTCCCTACATAGTAACTTTCTTGGCATTACAAGGGCAAAGACATTCAAAAATAAAATAAGTTCCATGTCAGCTGCCTTGGCCCAGCACTGAAAAACAAAGACACTTAGACTCCCAGCCCCAAATGCACAAAATCAGAACAAAATTTGGAATTAAGGTATGGCGTGTAACACATACACAGATTTTCTCATATTGTTTTTATGTTGTTCCACGGCGAAGTCCATTAGTCCACCATTATAGACGCAATAATTGGGCTTCTGAAGAAACAACTCATTCTGTAGTCCATTAAAAATATATGCTCCATATAACTATCTGGTATTGATGGTCTCTAACCCAGTCTAAACCTTTTGCTATGAAAGTATCTATTATGAAGAATCTAAGAGCAAAAGTTAAGGCTTGTGTCTGATTTGGACAAGTCTGAAAGAAGAAAGAAAATGAAAGGACCAAAGTCTTTAATTGACTGACAGACCAGACAGAAACTGTATAATCAGGGTCTGATCAATGTTACATCACCATGATGACTAGGAATTATCTATTGAGACTTGTTAGCTAACTATCTCCACTATATAATATACTGGAGAGAAAATAAATAAAAAGTAAGAATAAAAATCTAAAACTGGAAGAAGGGGAGAAAACAAGAGGAGAGGGATTTTCTTTTTTAACAAATTGTAGAGTTGCAAGGATAAAAAGTGACCCAGTAATGGTTGCAAAGTTTAGTAGCAACTGTATTAAGGATGTGAGGTTGTTGTACCAACCTTTTTACTCTACATGCTCACTGTAGCTCGGGGGCATGTCACACATTTGTGAGAACTTTTCCGGAGTGTTGATGCAATATTGTGTCAGTAACTGAGTGATTTGTTTTTCCTCTGGACATTGATTGAAGAAATTCTTATTACATTTTATAGCTTGCTTGGCCTTAGTATGAGAGTCAAGACATAAATTGGACCATAAATTGGTCTGTGTCAGAATCTACATTGAAATGACACCAAATACATGTCATCATACCCCTGTTTCAGCTAACAGCAGGAATCTGCCATTGCTTGTCAACTGGATCAAATGCTAGCCCTCCTCCCATCTTTGCCTGTGCCAGACCTTTGAACAGAATGTAGTGAAAGGAGACACGTCCTATAATGATACTGCAGTAATCTGCAGAAAGAAAATTAATTGCATTTGTAGACTAAATTGATTTGCTTCTGCTTATTGCAAAGTAACAACCTCCACTGTGAGCATAGTTTGTATACACATATAAATAAAAATTGACATAGAAAAATATATAGATCTTCTGAGAGGAAAAGAGAGCCTACATAACTGAGATATATTTATCCCGCAAGTAAAGCAAGACTTGATAATTCATGAGTGGCAAAGATAGAGTTGAGTTATGGAGATATTTTCTTTGGGGTAAGATAAATATAGCATCTCAATTCAGCCCATTATATATTGTGATTGATAGAATCAAATACTTTCAATAGTTCGTTTTTATTTTTAAATGTTTAGCTAGTATATTTTAACTAGAATAAAGTCTCCTGATGATTTAGATTAAAAGAATTACTATTTATTTTACTGGATTTATGTCCATGCAAAGAGAAATCACACTTACGTTAATTAGAAACTTGAATTGAGCTCATTGTAAATGACTAGTTCAATATTGATTGGAAAACTATAAGATAATGCTGAGCAAAAACTGAAACCCTTTTGGCTGCTTGATTTTATCACAGACTTTATAGCAAGCAATTGCTCCCATTACTAATAGTGGGAGGGGATTTCAGTTGCTTCTTGAACATCTCTTTAGACAGGCATTCACCCTCAACTTTCAGACATACTGGAGATCATGTGATCCTCAGGCCTATTTTTCCCTGAACCTATCCACAGTTGGCACTTGTCTCTCAAGACTTTAAAAACCAGAGACTCACTTGTGGCTAACCATTGGGAGGCTACTCTGACGATGTCATTACATAAACATTGTGTAATGCTGTGTTAACACTAGGGGGCTGACCTCCTTTGAGTTACTCCAGCTTTACACTAGTCTAACGCTTTACTGAACCCAAGGGAGACAGACTGGTGTAAAACAGAAGACAATCAAGCACAACATCAGGAAGCTACCCTAAGGATATATCCACACAGCTGGCTCCAGGGCAGTTGATCCCTGATGGGCTTTCCAGTTGATGCCAGTAATCCACCTCCGCAAAAGAAGTAAGGCTTTGTCAACAGGCGCACCTATCCTATTGACACAGCACTGTAAGATGCCATGCCATGGCATGGCAACTAAGTCCATCAATGAGAGATACACAAGCTACGTTATGTATCTTGCGTGTCTCCCATCGAGCACTGGCGTCAATTTAGACCTAGCCTACGACTATTTTGTGGTTCTTTTGAATTCAGTGACAGAGTAGCTCTCTAAATGGGCTGTCACTGATATCAAATATATATTCCACATCGGAATCATGCATTCCCATTCTTTGCTACAGAATTTTACCTCAGAATCTAAACCTTTTATATATATATATCACCATGGCTGTGAAAATAACCTTGAAAATATGAACTAAATGCAACTGATGCAATTTTGTCTTCCTGAGTCTGCAGAGGGTCTGAAACAATACAACTGAGAGATGTGCACAGCTTCCTTTATTTCAGTGTTGTGTTGATTGCAGAGCCACTGGCCATTATCTTTGAGAACTCGTGGCAAACGGGGGAGGTCCAGGAGGACTGGAAAAAGGCAAATATAGTACCTATCTTCAAGAAAGGGAAAAAGGAGGATCCAGGGAACTACAGACCGGTCAGCCTCACCTCAATCCCTGGAAAAATCATGGAGCAGGTCCTCAAAGAATCCATCCTAAAACACTTGGAGGAAAATAGAGTGTTCAGGAACAGTCAACATGGATTCACCAAGGGCAAATCGTGCCTGACCAACTTGATTGCCTTCTATGATGAGATGACTGGATTTGTGGATGTGGGAAGAGCCGTTGACGTGGTATAACTCGACTTTAGCAAGGCTTTTGATACAGTTTCCCACAGCATTCTCATCAGCAAGTTAAGGAAGTATGGGTTGGATGAGGGGACCGTAAGGTGGATGGAAAACTGGCTAGATCACCGGGCTCAGCAGGTAGGAATCTAGTTGGCAACCAGTAATGAGTGGAGTGCCCCAGGGGTTGGTCCTGGGGCCAGTTCTGTTTAACATCTTCATTAATGATCTCGATGATGGGATAGATTGTGTGCTTAGTAAGTTCACGGATGACACCAAGCTGGGGGGAATGGTAGACACGCTGGAGGGCAGGGACAGGATCCAGGGAGACTTAGACAAATTGGAAAACTGGGCCAAAAGAAACCTCATGAGGTTCAACTAGGACAAGTACAAAGTCCTGCACTTAGGATGGAAAAACCCCATGCACTGCTACAGGCTGGGGACCGATCGGCTAAGTAGCAGCATTGTAGAAAAGGACCTGGGGGTTATGATGGACAGGAAGCTGGATATGAGCCAATAGTATGCCCTTGTTGCCAAAAAGGCCAATGGCATATTGGGCTGCATCAGTAGGAGTGTTGCCAGCAGATTGAGGGATGTGATTATTCCCCTCTATTCGGCACTGGTGAGGCCACATCTGGAATACTGTGTCCAGTTTTGGGCTCCCCACTACAGAAAGGATGTGGACAAATTAGAAAGAGTCCAGTGGAGGACAACGAAAATGATTAGGGGGCTGGGGCACATGACTTACGAGGAGAGACTGAAGGACGTAGGTTTATTTAGTCTGCAGAAGAGAAGACTGAGGGGGGATTTGATAGCAACCTTCAACTACTTGAAGGGGTGCTCCAAAGAGCGGGGAGCTAGGCTGTTCTCAGTGGTAACAGAGGACAGAACAAGGAGCAATGGTTTCAAATTACAGCTGGGGTGGTCAAGGTTGGATATTAGGAAAAACTTTCTCACTAGGAGGGTGATGAAGCATTGGAATGGCTTACCTAGGGAGGCGGTGGAATCTCCGTCTTTGGAGATATTTAAGATTCGGTTAGACAAAACCCTGGCTGGGATGATTTAGTGAGAGTGGTCCTGCTTTTAGCAGGGGGTTGGACTAGATGACCTCATGAGGTCCCTTCCAGCCCTAAGATTCTATGATTCTGAAGCCTAAAGATTGCCATATAAATGTCAATATAGCTAGCTATTTCACTGTTGATAACTAGTAAAAACACACAGTTAATGTGTAATCTCAATTCATGAGACTTCTCCAGGGACCCCGTCACTGCCTCACCTTGCTGCCAAACATTCCAGTTTCCCTGCTGACTTCTATGAGGCACTTATGTTTTTGTTAATACAAAAATCTGCAGCATATCCAAACTGAAAAGGTGGCGACACCTTTCAGGAGTAGCTCCACTAAGTCAGCACAGTTACAGCAATGTAAAATCAACATGAAAAAAGAATCAGGTTTATCAAAAATGATATACATGAAAATAACACAGAGATTACTGTGTGGATTATAAAACTCATTTACATATTTAATTCATTTTCTACTTTTAATTGAAATTAAGTTCTCCAAGAATTTCTAGTCCATTTGAGTGCTGAAGAACCCAGGGAATACCACAGAAATTACATTCCTCTTGCAGCCTTGGCTGTTGTCAAGCTCTGGGTTCTAGGTGTTCAGGTCTGGTGGTTGGAGCAGAGGTCGAAAACATATTGAAGTCATATATAGAGTCAGGGTGCAGTGCTGAAACCAAGGCTCAGGGACAGACCATAGTTCAGAACCAGGGTCAGAGCCCACAGACAAGTCAAATCAGGACTGCAGTCAAAGTCCACAAGCTGGCCAAAGATCAGAGTTGGGTTGGAGTCAGTCCAAGTGCCTGACAGTCAGACACAGGTGCAGGATTGGAGCAGTCAAGAAGAGGGGTCAGCAGAGAGCACAGACAAAGGTGAAGTGGGCTGAAACAAGGCTAGAAGCACTGAGAGGCAGAAGGAGGGTTCATGGCCAAGTAGTGCTGTTGCAAAGACTAGCTCAATGAGAGTGCAATACCTGTGCTGGGGTGTCATCTGACCCAGGCCCTACCCAGGGATAACATGCTGCAGCATGTTCGAGGGATGAGTCAGCAGGCTCTGCTGGGGAAGTGAGTCACTGGACCTATGAAAGTATGGTGGGGAAAATGGGTGAGTGCAAGCCTACCCACGTCTAACGGTGTCTCCCCTCAGCCTAAGAGGAGGAGCCAATAGGCCCAAGTGTCAGTTAAACATGGGCAACTTAAGGATCTTCCAGACCCAAGTCTCAAGTGATTTGGGGGAACACTAAATGAATAAAAAACAACAAATAAACAGGGATGAGAGTGAAGGTCATGGGGACAAAATTAGGAATCCACTACTGGACATAGAGCAGAGACCTCCAGACAGCCAGGGATCCAGTGGGTATGGCCCAGGAGAACACCACTCAGCAAAATGACTTCAGGAGGGATCAGAACTAGGACCCACAATTGCAGAAAGCATTTCCCTGTTCAGCTCCCTCCTCCTGGTAGGGTGGACAGCCACCTTAGCCAATGCCAAGGGGAGGCTGAAGAGGAACTATCATAACTTCGTGGTGCCATGGATGGCATGTGCATAGCTCAGGAGGTTGAGGGGAAAGTGCAGACAGAACTTAAAGAGAAGGTTTTGGAGGAGCTAAAAAAAGGGCTGTAACCTGGCACACTCAACATAGACCTGTGCCAGAGTCTTCCTTTCACTGAATAAGAGAGAGGTGTTGGAGCAGGAGTTGAACTGCTCCAGGTACACACACATGCTCATGTCTTTGTGACAAAGCCACCAACTAATAGCCCTGGCAGGCTGTGGGACTAGGATGGAATAGGACTAGTCCACCAGGGTTCCTCAACCTCCATAGGTGGTAGGTAGGTCATGTCACTTGGTGTTGGGGCAGGACACAAGGGTGAGGACATAGCTCTTTCCTATGCACAGTTCAGAGGCACCCTAGCTGCATGCTGCACAGCTGATTCAGGTGGTGTGTAGAGGGCAACTGGGGAGGCTTGTGGGGAAGAGCCCAATGGCAAGGTCCAGAAGGCCAGGGATCAGGGATGGGCAGGGAGCACCTTGATGTAGGATCCACTTAAAGGAAACCTGAGAGGCAGTTGATAATAAGGCTGCCCTCACCTGGAGTATGTGACTGGGGACATGAGGTGGAGGGGTGAGTCACTGTAGCTGAGTGAGCAGCCCTGGTCCCATTATGGGTTTGCCTCACAGCTCTAAGGACAAGGAAGAAAGAGTGAATGGTATGTCTCCTGTGTGGTTAACAGGAGCAGAAATATGTCAGAGTGTAAGATGCTGGAAGAGGGAAAACAGCCAGATATTTATGCTCCTCGAAGTTGTGCATGACACCTATGGAGAGTTGTTTTTCATCTCTTTGAAAAGGTGGAAAGAGTTCCATTGCAGAGGAGCACCTGGAATCAATTGTAAATCGTCTGCCTTGTTATCATTCAGCAATCTGCAGTCTTGCAACAGAAGAGACACTATCATTGTTTTACTGTTTGCACGGCTGTAGATGTTGTCAGAGTCCTCTCACCCAACTCCGAATAAGGCTCTTCAGGGCTGCCATCCTAAAACCAATCAGGGTTCCTGAATGTTGAAATAAAAATGTATTCCATCATGAAACTTGCGGTAACTCCAATTATCTATTACTGTTGGTTACTTGTGGAAATCTGTCACTGATGCACCCATGAGAAGAGGTCTGGAAAACTTTGTTAAAAAATGAATGCTTTTTAAAACAAACATTCACTTGGCAACCCTACTATGCTCCCCTGCTCTGCTTTTCCATATCCCATTTTAATTAATTGTTATACATTAATTGCTTTGTAGGACATATGTTGTCAATGTTCTCATGGAAATAGGATAATACAACGGTGGCCATCCAATTGTTCTTATACCCTATATTGTGTCTATAGGAAGCACATATTTCAAATACATTATTGTGATAAATTTATCATTGAGATTTCAGATTTTGACCAAAAAAAAGGACAAAATGTTTGTGAATATTCTCCTTAACCGCTGATTATAGGACAAGAAGCAATGGGCTTAAGTTACAGCAAGAGAGGTTTAGGTTGGACACTAGGAAAAAAATTCCAACTGTCAGTGTGATTAACCACTGGAAGAAATTGCCTCGGGAGGTTGTGGAATCTCCATCATTGGAAATTTTTAAGAGCAGGTTGGACAAATACCTGTCAGGGATGATTTAAGATGGTTCTTGGTCCTGCCATGAGTGCAGGTCTCATGGTCCCTTCCAGTTCTATGATTCTAAAGTACAAAAGTCAAAATGACTCAACATCCTGCCTGTGATAAAAACCAGCCTAATCCAGAGAGTCCAATCAAACAAAATAGAGGCATATTTTCCCCCTCCATAGCTCCAATGAGGTGCAGTAAAGAGAGAGGATTGCTGGGAAGCTGCTTGTGGTTCTCTGATTCTCAGCTCCTCAATTCCCATGTAACTTAGAGCATCAGGGTCCTTATGCCAATGGATAATCAACAATCACCCACTCTGCGCTTCCCCTGGACATGCTCCTTCCCTTCTTCTACAGCAGAGGTAGGGTGGGCAGAGAATACAGGCAGAGTTCCTCTGTATCGGGGCAATTCTCCATGACCTTCTCTCAACACAAGCAGATTGAAGAATCCAGCCCATGTTGGTCAGTTACATTTCTGACCAAAAAAGCCTGGAGTGTGATCTGAATCTCACCACATCATGGCACAATGCTACCATCCAAGGACAGCATTAGGAGATGTAAGACATGGCAATGATTCTGACGCTCTTTGCAGTAAATAATTGTGTATTAAAAACAGGTAAAATTATAGTTGGGATTAATGTCTCCTCCTATAATTTAGGCTGCCCTGCACGTCTCATTATAAGACCCCGTTTTCAGTTAATAACATTGTCAGATGTTATACACATGTGGGCTGAAATTTATCATGAAATATATCATGTGGGCGGAAATTTTCCATGCTGGATGCCTCCTCAGGCTGAATTCATGTCAGAAAAAAATTTCAGCCAGACTAATTCAGCCATTTCCAAGAAAGACGCTAGGGAACAATATGATGTGTTACCAATGTTTAAAAGTTCTGGTGACTTTGATGCACTTTTTGCCATCCCCATGAAAATTTGGCCAAGCTATAACCCTTTGACATATCGCAGTGTGCACATGAAGAGCAGACTCTTGCTGAAGTTTAGCTAAAATATCCACAGATTCTGTCCTCACTGAGCATGCTGGATCCTCTCATAGATCCTTGGGCCAGCTGGAGTGTGCATGTGCCATCCCCACAGAGCAGCTGAGCATGCCCCAGGCCAGAGGTACAGGGGGTTAGAAGAAATTCCCTGTAATGGCTACTCCTAGTAGGTTGGGGCTGGGTGTGAACTCAGCACAGGGAGCCTGCCTCTCCTGCACTTCAGTGACCTGCTTGCAGGCACCCAGGCAGGAGGGAGAACGAAGCACAGGGGACAAAGACTGGCCCGAGCTAGAAGGAAAGAAACAGATTGAGATATGGAGCCAGAGAGCTGGGGGAGGGGGAGGGGAGGGGAGGGGAGAAGACTGAGGTTAGGAGCTAGGAGTAGAGATTGGGACTTGGACAAGGAGACTGCAGCTGGCAGCCGTGGCAAAGGGAAGTTGGGACTGGCTGGCACACTAACATCTTCAAACTAATTTTGGGGAGGAGCCTGCATGACTGCAGCCCTCCCGTCCCCCACTGCTAACCCCTCACCTCCTCTAAGACCCCCACTGCCTGCATCCAGCAGCCCCACAGCTACCCCATTGCTTTTCTCCTACATCCCCACTGCCTTCCTCCTATACTCCCATTGCCAATGCTAACCCCTCTGCCCACTCCAATACCCTCAAGAGCTTTTTGGTTGCAAATGGAAGCTGGGCAGAGTGAGGAGGCCAAGACAGGTTGGGCAGGGAGGCTGGGAGCTGAGGGATGCTGGGGAAGCTAAGACTTTTTGAGTAATTAAAACCTATATCATAATGTATACACATAAGGGGCCAAATTAAGTTTGCACAGTATAATTTTTAACATAGTTTGTACGTGTAATGTGTGTTTGCACATGAGCGAGAGACTAGCAATTAATAATGAGAATCTGAGAAAGAAACTGTATAAATCCATGCATTCCACCAGATTCTGGCTGCTGTTGCAAGATTGTTCAAAGGGAACAGAACTGAAGGAATTCTCCATCTCCTTTCCCCCATTCAGCTGCGCAGGGACACCCAGAATCCTATCACCTGCACTTTGTGAATGCCTCATACCACCCTGTTGGAAGGACCAAGCCAGTGCTGGGGGAGTGCAAGATATAATCTGCAAGTAAGGTGGAGCAACAGCACCACAAGCAGTGCTAATCAACCCGGAAGTGGAGTTATGGCTTTTCCTCACTCCATTATGGGAAGGGCTCTTAGAATTTAACAGAGTTGAATTCAGCAGGGCTCTGTGGAAAATGAAATTCTGAAGCCATTATTCCCCAAACCTCCAGAATACAATAGATTTATGCTTGTAATAGAACATGCTTTCCCAGAAAAACAAACAGAGTCCTGTGGCACGTTTAGAGACTAACAGATTTATTTATCACATGAGCTTTCGTGGGAGAAAATCCCACTTCGTTTGACGCTTTGAAGATGGGAAATTTACAGAATGGGAGGAAATTATATGCAGGGAAGTGTGTGACATAGGGTCAGGTCAGGCTGTAACAGCAAATCAAAATAGATGTTAGGATTCAAACACTGGGGAACAGCACATAGAGGAAGGTAAAGTCAAATCACCTGTTGTAATGAGCGAAAAATCCGTAGTCCCTGTTTAATCCCAAGGCAACTGAGTTACATTTGCATATAAATTCAAGTTCTGCAGTTTCTCTTTGAAGCTGTGATTTATTATTCATCTGTTTCAGCACAACTATTAGCAAGTCATCAATGGAGTGAGCAGAGAGATTGAAGTGTTCCCCTATTGGTTCTTTAGTGTTGCGATTTCTGATGTCAGGTTTGTGTGCATTTATTCTTTTGCGCAGAGACTGTCCTGTTTGTCCAATATATAAGGCAGAGGGGTATTTCTGGCACATGATGGCATAAATCACATCGGTGGATGAGCAGGTGAATGAGCCCTTGATGGAGTAGGTGGCTTGATTTGTCCTGTGGTGGTGTCTTTGGTGTAGATATGAGAGCAAAGTTGGGAGCGTGGTCTGTTGCAGGGATATGTTCCTGCTTTAATGTTTCTGTTGTTTGATCTGTAGTTGCTGGTGAGTATCCGTTTAAGGTTGGGGGACTGTCTGTAAGCAAAGCGAGGTCTGTCTCCCAATGCTCAAGAGAGTGAGGGGCCGTCTTGAAGACTAGGCTGTAGATCCTTGATGATGTGGTGAAGAGGTCTGACTTGGGGGTTGTAGGTGGTGATGAAAAGTGCCACAGGACTCTGTTTGTTTTTCTGCAATAGACTAACACGGCTACCCCCCATGGAACATGCTTTCCATAGAATTTGAAAACCGCCCTATAGAATTAGGGAATTGTATCCCTGCTAATGGTTGGTTTAAAAAGCCTTGGGCAAGATTATCTTTCTCTATTAAATTCCATCTGACTTTTCCAAGGACTTCTCCGCAGCTGGCAGTCCAGGACTGGTGCTCTGGTAGATCAGGGCCCGTGTCACAGCTGTCACTCTTCAGTGTGTGTGTCCCCAGTGGCATTCTGTCCACCTGGTCCTGCACAGGGAGAAAGCTGCCAGCTACTGTCCTTGGTGCAGTGACCTCCACAACTCGTTTCCCACAGCAATGGCTAGTAAAGCCATAAAATAGCTCACAGCATAGCAGGTATGTATTTCTCAAGTAGACCAGAATTCTAGCAATTAGATGCAGGACCAGTGCTAGAACATTACATTTCAATTTGTATACACAATGAAGGGCTGTTATCATTTAAATTCTACCATGAAAAAATGACCTCAGCACTTGAAATTCCCAACAATTATGCATAACCTCAACTATCTATATTGAAACAAATAAGAGTTTGACTGAAACTCACCAAAGGAAAAATGTTCAGGGTAAAAGGCTGAAATGAAATAGTACTTAACACCCTGTTGTGCCCTGCAGGGATCTCCAGTCAGTAGGTGATCTCACTTGCCATATGTGCTGCAATTCCAGGACACAAACAAAGGGGTGACTTAAGGATGACATTTTGGCCTTTACTCTGGATCGCCTTGCTTTTGGGGGTTTAATGCTTAACCTTAGCACTATCTGATTTGTGTGTGTGGTTTAATAAGCATTTAATGCAGCTCCTGGGAAAGCTAATGGAGTTGCCTTGGGGACTTGAACAACATCCCAGTGTGCTCTGCATAAATTTCCTTTATGGCAGGTGAGCAAAAGTTATGATAAGTGAGACAGAGAAGGTAACAGCTGCTGAATCCCTTTTGCTAGCCTAGGGAGAATTGGTAAGGCATGTTACCAGCTGATTGGCACATTTTTAACCTCTCCTATCCCGTAAAAATAAGAGGAAACAATGAAGGCTTTGGGGAAGGGTTTTTTCTTTCATAATAAAACATTTCTCTCTTATTTGTCAAGAAGAACAATATGCTAATGTTAAAATAATTATGAAACAAATATATGGAAGAAAGCCCAAGATCCTATGCATACAATTTCACAAGACTCTTCCCCTTTACTTTCCATTTTTTCCTCCTTGAAGATGATAACTCTGTTTTATACTTTACTGTCTTATTAATGGAATGCATTTTGGAAGTCTGCCACTGTTAACAGTATCAGAAGGATTTAGGGCTGCTGAAACACACTTGAAGATTTAATTCTGCTGACTTCAGCTCTGATCTGAAGTAAAAACTGTAACCATAGATTAAATGTTTAGCACTAGATATTGCAATTGCTGTTCCTTGTCGTAAATCCTTGTGTCTATTGCTGTTTCAGACAGCTCTCTAAGGGCCCTTGGCACTTCATGTAACTCAGTGCTCTTGCTGTAGGAGGCTCTTTGTTAGGGGGCCAATTCTTGAGGTCCTTTCTCAGTTTGTTCTAGTAAAACTACCAGTTGCCTAAGTAAGAACCTTGAATTTTGACTCCATAAGGCTACTATCCCTTATATAAAGCTATCTCTATACACTCCTGTAGTTCTAGCTCTTCTGTGAAATTTGTTAGGAATTCTCACCTTTTTTTTTTTCCATTATACATTTCTTCCCAACAAGAGTGCCTGGAGCAGGAAACTCAAATGCAGCCTTCTTTTATGTTAGAGGAGAGCTATCTGTACCAATCCCCCTTCTCTGGCCTGTAATATGTCAGGCATATTTGCTCATAGAGGTCTGGAAGCCCCTGATACAGAAACTACCAGGTACTCTGGCTCTTGAACCTTTAGCCAGAAGGTGTTTATGAGCTAGGTAGTGCCACCCTGACACCCAGTGATTTGTTAATAGCTCTCAGAATAGACACTGAACTCTGAGAGAAGAGGCAGACTCCAGTCATGGGCTCTGATTTTTGGAATGCTGGGGGCTCCTGATTGGTCCCTAGCTTCTATTTAAACCAAGCACAGATACCTGAAATTGTCCATGGAACTGGGTTCCCCCTGCTTAGGTCCACTTCTCTCATTTTACCTGGTTCTTCTGCCTGATTCTGATCTCCTGGTTTGCCCCCTGGCCTGTCTCAGACTCTGACCAACTTGTATATGAGCTGGCCTAACTCCTGCTCTGAACACTAGTTAAGACTGCCCATGTCCTGTTTCTGACAGAAACCCAACTGCACACAGAAAAGTTCTGAGACCATTTAATATGAAAGAATATTAGGTAAGGGAACGGGTACCAATCAATGGGCCAAAAGAAGATGGAGACTGAGAGGTACTCATAGCAACTGTGAAACAGTGAAATAATAACAGTAGCCCTTCCCCTCCTCTGAAGAAACCCAAAACCTTTAACCTCCCCCACACAAGGCCTTTGATCTCACTGGTGGTGCATATAAAGCTGAGATATACTCGCCTGATGAGCTGTACTGCTACTCTGTTGACTGTTCAGTTTAGACCTCCAACCTGCTTGAGCACTGCTTGTTGGCTCCTCAGCCTTCACCTCCTCTTGAGAAACATGCGAGCCTTTGTCCCAAGTGTTCACCCCCAACCCCAGTCTAGCAGTTCCAGCACAGTCCTTTTCTCAGACTCATGGCACACCCAAATCCAGGGTGTGGAACACAATTCTTCTTCTTTCTACTAAGGGCCCCTTCTCATATTCCTGCTAAGATGATGTCCCACCAACTCCTCTCATTTGTCCTGGAATCCTCCAGTTTCTTGGCCCTCTAAGATGTTGATATGCCACAGTTTGCACAGCTTGCACACATGTAACATCTGATGGCCCATTACATAACCTACAGAAACAAACAACCCATACAAAATTATGTTGTCATGATGAAAATTTACAAATGTGATCATTAATATGAATATTAAAATGTGTGCTGAAAGCTTATGGGCTACCTTACTTTCTTAGTTACAAATTTTTGGTCTCTGCAGACTTCTTTTTAGGACTTTTAGGACTTTTTAGGACTTTTTAGGACTGGTTTCAAATTACAGCTGGGGAGGTCAAGGTTGGATATTAGGAAAAACTTTCTCACTAGGAGGGTGGTGAAGCATTGGAATGGGCTATCTATGGAGGTGGTAGAATCTCCATCTTTGGAGATTTTTAAGGCTCAGTTAGACAAAACCCTGGCTGGGGTGATTTAGAGGGAGTGGTCCTGCTTTTTAGCAGCGGGTTGTACTAGATGACCTCGTGAGGTCCCTTCCAACCCTATTATTCTATGATTCTATGACTTCAGCAGTCACTGACATTTTAATCTTTGTAATGTGGTCATCTGATTTACACTTGGATTTTTTCCTATAGTGAGCAATTCTCTTTGCCACTGATTGCACTCAAATAAAATTATGATAAAATTGCATCTCAGTTGTCCCAAGTCTAAAACTGGTGCCTCTCTCCCATGACCTTGAATAGATACAGTAGGGAGTAAATCACAGCCCAACAATCTTTAATGTTTTTGCTCCTAACATGTTAATGTCAAATGTATAAACCAACATGTTTTCAATGCATCCCAGAGTACCAACCAGATTGTCTTGTCAGAGGACACAGGCACTTTTATGCTTGTAAAAAAAACAAGAATAAAAAGGAGTCAGATTGGTATTTGAGAAGTAAAATTTCAGTGTGCCAACACCAATCTTAGGCAAGAGCACAGATCAAAACAAGATGGTGTTGGTGCTTTAGCCTTTGCGTACACCACCCAGCTGAAGTGTTAAAATGTTGATGTCCTAGGGGACATGGGTAAAGAATGAAGAAAATTAGAAAGAAGATTGGTGGCTGACAATGATTCCATCCTAATCAATCCAACCTACAGATGGAATCATTTCACTGCCTAGATATTTATACTGCACTCATTATCATAGTCTCAGAGCTGCTAATATCTGGCATATGCTATCATCAGGATAGTTGTTGGGAAGGGGAAACCTAGAATCTGAAATAATCAATGTGGATAAGAAAATCATGAATTCCAGAAGGCAGGACATGGCCATATATTGAAGGGGCAGCTGCTTGATTGTAATCTCCGCTCACACACACTAGAAGACTTCCTAAATTTCACTTGCTAATTTTATGGTGGTGAATATGGTCTGTCTAATACTGCCTACAATAAAAATATAAAATTTGTTTCATATGACACAGGTATTCCAAAATACATAGATATAGGAAAATGCACATTGATGCACTCAGCATATCCCCGATTCATGAGAAAATTGTAACACACCCTTTACTTAGTTTCCTTTGTTCTTCTTCCATGTGGACAAACTAGTATTTCATTAATTCTCTTTCCCTCTTACTCTCATTTAGGCCATATACACACTACAGAATTGTCGCGCAAGAAGCCTGTTGTGCTGCAAAAGTCACGTAGTTTTTATTGCACTGGATTGCGTACACACGGCGCTCCTTGTAACGGAATGGAGTGTCCACATTCTTCTTAGCAATTTTCCAATATACCGCATTGAATTGTGGGCACCTATCCCACAGTTCCACTTGTCCTGATTCAGCGCTAAGAATCCTGGGTAGAAGAAGAGGAGCGCTGAGCACCATGGGTAAATTCTCAGTTTCCCATGGTGCATTGTGTTCCCCTGCCATCTTCCTCATTGCTAATAGCAACTCGCACCCATTTTCAACACTGCTGCATTCCTTCCTAGCACTCTCAATTGCAACAACATGGATCCAGCTCTGATCTCCACTGTCACCTTCAGCATAATGAATACATCTCAGCTGGTTGCACAGTACGCACTGAGCTCTGAATCAGATCAAGAATCAGAGGACCCAGGGCTGCTGAATGCCATGCAGATCAACAGCACCGCATTGTTGAGCTCCTTCACAGAGCATCTGCACATGGTGCACCACTGGTTCTGGTCACGAGAGACAAGCACTGAGATCGCATTGTTATGCAGGTGTGGGATGATGAGCAGTGGCTACAGAATTTGCGAATGCGGAAAGCCACCTTCATGGAACTGCGTGAGGAGCTTGCCCCTGCCCTGCGACACAAGGACACCAAAATGAGAGCTGCCCTCACCGTGGAGAAGCATGTTGCAATTGCTGTGTGGAAGATGGCGACTCCGGACTGCTACTGGTCAGTCCCAAATCAGTTTGTAGTCAGCAGATCCACCACTGGGCTAGCGCTGTCACAAGTGTGCCGAGCCATCAATCGTGTTCTACTCCAGAGGACAGTGACATTGGGCAATGTGCATGAGATAGTGGACGGATTTGCAGCCATGGAATTCCCGAACTGTGAAGGGGCAATAGATGGCACACATATCCCTACTTTGTCTCTGGACCATCTTGCGACTGAGTATATAAATAGGAAGGGCTACTTCTCCATGGTGCTGCAGGCACTTGTGGATCACAGGGGGCATTTCACAGATATCAATGATGGATGGTCGGGAAAAGTGCAGGAACACAGGGCTGTACGGGAAGTTGCAAGCAGGGACCTTCTTCCTGGTTGAGAAAATTACTGTCGGGGATGTGGAGATGCCCATAGTGATCCTAGGAGACCCAGCCTACCCACTCATGCCATGGCTCATGAAGCCCTACACTGGCAACTTGGATTCCAGCAAGGAGTGGTTCAATTATAGGTTGAGCAAGTGCAGAATGGCTATGGAATGTGCCTTCAGCTGCTTAAAGGGGCGCTGGCGCTGTTTGTATGGGAGGCTGGACTTGGATGAGGACAACGTTCCAGCCTTCATCGCTGCATGTTGGCTGCGTCTACACTGGTAAATTAAGTCGACTTAAGCCTGGAATGCCCCCCCACAGGGCAGGGCAGAGCCCTGCCCATCCTGCCCCTATGCCCTGCCAGGGTCCCTGACCCCCTTTGCCCCATTGTACCTAGGTACAATGGGGCAAAGGCTGAGCCCCCTGGCATTGGGCAAGGGGTGCCCCCCCTGCCCCCATGGACCTGCCCTAGGTCCCCCTAGCCCCACAAAGTCAACCTAGAGCACCCAGTGTGGACGCTCTAGGTCGACTTTGTAAGTTCCCCTTTAAGTCGACTTTAATTTTCAGTGTGGACACACTAATTCGACTTAAATACACAAGTGTAGACATAGCCGCTGTGTCCTTCATAACCTATGTGAAAGTAGGGGAGAGAAATTTTCCCTTGTGTGGGATGTCGAAGCTGAGCATCTGGAGGGTGCATTTGAACAGCCAGCCATTAGGAGTATTAGGGGGGCACAATGGAGAGCCATCCACATAAGGGAGGCACTCAGGGAGCATTTCAGTAATGGGAACACATAGGACGCATCACATCAGTGGGTCACACTGCAACTGCAAACCTGCAGGGCATTTCAGCATGGTGGGGTGGAGTTGGACTGTATTGTGATCAAATGAATAAAGAGTGAACATGAGCTAACAAATCTTGGATCTGCATGAATAAAGACACTGTGCACAATTTGAGATTCACTTTTATTACTAAAAAACAAAGGTGGTGGGCTAACATTCTGTAGGGACTATGAAAGGTGTTATACGTGTGTGTAGGTGTGGGGCTCAATGCCATAACTCTGTGAAGAGGTGGATGTTACATTGTACCAGGAGGGTCCCTGGCCTTCAAACAAATGCTTTGTGGGAGAATGGGGTGGGGGAGGCAGAAACTGGTGCTGTGTCTGAAGGGGAGGGCAAGCCTGAAGCAGCTGCATCTGCAGACTAACCATGGTCTTTAGCAGTTGTGTTTGCTTCTTCAGGATGCTTATCGGGTCATCCTTCTGTTTCTGCCTCCTCAAATAGTTCTCTTTTCAGTCCTGCTGGCATTCCTGTCTCCAAAGTCTAGTCTCCCTTGCTGCAGCCTCGGTGGATTGCATGAGCTCTTGAAACATATCCTCCTTGCTTCTGCGAGGCCGCCTTCTTATCTGTCTCAGCCGGTCAGCTGGTGCAAACCACCGCCTGGTGAAGGTCATTTTTAGGGAAAAATGAAACATCATAAATATAGCTATTGTTCTCACATTGGTGAAACATCCAATGTTAAGTTCCAGCAAGACATCCCACTGTTCCCAACGCAATGGGCATCCTCTGGTTCCCTGACTGATCTGAACAAGGTGCGTAGGTTGTTCATGGGTCTCAGGAACAGCCCTTTTATGTGACTGAAAAGGATTTGGGAAAGGGTTGTCTGGATTGCTAAAATACTACAGTGTAGTTTGAATACTAACAATAGTTTGGGGCAACATTCTCCACAGGACACAGCCAAGGAAGCCAATATCTTGCTCCTTAGAGTGCCCCTGCAAGCTAGAATGCATATCCTACATGCCACTGAATATAAGCCAGGACTGTATGCAGCAGGATTATGCGCAGCCATGGTTCCCAGTACCGTGCTTTGCAACTGGCGAGGGAGAGTGTCCTTCTATGGGGGTGGAAACACATTAGCTCTCCCATCCAGTGTTGCTAGGAGGCTGTGGAGGTACATTCAGGAAACCTTCAGTGAACTCAACGCAGAGGATTATTTGAGAATTACTGCATGCATTAATGCACTGCTTGTGAATGCAGAGTAGATGCCCTGAGCAATGAGAAATGAAAAGGGAATGCATCTACCCCAAAACACCCAGCTTCCTCCCACTCTTCATTCACCTAGAAGACTTAGCTCCCAAACACAGAAGCATCACTTTTGAGAAAACTTACCAGAGCTCCCCTCTGCTGCCTCAGAAGACAAGGTGGAGAAGGAATGTTGGCTGCATATCTTGGGGGCGGGGAGGGGGGAAGTGGAGAACAGCTCCTGACTCCCTGATATGTCAGCCGCACCACTTCAGCCTCCAGGTCATCCTCCATCTCTACTTCCTCATCTATCACCTCATCATCCCGGTCTGCTCCAGTATCTGTTGGCTGAGGGGGTGCAGATGTGTCCATAGGAGCCTTGGGAGTGGTTGTGGGATCCCTGCTGAGGATGGCTTCCAACTCCTTGTAATATCTGCATGTAATCAGTGCTGACCCAGAGCGCCGGTTTGCCTCCCTGGCTCTGTGGTAGCTTATCCGCAGCTCCTTCACCTTCAATCTGCACTGCAGAGTGAACCTCTTTCTGCCATAGCCCGAGAAATCTTGCCATAGGTGTCAAAATTCCGCCTGCTGCCGCGTAGCTGTGCCTGCACAGCAGACTCTCCCCAGATGCTGATAAGGTCGAGCACCTCAGCTGTGGTCCAGCCCTGGAGTGTGTTTGCCGCATTGAGCTGCCATTGCTTTTGGAAAAAACAGCTGCACTCCACGCCCAACAAAGAGGAAGTGACCACAGGAGAACAATTCAAAAATTCCTGGGACTCACAGGAGGGCGGGGCCAGTCACATCAGAGCCACAGAGTTCAGGAGGAAGACCAGAAAAGACGGGATTGGAACGCTGGGACATTTCCGGAGGCCAATTATTGTGTGATGAATGTACACACACACTGTAACCCGGAACAGCCGTTCCGCGATAACTGCTATCACCCTCGTGCAGGAGGTTTACTTGTTGCATGGCAAGAGGGCTGTTGCTGCACAACAAGCAAGATTTGTGTGTGTACGCTCTCGTAGTTATCATGCGGTAACGAGCGTTGCAGCGCAATAACTATGTAGTGTGTGCAAGGCCTTAGAGTGACACAAAGGGGCTGAGAATATACTATTTTCCTCTCCTGTTACTACAGGTCATATAAAATTGATATTGTATTCAGTGCAGATGTGATGACTTTGTCATTCATCAGTTCCCAAAATTGGCTGCTTGGCACACAGGATGATTTAAATAAAACTGAAGTAATTTTCAAAATTGAAACTTAAGCTGTTTAGTGACATAAGCCAAGAGCAGTATTTATTAGCACCCCCTCACACTCAGCACTTCATTGGCTCACATTTACAGCTGAACTCTTTTTGAGCTATGACAATTAGCTCAATTGTACTGGATGGGAAGAAGGGATAAAAAAGTGCAGTGCTATAACAGCCCAGTTTCTTCATTACAATTTTACACAGACCATATCTGTTACTCTAAAGTAATTTCCACTATATACAGAGTATATAGCTCTAGAACTAGAACTAGATCTAGATCTAGATATAGGAAGTTGGATCTGATTTGCCACATTCTCTTGAACCACACAAACTGACTTGGAAGTGCCTTGGCAAAATGCCTTAGCCAAAGCAAAGACCCCAAAACATAGGAAACACTCAATGCACAGGACAGAAAATGGAAAAGTGCCCTTGGGGAGTACAGCTCAGGTGAGTGAGTTGCCTGTCTTGTCTGTTGCGCTACTTTTGGCTATGTCTACACTTGCTAAAATTAGTTAGAATTAGTTAGTTTGAATTAGCTTAATTTGAACTAGAAAAAGTTAGTTCGAACTAAGCAAATGCCATTCATGGCACTTGCTTAGTTCAAATTAGCGATCCCCATTCATTTCAATGGCCCGTTAGTTCAAACTAAGAAATTAGTTCGAATTAACATGGCCACATTGGCTAATTCGAACTAGTTAGTTTGAATTAAAGCCTTACTTCTGAAGCCCTATTCGAATTTATTAGTTCAAATTAAGGAAGCCCTTAATTCGAACTAACTAAAGCATAGTGTAGCCATGGCTTTAGTTAGTTCGAATTAAGCCTCCTTAATTCAAACTAACTTGCCAGTGTAGACATAGCCTTTGATTCTAGGAGACCACACCCCTGGAATGCACAGCTGCAATTTAGGAAAGGGAGGGACCTGCATAGTGTATTCTCACTCTGAAAGAGTGGCAGAACCTCTGTACAGGAGATGGATGCCTACTTTCAACTGAATAGGGCTTTCTGCATCTTTGATACTAATGTAAATGATGCAAGTGTAGCATTTCAGGGCCGTGGCTAAGCTGTCTTCACTATACAATAAATGTCTAAGGGAGGGTTTTATTTCTCTAACCACCACTTGTTCTCAGTCCTATTCTGGAGATGAGAAACAGCTACAAATCTGGTTCCTCGGTATTTCTTTCAAGACAACATACACCAGAGTGGCCAAATTTACTGCCCCCTCTGAGCCACATAGGATAATCTTCAGACATTCAACTTCAGTGGTTAAAGTATAATTTGACAGGCCCCAGAACCCTCCTAATCTCCGGGCCCCCTTCCTGTATTGTCTGGGCCCCCTTTCATGCATGTGCGGGCCCCAGCCCAGGTAGGCATTTGCAACTACTTCTCAGTACCACATGCATCGGTTATCGCTCAATGAAAATATTTATAATTTTATATGGTGTTTATGTCTATAGCAATTATTGTCACAAACTAGCAAACACTGCAGCACACAATAAGTATTGTGATTAACAAAGGTGGGGCGTAGGACCTGCCAGCAGCCAGGGATTTTTCTATTTTTAGGGGCCTTGGAACTCTGGCCCCTCATTTTGTGGGCCCCGGAACTGTGTTCCGGTGCATTCCCCCTTACTTTAACCCCTGCATTCAAGAGTCACAAGACACTCACAACCTGATGCAAGACAATCATAACCTGCCCTGTGGGATGGCACCTGCTGGAGTGCTTCACAGGGCAGAAGACCCAAGCTTCCCCCCCACACCCCTCAGTTTGGTGGGTCGAGAACTGGGTGGAGGATGCTCCTCAAACCACACTTCAGTTGTAAAAGAACTGCATGCAACTCATGAGCCGTGGTTTGGCCACACCTAACATATGCTCCAATTGTTTTGATTTGCCAGAGGCTTACACCCCAGTAAAGAAGATACATTCAATGGATTAAGAACCTGAAGTAGGTACTTTTTTTTCCCTTCTCGGTACTTCTCATGTATCCTTAATTACTTTGCAGAGCAATATTTGTGTTCTTAATCTCCTACTGAAGTTTGGTCAGGCAGGTAGGATATAAGTTTAAGGTACTGTAACTGCCATAAGCCTAACATTTAAGCTCTGAAGCTACGAATTCTGGGGAAGTTCAGTTCTCTTCAGAGACCCAGCCCAAGTCTGACCTATGCCATAACAGGTTAAGGGAGATTTAAATGGAAATTAGAATTCGTAATGGCCCTCAGAGTAGGGGTGAGTTTCACCTTCGGTATATCATTTTTATATCCTCTCCCAGCGCAGTTTCAGAAGAAGACTGTTATTTTCAAGTACCTTTAAAAATGTTTGACACCTCTCTCCTGTCAATCACAGCTTGACTTCTGATTTAGTTACCATTTAATTGCATTTCTCAATAGTTTGGTTATTTCCTTCTTTAACTTCACGTGTTTCTCATTGTTCAAAAATGCACAAATACATACAGTGCATACCATTGAGTTTTGAGCAGCTATCAATACATACTGTGTGATTACTAGAGCTGGTCAGGAAATCTCTGACAGAATGTTTTTTCACCAGAGAAAGCAGATTCACCACAGAGAGGGTGTGATCTCACCTAAGGTGCAGGAGAACCCAGAAAGGCCTTCTGTCTAGTTTCCTGCCAGCTTGTCTACTCAGTTCCTCAGCAGCCAATCTCAAGGGCTTTTAGACTCCAGGGCTATGTCTACACTTACTAAAATTAGTTCAAATTAGCTAGTTCAAACTAATTCGAACTAATTTTAGTTAGTTCGAATTAGCTTAATTCGAACTAGAAAAAATTAGCTCGAACTAAGCAAGTGCCATGAATGGCACTTGCTTAGTTCAAATTAGCAATTTCCATTGAATTCAATGGGCTGGTTAGTTTGAACTAAGCAATTCGTTCGAACTAACATGGCCACATTGGTTAATTCGAACTAACTAGATCGAATTAACCCTTACTTCGAATAGCCTATTCAAAGTTATTAGTTCGAATTAAGGAAGCCCTTAATTCAAACTAATTAAAGCCTAGTGTAGCCATAGCTTTAGTTAGTTCGAATTAAGGAGGCTTAATTTGAACTAACTTGCCAGTGTAGACATGGCCCAGGCTCTTTGGCAGTCTGCCTGGCAGCCTGGCTGGATCCCAAGAGCCTGGAAGCATTGGGAACCTTAGATCCCGAGCTCCTAAACTCTCTGGCTTCCCACTACCTCCTCAGTTTGCTGGGAACATTTCAATCTTATACAATGAATTTTTAAAATTTTTCTTTTGAAATTAAATGGGGTCTATATTGGTACATTTCCATCAATTGTTTCACTTTTGAGGAATAAACATTTTTCAATGGAAAAACATTCCATCAGAAAGTTTCCAACTAGCTCTAACTACTACACCTAGAGCAAAACAAACAAGGAGTCCTGTGGCACTTTTAAGAACTAAAAAATATATTTTTTGCATGAGCTTTCATGGGTGAAATCCCATCTCTTCAGATACCAGAGTGGCAAAAACTTACACTGAAAAAAATCCTTACAGTATGGGAGGGGAAGATAAATCCGGTCCACTCTGGCATCTGATGAAGTGGGATTTTGCCCACAAAAGGTCATGCAAAAAATTTGTTAGTCTTTAAAAGTGCCACCAGACCCCTTGTTTATTTTGCTGAACTAGACTAACGTGGCTTCCCCTTTGGAACCTACACCTAAAGCAGTATCTCTAGGTGGGGTAGGGCATTTGTAATTATTGAGGAAGCCTATATAAGACTTTTCGGTCTCGTTGTTCAACAAGACACACTCACCATTTGCCAGGAGGCTCTGTTATGTTTAGAAATGTACTGAAAATGTGTATCTGCTTTCATGAGGTGTCGATGATGGTTTAACTTAAGTTATTTCTGTTAGTAATAAATTTCTGTAGTAAATGACACTGTTTTCCAGGGTAGTTTGGCTTTTTTTACTCCTCCCACATTTTCACAGGCTCCACCTCATTTGTGTTTATTGCTACTTTGTGCATGATTTTAAGTATGTATTGTAAACATTGGTTTTAGTTTTTACTTAGGATTTAAGCTTTTAAAGTAAAATGCTATGTTTTTTCACAAGCCATAGAGAACATCTGGCCCTTAGATATCAGTCCAGATTCAACAAAGCTGGTGCATAGAGGTGTAAATTACACCTCTCTGCACCCGGCTGAGGCCCTGCATTCCAGGGGGACTTACTTGCAGGGACAGCAGGTGCTACTACTGCTGCTGCAGATCTCCCTCTGTGTTTTCTGCCAGAAGGAGCTGTCAGAAGCTGGCTGAGGCTTCATAGGAGCACCGCTTGAGGATGCTCTGAAGAAATGTGCTGAATTGGCCAGCCCGGCTATGCCCCCTTACTTACTTACTTACTTTTTGAGCTGCACTGCACTAGCCCCAAGGTAAGTTAAAGTTGTGGCCACTCTGTGTCACATCCAACTTCTGGCCCAGAAGCTCCACAATAGAAAAGCCAGTATAGATACCATCTAATCTGGTCCATTATTAGACAGAAGGAACAAGAAACCTGAGGTGAATGGCTCAAAATATGGTTATTTTAAGCACCATTACTGTAATTTTATAAATCAATATATATACAATATTCTTGTGTACTTATTATGATTTAGAGTCTGAGATGGCTTGGTCTGTCTGGTCTCCCCATTCCACAGGACCAGTATAATGGAGAGTGGTGGCTTTAAATTACTCTTTTGCTTCCATAATCCCCAGATCTCCTAGGGGCCATTGTGGCCTACAGGACAAGATAGAACAGCGTCAACACCGCTCAAACATATACCTGGCTGGACCCCAACAAAGGGCCTTACTAGCTGCTGGGACATGGCAGAGTGGAGCAATGTTCCAGTCCCCTTCCCATGGCCTGGCCCCACCACTGCCCTGCCATGTTCACTCAAATATATGGGTACGTCTACACTGGTGCCTGAGGTCGACTTAAGGAAGGTTAAGTCGACCTACAGACTTCTGCATCCACACTGGGCTTTTATTAAGTCGCCTTAAGCGCTTCCTTAAGTTGACTTAATAACACCACCTCTTAAGGTCAACTTAACACTTAAGTCGACCTTATTAAATTGACTTAATCCAGTGTGGATGGGGAGTGCCCTTAAATTGACCTAATTGGCCTCCAGGCCCTCTCCCAGGGCTACCCACAATGTACCACTCCTCCGTCAACCTAACACCTGCCAGTGTGGACTCAGGCAGTCAACAGGAGTGTTCAATGTGGACTCTCTAAGTCAACTTAACAAGGTCGATTTTAAGTCGACTTAAAGTTGACCTTGTTAAGTCGACTTACCAGAGCCTCCAGTGTAGACATATCCATAGGGAGAGTAGAAGTACCATAGGTTAGGGCTGGTGGTGTCTGGCCTAGGGCAAGGGAATCCACAGAAAGCTATTTAAGCCTGTGCAGCCTATACCGGGTATGCCTACACCACAGATGGAAAGTATGACTCCAGCTGGAGGAGGCATACCCACACTAGCTCTGACTGAGCTAGTACGCTAAAAATAGAAGCACAGTTGTGAATAGAAGAATTCAATCTCAGCTCAACCCTTAAGTATGAACCTGAAGTAACTAGTGCCTCCTGCTGCTCATCCCACTGTGGCTACACTTCTGTTTTCAATGCATTAACGTGAGCAGAGCTAGTAAGGGTATATGTCCTGGGGCTGAAATTTACAGTTTCCAGTTCCAGGGTAAACAAATGTAGAGAAGACGGTGTCAGGGCCAGTATCTGTCCCAGTATTTGCAGAAATAAGCATTGTGGGAAACTGATGTTTTAATTTCTCTACCTTCCCCATTTCATTCAGCAGTTCAAGGTAGGAAAGTAATCCAAAAGTGACCTCCCCTCTTCTCCTAGAGCTTTCTTTTACTTTCCCTAATCAGTTGTGGGATGTGACCATTGAGAGTAGCAAATGATTTGCTTTTCTTTTGCTTTCCCCTTCATCTCTCTGAGATAGTTTGTAAAATTATCTGAAAAACAGTGTTCAATGATTATGAAGCACCAATAACCTTGAACAGCATTTTTGTCTACACTGAATAGCCTTTGGTATATATTAGCCCAGTGCTATTACAAATTCAAATCCTATATATATATATTGTTCCTAACCCTTTGTGTCATCAGGAAATTAAAGTTTGCAGCTGGCCTCTTCATCTTAGTTAATCATGCGAACATGAAATCCTTAAAGGTCCACGCAATGGTCCCTGCGGGGGCCCCACTCAGCACTCCTCTACAGCGTGACATTGTTTTTCAGCTGTGTTTTTTATCTTCTCCCCTCTTCTATTCTGAGCTCCTGCTGCTTTTAGCTTCACTAGCAGACTGTCATGTGGCACTTTATCATGGGCTGTCCAAAACTCCACAGTAACCATATCCCTCTACCATATACTGCAACCTGCTCAAAAGTTTAAGAGGCTAGCTCTTCTATTCTCAATACAGCATTTGTTCATGCTCAGTGGTGTCTGTCACCTGTAGGGAGACAACAGAGTCCTGTGGCACTTTTAAAGACTAACAGATTTATTTATCGCATAAGCTCATACAATAAATAAATCTGTTAGTCTTTAAAAGTGCCACAGGACTCTGTTGTCTTTCTACAATAGACTAACACGGCTACCCCTTTGGAACTTGTAGGGAGGTTAGTGTTGTAATGGTAACAGTCTTCGGTATGATTTGCATTGTTTCTCATGTCATAAATGCGAGGTTGCAGGATGATACTTTCAAGGGTATCTGTCACTCCTATATTTTGTGTGTAGCGTTGTAGATAGTAGATGCTTGTTTTCTAAGAACTGATTTGTATTGTGATAATAAATTATAGATTTTCCTTCCAGGTGCTTTTAACATCCGGCATCATTTTCTCCAGGTCCTGGATATGTCCTAGATTTGAGTTTCCTTAGGTAATTTTTTCTATTGGCCTTACTGATACAGGCTGATCTGTAGTTAACTTTATCTCCTGTTTAAAAACTCAGTTTGAAACACTCAGTCAATACCTCATTTAAAGTATGTGGCGAATCCTTACTAGCTACTTCATTTTCATTTCCTGTCCCATCATTTTGTTCTCTCTCTGACTGACTTCCACTTTGTGTAGGTGAGCAGAAAACCTCTCAACATTCGTTTTTTCTACTACAGCCCCTTTAAAATGTTAATTAGCTTTTCATTACCCTTTGCTTCTTAATATTTGCCTGGTCATGAAGGCTATGTCTACACTGTTAATTTAGGTCGACTTAGCTAAGTCGACTTAACATGTCCACACTTACATTTTAAGTCGACTTTCAGGGGACCCTACAAAGTCGACCTAGAACGTCCACACTGGACACCTAGGTCGACTCGTAGGGGCTAAGTGGACCTGGGACTGATCCATGGTGGCAGGGGGGGCACCCCTTGCCAAGTGCCAGGGGGCTCAGCCTTTGCCCCATTGTACCTGGGTACAATGGGGCAAAGGGGGACAGGGACCCTGGCAAGGCATAGGGTCACAGTGGGCAGGGCTCTTCCCTGCCCTGTGGGGGGGCATGCCAGGCTCTCCCTGTACCAGCCACCCTGGCAAGGAGGGCAGTGGGGGAGTCCTGGAGAGCCCTAAGTTGACTTAGAGTCAACTTATGGCTACTCCACATGTACACTGGCTTAAGTCAACTTTAGAAAGTCGACTTAAGCAGAAAGTCGACTTAAAAGTAGGTTTAACAAAGTTGACTTAATTTTTCCTTAAGTCGACTTAAGCAGCTGCTTAAATCGACTTAAGGAAAGTGTAGTGTAGACGCAGAGTAAATTAAGTCGACTTAAGCAAGCTTAAGTCGACTTAATTTACAAGTGTAGATGCATCCGAAGGGCTTAATTTTTTCTTTCTTTTTACTGTAAGGTTCTACATAATCATTAATATTTTTCTCTTCCTTGCTTTTAGATCCCTCTTGTCATTTTAAAGATCACAGTCATTTTTAATAGAGATCTAATCTTTTGGGCCCTGATCCAGCAAATCACTGGAGCACGTGCATTACTCTACATGTGAACAGTCCTGTTGATGTCAATGGAGTTAGTTAGATACTTAAGGTTAAGCATGTGCTGGGCTGGAACCTTGGAGAATACAGCTTCCTAAGAATTTATTTACCTCTAGGGCTACACAAAAGAATGCAGTTCAGTAGGTCATTTAGTCTTGTGCCTGTTTCAAGCAAGACATGGTAGAGGAAGATATAAAACCCATAAAATACACAATTTTGCAATGTATTTTAAAAAGACACTTGTTTTTGGTGATTAATTTTACTTTAATGTAGGTATTTGTGCAATGTCCTAGGTGTGCACAGTACTTTACACACACAAAAGAAAGGAGTTTGTAATCTAAATGATGTATAATACAGGCAAAGGGGCAGGAGAGCAGAAATGGAGACAACAGGAAAAAGTCATATGTCAATCATCCTAGTTTTGCAAGCAACGGGACTCTCTCATTTTCCATTGATTTCTGTGAGCACTGAGGGTGCTTAGCTCATCCTGGGAAGTAGTCACTGACTTGTAGGATCAGCCCCTTGCCTAATTTATTATTGTCATGCATCTTGCTAGCTGCAGGTGCATTCTACACTACTGGGGGGGGGCATGAAAAGGTCAACTGTCAATCCTGAGGCTGCATGGCGCTGGATGGATCTCAGATTACCTGAATTTACACCAGATGCCTATGTCCTCAGAGGCTATTCCAATAAGGATTGCTGTCTCAGGTGATATGGTCTGTGGCCAGTCACATGAAGAGGAGTGGAGTAGGAGCTCCTATTTTGTCACCCTGCCAATAAAGGACTCTCTTAGGTAGTTGAATTCTGCCTTTTGTTTGGATCTTCTGCATCAGGGAGCCAATGGATGGAAAGAAGGACCTGGGGAACTTTGGAGTGGAATTTCATTGCTTGAACTCCTTTTCTCCCCAGTGCACCAAACCTTGAGGCCCTTGCTCTCTCTGCACTGAGTTCTTATGGAGGGAACAAACACAAAATCAACAACTAAAGTGCTTAGCATTTAGTCTGAGCAAAGGAATGGTAGCTCACTGGATAAATGCAATGGTAATCTGAGAGAGGAAATAGACCGGGGTGGGCAAATTTTTTGGCCCGAGAACCACATCCACCATATAGTGGGCCACACATGGTGGCAGAGGGGCAGGGGTAAGGGAAGGGAAGGGGCTTATATAATAAATAGTAAATAATAAATAAAGTAAAATGAAAACCAAAATAAAATAAAACACATAAATGATAAATGAAATAAACTACTTTATTTATAAAAATAAATACACAAAATAAAAAGTGGAAAATAAAGTGAAAAAAAGGGGGAAAGTAAAATAAAATTCAAATGCTACGCTCCAGCTGGGGCCCTGTAGTGCTGGGGGGGAAAGGTTATTGCTGCACTGTGGCTAGAGCTCTCTACTGCCGCAGGGGAAGGGATGGAGCCTGGAAGGAGACCTGCGCAGTGCTGATCAGCTGAGCCAATCAGCTGTTGCTGTGCCCTGGCCTGGGGCTTCCAGTGATGCAGGAGAACCTAAGGGATGGAGCCAGGAAGGAAGAGTAGTGCCTCACTCCACCCAGGGCTCTGGTGGGTCCACGTGGTGGGAGGGGCCAGGGTGAGGAGGGGAAGAGACAGCTGTGCTTCAGGCCACAAGCAAGGCTAAGCTGATGGGCCAGATTAAAGGCTCCTGGCCCACGAGCCATAGTTTCCCCACCCCTGGAATAGACTAAATTGTTATCCCCAAATGTGAACAGGTGACGTCTTACAGAAAACATAAAATATACATGATGCAATGGACACACGAAGCTGCTGTTGTGAGAAGTCATAAAACGAGATTGTTATATAAGGTACAGCTCTTTTACTCCTGTTATATTTATGCCTGTTTTTAAGATTCCTTTACACTGCCAGAACATTGTAGATACGAAATGCTTCTGCTTAAAGCTTTATAGGTAACTCCTTTTGACAGCTGTAGTATGTTTTGTTTATTTCTACTGAGGTAGAATCCCATTCATGGACCAAGATCCCATTGTGGTAGGCCTTGTACAATAACGGAACAAAAAGATGGCCCCATAATGGACTATTATCCTGTTCTAGGGACTGGCTACTAGAGGTGAAAAAAAAAAAGACTTGATTACTGTGGATGTAATGTATAAGAATTGGGTAGTATCCCCTTAAATAATTTGTGAGCCTTCCAGGGATGCTCACTGTGTTCTATATTTCAGAAGGCACCAGAACCTTGCAGGATATATGTGTAGATAGGCATTGCAGGTTCTAAATGTTCAGTAAACATAGCTACTTCAACTCCATCCTGCCTGTGTGGTTCCTTCATGTTAGATATGCTGTGTAAAGGGCAAAAGGCATAACAGTGGGTTACACACGTTCAAGAGAAAGTTTCCTCCCATTTCTAGTTCTAGTACTTCCCTATATCTGCATGGTTTAGACGGCATCATTGCTAATTTCTAAAAGCTATATGTTCTACAGTCCTTATGTACCACAGCAGCCTGTGATTTCACATAAAAAAGGAAGTGCAACTATACACACAGGGCCCAACCCTGCTCCAACTGAAGGCAAAAGTAGTTTTGTTCCTGATTTGAGTTGGGAGCAGGATACGTCCCACAATAGCAATAAAGATTTCAGTGTCATTTGGAAAGGATAACATTTCACTTCTCAGCTTTGTGATTGGCTGGACTCTTTCTCTTGTCATATAACCCTAATTAATTTATATTGTGTGTGTCATGGGGGAAGACAAGATCCAGGCAGAAACCTTTGTAATGGGATTTTACCCTGAGCCAGGCAGAAATAATTAGCTAGATCCATCTTTTTCAGTTTCAATTGCTGTTCCTAAATGATTTATATTAGGAAGGTGAAATCATACACAGTCACACCTTGTCTCTACATGCTTTTCTTATCTCCTGATACAGAATTAAATTCTATATTCTTGTCTCCAGCAGAGGGTCAGAAATAATATTAAACTCACAGACATTCTGAGCCGGCTCATTCTTTATGCCACTCTCTCCGCACTGACTGTTAGACAATGTACACTCCTACATTTGAGTTTTCACATTCAGTTTCCCTATTTATTTTGATTTCTGTATGTACATGCTATTGTGAGATATTTAAATATAGTGTGTAGGGTGCTACAGACTCTTGTCCTGTTAATAATTGAGAGCTGGGAACGCAGATCCCTAAGTATCATACTGTTCACAAAATTTACCCCATTACACCAAAATTGTGATTATTATTTTACACACCACTGGCACCAACATTTTGTCTCTAATGCATACTTTATCTTCTCTCTAGCTGGGATAAACTCTCTCTAAAACTCTCTCTTATGAACCATTTCTCTCTGTCTTGCCCGATTTCCACCTCCTTTCATCTTAATTGGTGCTGCGCCCGAAATACAGATTTCTCTGCTAATTTTAGGCCACCTCCCAATCTGAAACATACTGCATCTCATGCCAGCCTATAGCCTTTCACCTTTCCCAGACACCCATGATAGGATCCTCATTGTTATATGCCAAGATAAGACTAACTAATTGGCCTTAACATTTGTCTTTGACATCCAGACAATACTTCTAGTCTCAGAATGCTTTCTGCTGAACTTCCTGTCAATATAAATGCACTCAGGGTGTCTCTCACTCTTCTAGTCTATTTCTTCCCCCTTCTTCTCAGAGCTTCCCCTTTTTTTACCATACTAAGCAATTATTCCTATTAATTATTCCACCTAACAGTAATTATCAGCAGTATGCACCCCCTGCCACATTAATAACATAGATCCCTAGGACACAGAGGAATTGGCTGGAAAGATTTGCTTTGCAATTTGGATGGCTCAGCAGGACAAGTTGTCCCTTTTTCCCCCATCTTCCTTTCTGAGAGGTCAGTTATTTGCAATCACTACACACTCTAGCCCCCTTTCAGGGTGGGCTAAAGTGGGTGCACTAAAAAACAGGAACTTGTATAGTACTGGTTAACGTGTAGACATAGACTGAACATGATCAGTGAATCAGGTTTCAGAGTTTAGTCTGAGATTCTTGAACAAATCAGCAAAGTCTCTAATCTAGACTCTGTTCTATTCATCTGTACTTCTCCATCTTCTATTGTCTGACGAAGTGGGATGTTTTACAATGAAAGTTCATGTGATAAATAAATTTGTTAGTCTTTAGACTAACTAGACTCCTTGTTTGTTTTAATCTAGACTCTGTTTAATTTGCATCTATATATAATTATGGGCCAAATACTGACATCTTTGTTTAGCTTCTAATCCTGCAGGGAGCAGAGGCGTATATCAGGATTGGGGCCTCAGATTTTTTCAGTCCTTCCTCACGTACAAATTCCATCGACAAAAAAACATGTAAGGATATGGCTCTATTTTGTGATCTGTAATTTGTCATTTTTAATCTTACTGCAGAACAGCAATGGTGTTTTTAATATTATATGCCTCTGTAGTATAAGTAAAAAGAAAAGAATAAAGACAAGAATTTAAAAAAAATCCAGTTGCAAAATGAAATAGTTAAAATATAATTCATTTTATTTACCCAAATTTGCATACAATTTGTCTAGGCTGCAAAGTTTTTGAATGACATTATAGTAAAAACAGAGTGCTCTGTCTAAATCCCTTCAAAACCCAATAAAGCAGGTGAGAGGGAACCATAATGGAACTGAAGCTGTCAATGCATTTGGTTTTTTAAATTTTAACAGGTTTTTGGCTATTGAGAAACAAAAACCAAGTGCTACATGAATAGCTTCCGACAGGGGTATTGGAACCCATCTGGCTTATGGATCACCCACTTTTGTTGCTGTTGTTTGTTTTAGCCTGAGTTTGTACACAGTTGTAACACTAGTGTAACTTCTGGGTCCTGGAACTGCAAACGGGCAGCTCGAGTCCAAACAGCTGCCATATAAAGTGTGAGTTTGTGAAAGATAAAATGCATTTTTGACCCAGTACACACAAGATATACCAGTGGCAGGCATACTGGGTGAAGGAAAGCCTGTATCAATGTCAAAGTGTTGCTGCCACCTGACTCCAGTTGGTTCCAAATGAGCAACTCTAGACATAAGCGAGTTTTCAGAGACAAGAGATGAGGCAGGATGTGAGACTGTATCATTTCAGGGGTGATATTTAAGGAAGTTATACAAGGTTAAAATAATACCAAGTGCCTTTCAATAACAATGGAAATACTTTATATATACCAGCTTCATAATTTAAAAAATCATGGTATAATTGTTGATGATAATACCAATGATTAAAAAAAACCTCACTCTTTCACAAATTTCTTTAAATAAGCGTCTCTCAACATTGGGGGAATTTGTTCTCTCAGTGTGCTTCATTAGTGTAGCTTACCACCACAAAAACTGGCTGTATTGAGAAAGATTGCACCATTATCAAATAATTAGGAGTGCCTTAGCAGGTGCATACACTTACCTTTGTAATTAAATCCTTGTTAAAACACCAAAATCCAGAGACTTTAAATGGTTGCCTGATCCCAGAGGAGGTAGCCCAGAAAGTTATTCTATAAGGTAGACATCATTTGGGAGCAGTGATATTGAGCAGAGAATCGTTGCCTCTTGGGATGTTTACAAAGCACATCTGCACACATCATGAGATGCAATAAAAATTGCAATGACAATATGAAGCAAACACCTACCATACAAAAAACCAGGCCAGTGAAGCATGAGACTGCGTGGAATCATATGCTGTGCAACGGAGCTTTCAGACTTCCACTGTTTCCAAAAAGTTACAGATATATCCCAAACAATAACAATTAATTATGATAATTAATAATTATTAAATGTTGGTTGGTTTACTGTTTGCTGCAAAGAACTGAACAATAAAAATAGATCTATCTGACTCCATTCCTGAACTTAGCCTCTGAAATCTTATCAGAGTGGCATAAAAAGGTAAAATGGCTGCATCTTCAACAATTTTAGGAGGACTTTCAACTGTAAATAAAACTGTAAGATAACAATTATAGTGCCAATACTCTCACACAATCCTAGAATCAAATGTGTGTTATATTATAGCTATGTTTTCATATACATCTACAAATTTAGAGATATGAAGATATCTGCCAGTAAAAAAAATCCAGCCACAGGATTAGCTGATATAATTATCTTCATTTACTTGACATTTTTATTGTTGGCACCAGAACTGATCTACCAGATGTGTGCATAATTATTTAGTTGCTGAGAGGTAGTAGTTCTTTTGCCTTAAAGAATATAATGAATATCTCTTATCATTTTAGCTGACTACCTACATTCAGCCTCCAAGATTCACAATTTATTGAATCAGAAACCTGATCCAAACTTTGGTTTCAGAATGCAATGGGCAAAACAATATAAACATGATCAAGTATCTCAAGAAGATCGGAACAAATTTGATGTCCAGGGCTCAAAAGTGCTCCAGGGACTAATGGGCCAGGGTCCTTTCATACAAATAATTCACATTTGGAGCTGGCTGGAAATTTTTAACCAGAAAACAATGATTCGTCAAAACTGAAACTCTTCACAGGAAAGGGTCAATTTAGATTAAACTTTCATGGGAAGGTTTCTCAGGTCCAGGATGGCATTTGTGGTGAAAATCAGAGAGACAGAGAGAGCACTTTATTCGTAGAATCTACAAGATTCCCAGGAATATTGACCTAAGCCAAAAATAGTAGATGAAGTGCTGACAAAAATAGTCATACTTTTTTGCTGTGGGACTTTTATAGAATAGCCAGTGTCTGGAATGGTGTTCTTAGGCAAGTGGAGTAAATCCTTGAAATCAATTAAACTGCAGACATGCTAGCACTGGACTGCAACTTTTTACACAGTTTGTATAAATGGGCAAAGAGATGATTCCTGACGGTAGTACGGGCAGCCAAAAATTTTATTGATGAACTTCAAAAACAAAACTACAGCATGTATTGATGTATGGACTATTGCCCTTCTGGATATAGCTAAATATGTGAACTCCCTTTACTTGTATTACTAAAAAAGACATCAATGATCTCACATGAAAATGGTTTGAGGAGTTTAATTATGAATAGCTGGCATCTGGGAAGGCCTTCTTTGCACTTGCCCTTAACACATGTTCATGTAGTCTAACTGTGATTCAGATTTAAGTATGAACAGCATCAGCTGAGGTGTTTTCTTTATAATTTTTTTTTGCTTGTTTGTTTTTTCTATTCTCACCCAAATTCATTTTCTCTTTTCTTTTCTAGAATCTCTTTGTGTAACTCAGATGCTGTTATAATGTTGTTTACTTAACTGGTGCAATCCCTTGATACTCAATTTTCTACATTCTATAGATAAGACTGACTTTTTCTGATTTGGAAATTCTATGAAATTTTAATGAGAAAAAAGAATAAATACAGCACAACTCTCTTATTCAGAGCCATTTTTCAGTGAGACTGAGATGCTACCCCTCAATGCTAGGTTAATGTCCTACAGCCTGGATCCACAAATGGACTTGGAGATGGAAACACCTTGAAAATCCTTGAGATCCACAAACCCTGACTTAGACATGTAGGTTCCCTGTACAATGAATGGAGAGAGATAGGCACCTGAGGATCTACAAAAGCCAGCACACTAAGCAAGGAGCACCTGAGTTAGCCAATGGGAGAGGCTAAAAAGAGGGGTGTGTCTTAAACACCATGCTCCTCATAGAGTTAAATGCCTCAGTCCAGGCTGCAGGGAGGCAACCATCTCAGCTGGGAACCCTCTCCCAGAGCAAGGTATTTTAGGCACACAAATTGTTTCTTGTAAGAAATGGAGGAAATATAAGGGAGCTACTCTTGGTAAGTTTTAGACCAATGAGTTGAGCACTCCCACAGGATGCAGGTGTAAGCATGTAAGCTTGGGGGAGGATGTAAGCAAGGATGATGTCTTGCTTAGTAGCTAAAAGTGGAGCACCCTATTTGCATGGACTTTGTATTTGCATGAGTATATAGCACAACTACACTGTATACAGATGAATCTGCCCAGGTGCTGGGCATGATGGGAAATGGTATGTGTGGCTGATTCAAATACTTGAAATCTTGTGTTGTCTTTTCATGACATGCTGCCCTATAAACTGTGTCACCATCAGCACACAGAAACCAGAAAAGTGGCCAACTCTTTTTCTCAGGGCTTGCCTACACGAGCACCGTAATCCGCATTAAAAAACATTACCGCGCGTTAAGAAGCAAACTGTACAGACGTGAAATGTTGTTGCTGCGCACTAAGCGCCTTGTTGCTGCGCATTCCAACAACCACTCCGGCGAGAGTGGTAACAGCTGTTGCGTATCAGCTGCTGCGCGTTTGTGCTCGTGTGTTCGCTTTCCGCGCATTGATCTGCCTCCGGAAATGTCCCATCATTCCCAAGCCGTCCTCTCTGTGCTTCCCCCCACCCTCTCTTTGGCAGTGACAAAACTGTCCCCGCCTACAGAGGGGAGATGTGACGGGATGCAACATGTATGTCCAGATGTGAAGCATGATACAGGGTTCAGACTCTCAGAACTCTCTCTAGCACAGTGGCTGGAGGTTTACATGACAAAGGGAATGCTAATACCCTCCCTGGCTCAGGTCGAAGTGAAGAGAATCTCCCAACAGGACAGTGGGAGGAGGGGCTGTCAGCAGTTGTTTACAACAAAGACACAGAGACTGTGTGAGGGGAGAAGCTGCAGGCTGACTCCAAGCGCGTACTCAGGGAAAGTGGAACGCTGGGATACGTGCCCAGAATTCAGTTCGCTAATGCGCATCACAGCGAGGAATCCTGTGACGTAACAAGGAGCGACGTGTGTACAAGGTACAGCGCAATAAAATCCACATGCTTCTTACAGCGCAGTTCAGAAGTTGCGCTCTAATTTGATCGTGTAGAATAAGCCTCAGTCTTGTAAAGGCAGATGGGTGGGGTGGTATCAGCTCCACTGAAGAACTGTGCCTTAGGCTATGTCTAAGCCCCCTAACCCTTGTTAAAAGGTAGACTTAATGACTCCATGCAGAGTCTTTTGTTATTTTAATCAGAGAGCAGTCTCTGGTTTTCTGAAGCTGAAGTCTGGAGCTGAAATCACTAGAGGGTTGAAATCCTCTCTAAGAGCTGAATTCACTGAGGAGTTGAGTGAGGCCCAGCAGAAGAGCATGTTGTGAGCAGCCAGTAGCAAGTGTGAGTGGTCAGTGTTTTGCACCAGCAGGCAGTGCAAGTGGCCGGTGAAGGGCATGAGTGACTAGCGGGCAGTGCAAGAGGCCAGTGAAAGGTGTGAGTGGCCAGTGGGAGATGCTAGTGGCAGGCATGAGGGACCAGTGGGAGGTGCCAGTGGCCAGTGAAAGGCATGAGTGACCAGTGGGGGGTGCCAGCGGGTGAAATGAGCAGACCCCAAGATGGCAGATGACAACTGGAGGGGATGGGCTGGGGGCCCGCCTTTGAGAGATGGACAGCTAAAACTATGGTGGTCAGTATGGAGGTAATGGAGAAGTGAAGAACGCACTATGTACACTAGGGTGGGGTGAGTTCTGCCTATTGGTTTTTGAGGGAATCCAATCCTGCACTGTGTCTCCAAATTAGTGCTGGTGTTAATATTGCCTCTGTATATTCTCTCTGTTACTATTAAAAGTTTTATGTACTTGCCTCAGACTCATGCTTGCGAGAGGGGAAGCACTGCTCTCTATGGGGGCCCAGGGAATAGTGTGTGATTTCCCAGGAGACTGAGTGGGGGCTTGAGATGGTTGGTATTTGTAACATTGTGTGGAACCCCTAGCTATAGAATCCAGCTTTTTGCTGCTGCCATCTTGGTCAGATGGAAGGGTTACACGGGAGTTTCAATTGCCCCCTCTGCCTGATGAAAAATGATTTAGACAAGGTCCACTCAAAAACCCAAAATCCTGAAGAGTGCCCAAACCACTGGCTATGGACTATCTGATGATGTGGCTTCCTCAGTCACTCCTACTGAAGCTGTTCCACTGTGGAAAAACAAACACTCATTGGAGCAGGGGGACTGGAATCCAGGTGTGTCCCCCACACAGCAGGGCTGGATTAACTGGCCTGGGGGCCCCAGGCTGCCCCCCCACCATGGGGGGGACCTCCTGCATGAGCTCCCCCTCACTGCGGGCCCCCCTGTTGCTGGGGTAGAGGCCTGGGGCCAGAGGGTGCTCCCGGCCCCGCTCTGCCCAGTCTGCAGGGCAGAGGGGGCCAGCTGGTGTGCACCATGGTATGGAGCGGTGGAAGTGCCGCCGCGAGCCACACCTACCTCCCTACCTTCCCACCCTCCCGGGGCAGAGAGTACAGGGGCTGGCCCATTCCAATCTGCCCCCGGGGTGAGCCAGCCAGCCCAGAGGCAGGGCAGGCACTCAGAGCCCAGTCTCTGGCTCTAGAGCCTGCCCCCCCAGCCCTGACAGGTAAGGAGTGCTCTCAGTGCTCCTGCCCTGGCTGTGCTGAGCCAGGCAGGGCCCGATTATCTGAAGGGGTTTCAGCCTGGGGCCCCCCTTTTGGCCAGGGCCCGGGGCTTAACTCCCTAAAGCTCCTTTGATAATCCAGCCCTGCCACACAGGTGGGTGCCCTAACCATCACACTTATAGAGTCATTCTCACTCTCTTTCTCTGGCTCCCTTTGTAAAAAGCACTACAGCTTCAACAGGAGAGATTGAGGAAGTCCCCACATCAAATTATCTTGTAGACTGGGGTTAGAGCATTCTCCTGTGAGGTAGGATTTGAACAGGCAACTCCCTTCTCCCCATCAGACTTGAGCCTGCATGAGTGCTCTAACCGCTTGACAAAAAAGTATTAGGAAGGCAGTCCCTCCTTTTGGATTCTGAAGAGCATTCATTTCAGCTCAGGCTCTAGAGGCAACATAGGCATTCTACTGCCTATTTTTACCTGGATCATGCTCATACGTAGGTGAGAGTCTGCATTCTTAGAGTGAGGCATTGTGCATATGCTCATAAGCAGGAATGTAGGCACCTATGGAACCTTTCCAGTGAAAATGTAGGTGCTGAGTAAGTGAGTAAGTCCAGCTGCCTACAGGGTTAGGCAGCAGCCAGCCAGGGATTTTGTTTATTGCAATGGTACCTAAATTTGAGGATTAGGTGCCTAAGTCCCTTTCTGGGCCTGCATGGGGAGACTTTCATAAACTACTTCCAGCTCACTGGAGTCTCTCTCCAGATACTCCCATTCCCAGGATTCCCTATTTTAGATCCTTAGATTGCTAAGTGAAAAGGCCAGAAGAACTATTGTGATCATCTAGTCTGATCTCCTGTAGATGTATTGATGCACAGCTGTCCACCACACCAGGGTGACTACTATGTCCCAAGTCTGACATTGAACTACTCACTGCTAGTTTCACATCTAGACTCTGGTTATATTAAGAGAATTTTCTAAAAATTTCCTGCCATTAATTCAAGTTCAGCTCCCTCAGTGTTAGCAGCATTGGAAGCCCTATTGTAGCCAGGCTGATGGCACCATTTATAGCACTGTACGGATTAAACCTGCTGTGAGTAGGATGAGATGCTATGGTGTTGGTGTTGGCACTTGGCCTACATTAGATCTCCCAATGTGGAGTTGAGCCAGTTCAGCAACAGTGGGAAACCTGTAGAAAAATTCCTTTGAGCAGTGTTGCAGGGTGAGTTGGCTCTTTAAAAAGATTAGGGTTTATCCCACCTTCCCAGTTGAAGGGAATAAGTCCTGGGTCACATGGTAGAAGATGATGACTCACAAGTAGGCCTATTGGGAGATAAAGATCAGCGTGAGTTCACAGAGCAAATGAGAGACCAAAAGGGAGTAAAAAGGCTGTTCTTGGTTGCCTGAGTGTTCACTCTTGCTGGAGGAAGGCTGGAAGTTGGTGGCTAGAGGAAAACTTCTGTGGAACAGAATAGAAAGACTCTGTTTAATCTCCAGGCAGAGGGTTTGGGGACTGAGACCTGCAGGGAACAGAGAGGCTTCTGCAGGAGACCATAGGGCAGGGCAAATATGTAGTTTTTATGCCAAACTTCTGTTGAACTATTTTATGCTGAAAAAGAAAACCCTCCCTCCGAAGAAGAGGGAGGGAAAGCTTAATGCTGTTAGGAGGGTTTTCATACACTGGAAGCTTGAGTGGGCCCAATGACTTGAAGTCAATCATGTCAACACCTCTGAAACATAGCAAAAATAGCTGTTGATTCCAATATAAAAACTGCTGTTGATCACACACTATTTTAAAATGTACTATTGGTGCACATCCAAAGCATATAGTGAAATCTACAGTGAATGACATTGGTGTCCAATTGCACCTGATCTGAATAGTCACCTCAATTTCAATCAAGGACACTCCTACACATTGGAAAAAATGTGGTTCTTGTCATCTTTAGAAATCATCCTCTTTACGCTGTCTAATTCAGACAGCAGGTTGAGATTACAGTTTGGGTCAGTCTTCATCTTCCTGAGGGCACTCTCAAAGTATGTCAGTCTCTGGGTACTGAAAACCTTTAAGGTACTATGAGAAGGCAAGAAGCTGGGAGCTCCTCTGTGAAGCCACTAACAGTTGTTACTGAACTGAGTGATATTCTGGTTGAAGGAGAAGTTAGTGTGAGGATGTAGCAGTACCCTTCAGCACAAGTGATATCAGTGGTCATTACATTGCATTACGTACGTCTATGACCATATCACCACAAACCTTTCCTAGCTGGATCCCCCATTTTGTAGGAGACTATTCTCCAGTAGTTGCCCTTTCAAATCTGGAGGAAACAACCAGGGACAGCCCTAAAATAATAGTCCCCTCTGAAGGCAGCTCAGGACAATGCCCCACAATTTCCTCTCTTGTCCAGTAAATGGAAAACCTGACACTTTTTTCTTGCCCCCATCCCCTCCACCGGTCCTGGGCTTTAAGACAATAGGATTTTTCCCTGCCTTGAAATGCTTTGGTTCCTGTCATGTTTTTGCTGGGGCATCTCTTTCTCTAATGTACAATGTAAAACTTAGCAGACCTTTAAGCATAGCACCACACTTTCACGAATCACTGGCTGAATAAATCATTATTTTGCCCAATAATGTGAGAATGTGACATGATTTTTAATAGCCTGATATTTATGTAGTTTAGTAATTTGTACCTTTGAATTTAGATACATGGAAAACATTTTTTAATCTTTCCTTCTTGAGTGGATACAGAATCTTGGCTGAACCTAGGCATATTGGGTCTATAGCCTACTTTTTTTTAACATGATAAATGTCTGAAAGAGAGAAAATGGAGACGCATTCAGCCTGGTGCTATATTTTAAACCTAAAGGAAGAGGAAGTTCCTCAAATCAATCAGTAGCAAACCTCCTTAGCTGACCATGAGGCAGAATTGAACTCTTGGGAAGAGGATCTTTCTGCTCAAAGGGTTAGGGGGCATGCCTCCAGAGCAGAGGAGTAGCTACGTACGATCCTGGTTGAGCAACACCCCAGCCTCTTTGAAAGCAGGCCACCCAATCACAACCTCTCCGGTTTCCTGGAGAGAATTGGGCAGCTTTTGGCTGCTTGCCTGAACGTCCTGCTTCTGGCCATGTAATTAGAAGCCAGACGTTCAGGAAGCAATGGGCCAAAAGCTGCCCGATGCGCCGGTTGCTACATAGCAAGTAAAGCTACCTAGCAACTGGAGTCTGCAGCTTCTGAATTTCCTGCTTCTGGTCAGAAGCAGGAAGTGGCCTGGGCCCACCCAGATGACTCACAGGCCCCACCAGAAAATCAAGTCTGGCTACACCCCTGCTCCAGAGGGAATTAGTATGCAGCAAAAACAAGGGTGTTAATCTACAGTGTACCAGCTTGATACATGCTAACTCCCCATGTGGACACTGCCATAGCGCAAAGCAAGGCAGCAAACTGTGACTTTGTTTACTACGTTCTGAAGCAGCGGTAAAGTGATGATGACATAGGTGCTTTGATGCGAGCACATTAGTGTATGTGTTGTGGGTTTTGAATCTTCAGAGCTCTGGGAAGAATGCAGATGACCTATATAAATAAGGAGTCTTGAATACTCTGCATTAAAATGAGAAAAATACATGCACAGAATTCTGACCTGTTGGAGACCAAAACTTAAAATGCATACAAGACATATAAGGTGCGTCTACACTTACAAGTTACGTCGACTTAAGGAGGCTTAAGACAACATAAACTACTCCACGTCCACACTAGGCTTTCCTTAAGTCGACTTAAGCATTTCCTTAAGTCGACTTAAGGAAAAGTTAAGTTGACTTAACACCTTCTTTTAGGTCGACTTAACGCTTAAGTCAATCTTATTAGGTCGATTTAAGCCAGTGTGGATGGGGATTAGCGCCTAAATCAACCTTATTAAGTCGACTTAAAGTGTTAAACCAACTTAATATGGTCGAAAAGGGGCTATGTCTACACTAGAAAAGTTGTCAACTTTTGTTAAGTCATCTTAAGAAAGTCAACTTAGCTTTTCTAGTGTAGACAGCCATAGATATTAAGTTGAGTATAGCTTTTGTAAAATGATTTGTGAAATTTATACAGGGAATCTTGGAATTCTTCCTTGGTCCATAAATAGTTGTATAGAGTAAGTTTTTCTTCCTAACTTTTTGTTGGTGGGAAGTAGTATAGATAGAATGGAGAAGGATGTGAGCCCACTCAAATACCTTAAGCATTATTATTTGCCATGTAATGCAGAAGAGAAATAAAATATTGGAAAAAAATGAGCACCAGCAATGGCATCCTAAATCAACATCTCACAGAGTGTGCTACTGCACTTAGTAGAAAACCCTAGCATTCTTCTATTATTAAATTTCTATTGTGACAAACAGGCCTACAAAATACCTTGAGGTTGAATAGTTCAGGGACTTGGTCACAGGATCACAAAGCCTTTCACTTCCAGGTCATTGGCTCAAATTGAGCTCAAACAACTAATGAAATGACTCAAAATGAGTCCCATCAAACAGATGTTCAGTGGTTTATGAAAGTTCCATTCTCTGTGATGGAATGTGGTTGCCATTCAACAGTGCACAGCGACACTGCTCAATATCTTAGGACATAAAGTGAAGAAGAATACGATAGCCAGATGAAACTATTTCCAGAGTCAGGGTGGAGAAGAGATTGGTCTCAGCAGGCAGAGTATAGTGAGAACACTAGGGTCAACATCCCTGCTCTTTACAGAAAGTGCCATAGGATTTTAATGAACTCCTCAGAAAAAGAGCAGCAAAATGTACTTTATCAGCACACCGAGTGATGTTTCACAGTTCATTCTGGGAAAAGGCTGCCAACTTCTGAAGTCTGTCACGAAAAGACTGGCCCAGCCCTGCTTGGTTTGGGAGATCTGATGAGTTTACAGCTTGACTGGGTGTAGTTTTGGTGACATTGGTTGCCAGAAGCCATACTAGAAGTAATCTTTGTATGTGTAAGAGAAAGATATATTGTTCTTTGGCTTCCTATCCATATACTGGTGGCACATGTAGGAACTTATCCTCAACCTATCTATATCTTATTTTCAGGATAAAGCTACTGTACTTACGCGCAATGTACTGACTCAGGAAAAACTTTGGTGTCTTTGGTTCATTGTGCTGCAAGAGATTTTGTAAGTCATTATTATTTTCAGAGGACTATATATTCAGGAGAATCATCTCTGCCACATCTCAGTTCATAGATAGTAGTGCTGGATGGTTTTTCTAAAAAAATATTTTGCCTTTGTCTTTCAAAATCCTGAGGAAATGAAGTTGTATTTTCCCATTCTATTTCCTAAATTCCTTTTTGGAGCTGTTGGTGGAAAGGTTGATGTATTAGAGCCTTGTGCCAATTACACAGTGAAAATAGAAGATACTTCAGACTCGTGGTTATGCAAATCAAAGGGGTTTCCTCTTTCCCAGCCTGTTCATCTTCTTTGGTGCAAGTTCTTCTAGGCTGTTATTTAGCAGATGGTGCAGTAGATATGCCATGCAAAATCATAGAATCAAATATTTAATTTGAATGAGTACATTAAAGATTACCCACTTCTCCCTTCAAATTATCTACATTTTGCAGTAAACACAGAAGGCATGGTTTGGATTATGACTGTTCTTATAAAAAGGACTCCCACCAGCAGATATTGCAAACCTTCTTTAGTGGGAGTTTGCTGTCAGGTACTCAGTACCAAAGTAACTAAAAAGGTTTGGCTCAATTCTGTGAAAAGTTTTTGTTCTGGTTTTATTTTATATGAATTAATCATCCAATTCTAGTAGAGTGGCACCCCATCTAATATAGTGGAATGGAAGTTGTAGAATTTATTTGAATAATCTGAGGTGTGGGCAAGGAGAGGACTTATGATGTACGTTTGAGGAATATAATATGAAACACTAGTTAACCACCAGTTAAGAGCTCTTTTTGTTATGATGGTACAATGCATATGTTCAATAGCAGCCAGATCCCACGGTGTCTGAGCCAAGTTCCTAAAACAGACTTTCATTCTCATGCTGTGATGTGAAATGTATCCATTGTTAGTCCTGAAACATGAGGACTGAAGACTTATTGAGGATACTTTATTTATTTTTTTAAATGACTTTTTCATTACAAAAATATTACTTTTTTGGTATAAATATGGAAGTTGAGGTCACCCAACTAAAGAAGTGTCTGGCTGTGGTAAGAGTTGAGAGATCTGACTTACGAGCAGCAAGAGCTGGTTCCAGAAGTATCTGAAAAGAAAAGAAAATGAGGGTGCTTGCAGCAGCAGCCTCTGACATCACATACTTACTACTATGAGCATGTAAAATAGGATGGTGCTCCTAGCAAAGAGAAGTAGGACTACAATGCTACTATAGCAGCATTTCCCAAAGTCTGTATCTTGTGAATTGTGCACGTTACCTAAGGATGACTGAAGAGATTTGCTTAAAATTATAAGAAGCCAAAAAGTCACCCAAAATTTGAAATGGACCCACATTAGATGTTTTCCGACATTTAAACAAGTTTAGCTAACTCAAAAAAATAAAAATAATTTTGAATGCCTCAGAACTTATCAATTTTAGCATCCAAATATTACAAGAGTTCTGATTTAATGATATTTCTGACCCAACTGGAAGTGTGAGTACCAAAATTACATGTAACAGTCTTTTCTCATCACCCTCCTCTTTGAATGGCTCCAGACAGATCATATGTAAACATCTTATTGCATAGCCCTATCCTGGTTTATATTTCATGTCTCATTTCTTAACATTTTCCCTCGTACCCTCTATTCTGCAGCTTTGGTACCTCTTTGTTCCTTTTCTTCATCTCTGTACCTTTTTCCATGCTGCAACTTCATTGCCAAAAAAATATCTCTATCCCAGTGCATCAGGGTCCCACAGTCTCCTCATTAAAACTCCTTCTAAAGATTCTAGTCCTCTGTGAAGACCCACCAACACTACCTTTTCACTTCAACATTATAAAATCAGGGACAAAAGGAACATTAAAAATATATATACTAGAATAAGAGCTTCTTGTGGGTATCCCAGTGTTTTTTTGTATTGTCCCTCTTTTAGATTGCAAAGCTCTTTGGGGTAGACACTCTCTTTATTAGTGGCTTGTATAGGACCAAGAATGCTCTCTGCATTTGTATAGATAGATAGTTTTGAGTCTTCCACTTGGCCAAACACATTCATTCCACTGCTACCAGCAGCACTGAATGCTACAGGTCAATGCGACTTCTCTTACCATACATATCATCGATACATTTCATCTCCAAGTAAAGGACTTTTGAGTAGTAAGTGATATGTGCAAAAGCTGAAATCTAAAAGAACATAAAGCAGAAGTCTCATCACCGTCCCATTGACTTACAGTTCCAGAGAACAATGAATATGTTCAGTACAAACACAGTGAAAGAGCTTGATGGTTTACGCTTTAACTGTACATTGATTTTTTTTTTTCAGTACTTTTAAAAAATACAGCCAACTGGATTAACTAGGTAAAGAAACTTTTACTATTGGGTCATTAGGTCAAACCTGAAATAGGGTTGGTAGTGACCAACGGTTGTTACTTTAGCATTACAATTTGATTAAGACCGAGACAGACAGAGATCTTTAACAAATTGAAGACAATACTTTAGCATTTCTTTGGCTCTACAAGGCATACACAACTATGCCAAATTTGCTGACCTCCAAAGTCAAGCTGATAAAGAGCTAGATGGTTGTCTAGTGTTCAAGTATTTGGCTGTGTAACTTTCTGACACTAAACAGAATATAGAGACAGATCGACAGGTTGACTCAATTAATTTACAGTTACTATCTCACAACTGTTTGGTGGCCTTAATCCAGTTCCTAGAGGACAGGTGTTCCCATCACAGAAATCACCATCACAATTGGTAGTAGTAACTATTTGATACAACTGTGGACAGTCACAGAGGAGAGGACAAGGACTGAATGAGCACAGAGACGAAACTATTCTTTCACTCTTAAAGGTGGTCTCTTCAGTTCAGGATAGCCAGCGTAATGTGTAGAAAAGTTTTGCTGGACTGCTCGTGCAGCATGTATACTGGTACTTGTGTTCCAGTAATCTGACAACTTCAACAAGTACTACATTCACTGAGAGTTTTATATAATTCTTAAAGAAAACTCCTCTCTACACTTTATTTTCACTTCCCCCCCCCCTTTTTTTTCCAATCCATTTTTTGTTTGGCTTCATTTTTATTTTGTGACAAGATGAACTCAACATACTTTAAATAACTTATAGTGGCAAAGAGTGTGTCAGAATGCAAGTGTAGATTTAAAGGGACATATTTTCAAAGGAAGAAGTAACTGGTACATTTGCAGAAATGAGCTCACACCCAAACTGGCCACAGACCACCCAATTCCCCATTTTTACAACTGGAATATTCGCATATGGGAACAGGGATAGTTACTTGTTTTGTGGAGATCTGCAGGTATATTTATTACATAAATGGGGTTTTATCTTTTGCAAATGTCCACTCTGTTTCCCAGCTGATTTTCAGGATAAGCTGAAAAGTATTAAAAACACAAAAGAAAGAAAGCAATAAACCTGCCACCTGCAGCTGAGATTTCCATTTTGTCAAGGATCCCACTGCTCTGAACAACCCTGAATATGACTTTTGAGGAGGAGTGAGGTGTGTGTAATTTTTTGCCTGTTTTTACTGCTGCAAGTGTTTTACTATGTCCACCAGCAATAACATCCCAACTTTATGTAAGTTACTCTTGAACATTAATCCACACATGGAAAAGTCAATAATTATGTAAGAAAATTACCCCTACCATTTAAAATGTAGAAAACAAAGATTCAATCACTCTCCTATTCTCTTCACAATCCAGAAGTCCAACGGTATGTTCAGGACTAAACAAAGCAATGAAAGAGCTATTTTACGGTTTATACTTCAATTGTACTTCATTGATTTTTTTTTTTTAAATACTTTTAGCATGTACAGAATAATGACCAACAGCATGAATCCTGAGTGCAATTAGTTAAGAGACACCAAATACTTTGCAAGCAGTGGCAGGAAAAAATAAAAAGATGAAATGTTGCTCAAGCACAAGGATATCCTAATTCTGGCTCTGTATGCTGTATGCAATAACATGAGAAATCCTACCTTTTCCAATACAAAAGGATTCACGATGAACAGATATGAGTCAAATGTATTTGTCTGACAAAAAGCACTTACATGGTAAACAGCTGCTGCAGCAGAAGATGCTCGTTGGCTGTCATTTTAGTTTGAAAGGTGCCATTAACATTAATTTTGACAAATATCCTCTCCGTGGGGAATCTGAGCCTGATCCAGCAGCTTTTTACTCATGTGAGTAATCCTTATTTATATGAAGAGTCCTGACTTTCACCTAGAACAGAGATCAGAACAGGACTTTGAGTCTGACTTATTAGAGAATAAGAAAAGCAAAGAAAGCATGAACAAATGTAATTCTGCATCAGGGAGAGTATAGTGTGTCACTCTGTATAAACTGCTTACAAAACTGCCCCCCCTCCTGACTCGCTGGGAATTTCCATACAGTTAAAGATACAGTGCACAGCAAAGAGAATCATGGCATTTCTCCCTTTTTTGTATCGCTACATATGTCACATTACTCATATGAGTAGTCTTGGTGGGATTACTGACATGAGTAAGGATGGCAGGAACCTGACCCTTCTTTTGCAGCTATTTATCTGGGCAATGCCCTTCTGATACTCTCATGAAAAAAAGTTCTGCTTGGAGTACCTTCCTCTGAAGAAATTCAGTTGAGTTCTTTTTGAGCTGTGAATCTTCCCGTACCCTTTGTGAGGAGTCCTTAATATTGTATGTGAAGAGTTCTTAGGCAGTGTTTGAATTGCAATACACATTCCAGTTTAGACTGCATACGTTCCCAAATAACATGATTTAGGATAGGAAGAAGGGAACTTCAGTGAGTTGTGATTGACCTCTCCTCAATTGAACAAGTTCGCCCCACAGCTTTTCTCGTTGTACAGAAAATATTAGATAACTACTAAATAATACTCCACCTGCCAGAGTCTATGGATACATCAGTTCTGGTTACAGGATGTAAAAAAAATATACATATAGCTAGGTGGGGCCAGTCTTTGAGTTGTGATGGTTGGTAGAACTGTGAAGCCTAACTAAGCTCCATGGCTATGTCTACACTTACTAAAGTTAGTTCGAATTAGTTAATTCAAACTAATTTTAGTTAGTTCGAATTAACTTAATTCAAAATAGCAAAATTTAGTTCGAACTAAGCAAGTGCCATTCATGGCACTTGCTTAGTTTGAATTAGCGAATTGCATTGAGTTCAATGGGCCGGTTAGTTTGAACTAAGCAATTAGTTCGAACTAACATGGCCACATTGGTTAATTCGAACTAACTAGTTCGAATTAACCCTTACTTTGAATAGCATGTTTGAATTTATTAGTTCGAATTAAGGAAGCCCTTATTTTGAACTAATGAAAGCCTAGTGTAGCTATGGCTTAAGTTAGTTCGAATTAAGCTTCCTTAATTCGAACTAACTTGACAGTGTAGACATAGCATGATAGTGCAAACTCAGCAAATCCCAAATAACCTCATCTTCTCCATGGTGGCTGCATAATAATGTTTATGCTGCTGTCCAGTCCGTTCCCCTTCCTATGGGAGGAATTCACCGCCCCCCCCCCTCCCTGGGTCCATGCAGGTGATGTTGGAAAAGCATTGAGTTATATCCAATGCCTTCTGAACTCCATGGGATAGTCAATGGGAGGGTCCATCTCTAGTGGCCATTCAGCATGGAAGATTGAATAGGCCAGCACCTGCCACAGTGATGATTTCCTGGCTGACAACTCCAGAATTCTTACCCAGAAATGAAATTGGGGATTCATCAGGATGAAAAACAAACAAAAAAATTTCACCATGGAGATCTGGAGGGAGAAGGGGGGAATCTCCATATCCTCCAGGCAAAGCAACAATATTTATTTTCTTCCCATTTCTATTAGAAGACCATCTCTTATTCTGCTCCCTCTCTCCCTTCAGAGCAGCTTGTTAATTTCTAATAAGTAATTTATTTACAGAGAAGATTGATTTGGCTTGTGTTGGTGTCTCAAGTCATTAGCTCTTCATCCAAAAAGTTCTTCCTCATCTCTGTTGCATTTTATACATTTTATACCATGACAGTTTTTGCCAGGAGAGAAGAAAATGATGTTGAGAAAGGAAAACTGAATTGGATAAATCACAGCAATATTTTTGGAGAGGCATACATTACCTTTATTGTCCTCTGTCCCTTCCTTACAAATGATATGGCCCTCTAATTCAACCACTTCAGGAACTTCCATCTACTTCCTTCCAGGGGACCAATCTTGTACCCCTGACTCCAATGGGCTGCTTATGAAATGAGGAAAAAAAGATCCCTGACTGCATTCTGGCAGTTGTAAGCAACCATGATACGTTGGAAACTTTTCTACTGTTTTGCTTGGGCTGATTTCTCTGTGCACCTGGGGTTAACAAAGCACTACATTGGATGATGGCCTTCTTCCAAAGGTTCCTTCTTGTGAAATGCTCTTTCACATCAACATGAGATACAGAAAGTAATCAGGGAAGCTGAAGTGGGTCAACAACTTGAAAACACATACAGTGATGCTACAGAAGAAGCATTGTAGAAAATGATAAATGACATGAGCAACTACTGGAGGCTTTCCAATTGAATCTATTATATATATTGCGGTGACACTCTCTCTCTCTCTCAAGAGAGTCACCACAATGACTCAGCTCAAGTAGTGCCCCCTTGTGGGCCTTTGCTGCATCCTTCCACAGTCTAACCTACAAGGTCTTCATATCACACAGTTCAATCACTGTTGGATACTCCTTGGTCAGAGACTCAATGCTTCTTCCTCAGTGGCTTTTCCGGCTGTCAGGCTCCTAACGATGTCCCCTTCATGTATGGAACCAGGTGCTCATGCCTCATCAGTTAACCCTGAACTGGGTCAGGTTCTCTTCTTGTCTTCTCCCCTCCCCCCCCCCCCCATTGGCTTCAGGCATAGTGGGGAAGGCCATCTGGGCAATTGGCTCTCTTTAACCCTTTCCATGTTGGTCTGAGGTCTCTCAGATTCATCACAGTTGTGTACATAAAAACAAAATAGACACATGGGATATCTCTCAAATTACAAACAAGGAGTCCTGTGGCACTTTTAAAGACTAACAAATTTATTCTTCAAATGAGCTTCCATGGGTGAAGTCCAGCATCTGACAAAGTGGAAGTTCGCCCACGAAAGCTCATGCGATAAATAAATTCGTTAGTCTTTAAAAGTGCCACAGGACTCCTTGCTTGTTTTGTTGAACTAGACTAACTTCTAAAATTACAGTTCATTTTTTTCTTCACAATATATAAGACCAGAAAAGCTCTAGTAAGTAACAGTAAGATTGGCCTATGCCATCTCTCCTCATGATCTGTGTACAACAGGGACACTCTGTGTGGATCTGACCCTGGCATTGCAGAAAGGACTCTGGCAACATTCCCTTCACCTACCATCCCTGCCATGTGCCAAAAGGTCGGGGATCTAGCTGTGGAGAGGGGTTTGGGGGGGGAAAGAGCATGTGTGGAGTTGAGAGGAGTACTCTGTTTCCACTCCAGAAACAGTCAGGGAATCTGCTCAAAAGTAAATATAGCCCCAGGCTCCATTAATTTTTGTGTGGAGCCTCTCCATGCCATGGCAACATTTTGCAGTGGTGGGTAGAAGCTGGAATAAGGTAATCAGATGTCCCGATTTTTATAGGGACAGTACCGATATTCAGGGCTTTGTTTTATTACCCCCACTCTCTGTCTTGATTTTTTACACTATCTAGTCACATTAGGCTGGAAGCCCTGTGTCCATGACTCCATTGGAGCCATACTGCTATGGATGAGAGAGAACTGCAGGGAGCGAAGAGGCAACACCTAAAAACATAAAAATGGCCATATTGAGTCAGACCAGTGCTCCTTCTAACCTAGTATCCTGCATTCTGATAGTGCCCAGTGCCAGATGCTTCAGAGAGAATGAACAGAACAGGGCAATGATTGAGTGACCTATCACCTGTTGTCCAGTTCCGGCTTCTGGCAGTCAGAGAAGCAGGGACACCAGAAGCATGGGTTGCATCATCTTGGCTAATAGTCATTGATGGACCTATCCTCTCGGAAGTTATCTAATTATTTTTAGCCCAATTATGTTTTTGGCCTTCACAACATCCTCTGGCTACAAATCCCATAGGTTGACTGCATGTTGTGTGGAAAAAGCACTTCCTTATGTTTGTTTTAAACCTACTCCTCATTATTTTAATTGGGTGACCCCTGGTTCTTGTGTTATGACGGGGGTAAATAACACTTTCTTATTTACTTTCTCCACTAAACCACTATCATATTTTCCCCTTAATCATTTCTTTTCTAATTTTTACAGTCCCAGTCTTTAATGTCTCCAGGTTTGGAAGATGTTCCATGCCCCTAACCATTTTTGTTTCCCTTTTCTGTATCTTTTTCCTATAATATATATATATATAATTTGAGATGAGGCAATCAGAACTGCACACGGTATTCAAGGTGTGGGCATACCATGGCATTATTATATTTTCTGGGCAGGTCTACACTACCACTTAAGTCAATCTAACTTACATCGCTTAAGGGTGTGAAAAGATACCCCCAAAAAGATCCAAGTTATAGTAATCTAAGTGTTGGCCACACAAATATTATGTTGGAGGGAGATGCTCTCCCACCAAAACAGCTTCTGCCTCTCACAGAGGTGGAATAATTATGCCAATGGGAGAGTGTTCTCCCATTAGCATGGAGCATTTTCACCAGATGTACTACAGCTACATTGGTGCACCTGTGCTATTGTAGCACTTCTGGTGTAAACCTGCCCTCCATCTTTTTATCTATCCTTTTCCTAATGATTCCTCAGAGTCTCTTAGCTTTTTTGACTGCTGTTGCACATTGAGGAGATATGTTCAGAGGATTATCCACAAGGACTCCTTGATTTTTTTTCCTTGAGTGGTGACAGCTAATTTAGACCCTATCATTTTATATGGATAGTTGGGATCATGTTTTTCCAATGTGCATTACTTTGCACTTATCAGTCTAGAATTTCACCTGCAATTTTCAGAGGGGTAGCTGTGTTAGTCTGTGTACAGCAAAAACAACGAGATCTTTTAGATCAGTTAGTCTATAAGGTGCCACAGAACGCTTGTTGTTTTTACCTGCAATTTTGTTGCTCCATCACCCAGTTTTGTGAGATCCCTTTGTAACTCTTTGAAGACAGCTTTGGACATAACACAGAATCGCTGATCTCTAGACAGAAATGCCTGGCCTCCAGCAGATCCCTTGAGATTTCCTGGTTCTCCGGTCCAAAAGCTTTGCCTATTCCAAAAGGAGGCAGCTGAGGAAAGAGACAGATACACACTCATGCATTTCTGATTGAATGACCCACAGGAAATTCCTCAAATTTCCTATCCCTTGTGCAGGTTGTTGAGGTAGAGGAATAATCTAACCCATTGTTAGGCCTCTTAGAAATCTTTTTCCTAAAAAATTAAAAGGAGATTATCAAGTTATTTACCAGGTTTCTTATATTCATCCTGAAATAATACTGTAAATCATACATTTATTAATATAACAATGAAGGAAATGCATTTTTGAACTAACTGGATTGTGTATGGACAGTTGAGAGAGTTAAACCGGCCTGAAATTATCTTCTCCAAGTGCAGAGATAGGGAATTAGTCTATCTGTAATTGCTTTTCCTAATGTTGAGAGGAAAAAAACAACTATTCTTCCTGTCACCTCCTGGTATAAGATAAGGCCATGGCATGACTGTGACCTCTGCACTGTTAACAGTTAAAATTCTGTTCTGGTGACAGGAATTCTAATTTATTCCCTACTTCACATAAGATACTAAACCTGAGAGGAACACTCTGAGGTCACGCTTTCCTTTGATGGCTCCAAAGGATAGAAAGGTATTTGTTGTTTCCTTTTTTGCATCTCTAGAGGCATCTGGCTTAGTCAAATGGTTCACATTCCACATGGTCACATTTAGAGTACGACTCACACTCCATTGCCTCTTTTTCAATATTCTATCTTTCTTGGCATTCCCCAAGAACTTGAATCCAGAACTGACATATTTGTTTATTTCTGGAATTTCCATCTGGTGCTAACAGGATGAGAAACAAGTTCATGTCAGTGACGCTCCCTAGTCATCAGGAAGATTATTTCACTGTTCCACATGTCTGTGTTCTATGTGTCATCCCTACCTCCAGTGCTGCAAGATGTATAGCTGCTGCAAGATGCTGTTTTAGGAATCTGGCACTGATAAGTCTTCTGTTGCAGTAGTGGGTAGAATTTCTTAATATGTGTGCACTCCTTTTATAAATCACATACACTCAGTGTTGCAGCAGCCAAGGTCCACAGCATTCAAGGATGCTATAAGTAAAATTGTATCATTAATAAAAGTAAAGTATACTTAATGTTTATCACCAGGAATCTGGGATGACAGCATAATTCCCAAGCAGCTGAGGAAAATGGGGACACAAGTAAATTAGGTCAGATAACCTCAGGGGCCAGGTCTATACACTCATAGACTTTAAAGTCAGAAGGGACCAGTACAATCATCTAGGCTGACCTCCTGCAAAATGCAGGCCTCAAGACCTCACCCACCCACTCCAGCAATAGACCACCAACCCATGACTGAGTTATTTACCTCCTTAAATCATGATTTAAGGACTTTAAGATACAGAGAATTCACCGGTAGGTGAACCATGCCCTGTGCTACAGAGGAAGGCAAAAAACCCCAGAGCACAGGCCAATGAGCCCTGGGGGAAAATTCCTTCCCGACCCCAAATATGGTGATCAGTTAAACCCTGAGCATGTGGGCAAGTCTCAACAGCCAGTTAACCAAGAAACAATTATCTGTAATAACTCAGAACCCACCCCATGTACTCTCCCCTCTTAGGCCACTTGTAAATCCACCACACGTAGCCAAATATCAGTCAATTATTTCCAATATAGGGTAATCATACCATCCCCTCCATAAATTTGTCAAGCTCAGTTTTGAAAGCAGTTACGGCTTTTGCCCCCACAACTCCCCTTGGAAGGCTATTCCAGAACTTTACTCCTCTAATGGTTAGAAACCTGCATCTAATTTCAAGCCTAAATTTCTTGATGGACAGTTTATAACGATTTGTTCTGGTGTCCACAGTGATGCAGTACTCAAATAATTCCTCTCCCTCCCTGATGTTAATCCCTCTGATGTATTTATAGAAAGCAATCATAGCCCCCCTCAGCCTTCTTTTGGTTAGGCTAAACAAGCCAAGCTTCTTGAGTCTCCACTCATAGGGCAGGTTTTCCACTCCACAGACCATCCTTGTAGCCCTTCTCTGTACCTGATTCAATTTGAATTCATCCTTTTTAAACATGGGGGACCAGAACTGCATGCAATATTCCAGATGGGGTCTCACCAGTGCCTTGTACAGCAGCACTAACACCTCCCTGTCTCTACTTGAAATACCTCTCCTGATGCATCCTAGAACCACATTGGCTTTTTTCACGGCCACATCGCATTGGCGGCTTATAGTCATCCTATGATCAACCAGTACTCCCAGATCCTTCTCCTCCTCAGTCCGTTCCAACTGCTGCATCCCCAACTTATAGGAAAAATGCTTGTTATTTGTCCCTAAATGCATGACCTTGCACTTCCCATTATTAAATTTCATCCTATTCCTGATACTCCAGTTTACTATGGAGCTAAGTCAGCAGGAGATACGCATTCTGCGGCACATGGATTGCGCATCTCCCACTGACTTAGTTACTCCTACTTACTGCGCTGTCTTCACTCAGCTGCGTTGACTTGAGGTGCTCTCCGGTCAACAAAGCCTTACTCCACTTGGAGGGGTGGAGTTACTGAGTTGGCCAGAGAGTGCTTTCAGGATCAATTGAACGGGTCTACACTGCTTCCTCAATCAGTCAATGCAGTTTTTTCAGTGTAGATAAGGTGAGAATGTGCTATTCTGTTTTTCCATTTCCCCCAATGGACCTTCTGCCACCCCTTTTTTATGAAAAATATAGATATGTATTTAATACATCCCTGAAAATAATGCAAAATAATGTATTTACAGTATTGCTGTAATTGTGTTGTATGTAGTGGTCATCATCATCCATCCATGCATCATCCTTTCTAGACCCCAACTTCTGATTCCAGATTGTGGCTGGAGGAAAACTTCAGAGGGAGCTGAGGGCATATCTACAGGCCCCCCTCAACTCTTCTAACAAAGATTTTCTAACTTGGTATGAAGTTCTGCAAAAGCAACTAGCTTCTAGGATCTCCCCCTACATGTGAAACACACACACACATAAGGCCCTTACTCCTGTGAAGTAGTTTGTTCCAGTGTGCCAAGCCTTCTTGCCTATATGAGTCATTAAGGCCTACGGGAAACTCTACATCTTCTGTTGTACAGCTTCTGAAAGAATGTATAGTGAAGCCCCCCCCCCCCCCCCCAAGCTTTCTAGCTGATAGATGCCCAATTAAAATTGTTCAGAAAACCTAAACTGTTTCAAGAACACTTTGAATTTTCCTCCACTGTCCCAAATATAAATAGTAGGTACTTGCATACAATAAGGAGAAATCTGATGAGTACTCTCTTAATATGTTGTCCATCTTTTTCCATAACCTGATGCTGGAGGTCATGAGAAAAAGCTAACCATGGGTATGAGAATCTTGAATATAAAGTTGCTTCAGTGTGTGCAGTTTAGAAGAGACATTTGTTAAATTCTAAAGGGCTAGGAAGGCTTTTCTATGAGGAAAATTTTTTTCAAGCATTTTAGCCCAAGTTACCACATTAAGCAGAAGGTGATACAGATGGTCCTCCATCTTTAGACTGCTTAGAACTAGACTAAAAAAATATTAATGGACTCCTTGGTCTGAATTCAGGGTTAGAAGGAGAATTCCGGTTTCTGACTAACAATGCATGGATAACACTCTTCATGGCAGTACCTTTGATGAGTTGCCCATGTCCAGGCAGATGGCTCAGGGTTGATAAATCAAAAGGAAAGGAAAAGCTTTTGTCCAGGTCAGCCCTTCTTGGCCAGATCTACAGTGACCTTAAAATGCTCTTTTCTCAAATATTCTCTTGTATCTGCTTAAAATTCACTATTTCTTCAAACATTCCTGCTATAAAATTTGTTCACTGGAATAGTAATAGAACACAACAGAAAGAGGGGCAGGAATGCAGGCAAAGTTAAATCAAATTTTTAAATTCAAATAAATATTCACAGGAAAAATACTGAGGTGTTGGCCAAACCATAGTCAAGTGTGATTATAAACATAAAGCTTTCAGAAATCTTGAAATGAAGTAGACTAGGGCTATGAGAAAATTACTTATTTTAAATACAATAGCAGGGCAATAATATAATATTCAACAGTTATATACAGCCTCTCTCTATGAACTTACCCCGACTACCAGAATAATGCTATGTCCAAAATCTTGGCGGAAGATGTTTTGAGCAAACTCCTTGCTGAGAAAGGAAATTAAACAGAGTATAGTTTGATCACTGATTTAATCACTTAACAGCATACCTTTATATGTGAAGAGGATTGTATATAAAGTAAGGAAAAGTGTCATTGGCTTGGGGCTACTGAATAAGTAGCACCACCAGTTGCATTATTAAAAGAAGTTCTGCCTCTAATTTTTTTCCTGCGGCAGCTAAAACCAAAAGATTCTTCTCAAATGTCAAAACGCCATGGTTGGTGAATTTAGTATAGGAGACAAAATCCCCAGTGCTTCTACAGGTAAAACAAACTTTAAGGAGGATTCTAGCACTTTTGTAATGATGGAATACAACCTAAGGCAATATAAATTCATAATCTCTCAGGACGAATGGCCTTTAAAAATGCATCAGATTACCTAACTCATCACTGAAATGGGATTTTCTCTGGCAGCCATACAATGCATGTAATACATAGTATGAAACTACAGGGTAACTTGATACTTCCATTACCTTTTGAATTTTTCATTCAGATTTGATGCAATGTCAATAAAACCTTCATAATAATAAGTATTGGCACATCTAGGCACCGTCCTTGGCCCCCATGTCTGGCTGGTTTGTAGTATCCAGACATGCAAAAGAGCTGCTTGGAAAGCTGCCCTAAACATGTAGACCCTAAACAGGGATTCTTCTGGTGTTGGTGAATTCCCAGTTAGCATAAAACCAGCATAGCTGAATCTATGCTTCCCACTCATGGTACCCACACCCAGCTTCAGGGCCATGTCAGGAAAATCAGGAGGCGGGCAAGGGGAGCTATCCAGATCATACTGCATTCCAGAATCCCTAGCCACTAGAACAGTCTCTAAGGAATTGTTACTTCTGGTATAACACAGGCTTGGCTGCACAGCACTGCAGTTTGGATGACGGACTAGGGGAATTGTTGCGTTCATTAGCCTGCTGGGCTGTAACTTCCCCACATGGACAGCGGATGTGAAATAAAAGTTACCTAATTCACATTAACTTAGTCATTAACTTTAGGACTGTATTAATGTGAACAAGATACTTTTTAGTTTACTCCAGCAGCAGCATCCACATAGGGGAGTTATTGTGCCGCACACTAGGGCATGCTGCATTTCACACCCCTGCAGTCCAGACTGCAGAGAGAGATGTGAGGAGTTCTTAGACTGTGTTAAATTCTGCCAGGGGCTGACCTGGTGGACAGGTGAGGGAGGATCCCACTATAAAGGTCTTCACAATCTACTGTGAGTGACAGCTCATTTCACCACCACCAGTGAGTCGGCTTAGGCCTCTCGCTCTGAATCTTCCCAGACTTCTGTACTGCTTTCAGAAGTCTGATTCTGTCTTGCATACCCCCAAGTTTCACCTCGCTTAAAAACTACTTGCTTTAAAAAAAAAAAAAATCAGACATAAAAATACAGAAGTGTCGCAGCACACTCTTACTGGAAAATTGCTTACTTTCTCATTTGACCATAATTATTAAATAAATCAGCTGGAATATAAATAGTGTACTAACCCTTGAGTATATAGAGCAGTATAAACAAATCACTATCTGTATAAAATTTTAGGTTCTACTGACTTCGCTAGTGCTTTTTATGTAGCCCATTGTGAAACTAGGGGTGCGTCTACACTTGTAAATTAAGTCGACTTAAGCTTGCTTACTTTACTTTGCGTCTACACTACACTTTCCTTAAGTCGACCCAGGTACAATGGGGCAAAGGCTGAGCCCCCTGGCACTTGGCAAGGGGTGCCCCCCCTGCCACCGTAGACCTGTCCAAGGTCCCCCTAGCCGCTACAAGTCGACCTAGGGATCCAGTGTGGATGCTCTAAGTCGACTTTGTAGAGTCCCCCCTAAGTCGACTTAAAATTTAGGTGTGGACATGCTAAGTCGACTTTAAGTCGACTTAGCTAAAGTCGATCTAAATTTACAAGTGTAGACATAGCCTGGATGAGTTGATGTACCTCCTGGAAGACCTCTGCTTACCCCTGGTTGAGAGCCACAGATTTAGGAGATACCACTACTCTTTTTTTCACCCCCCCAGTCAAGAAGAAGTGAGTCTCCAGCAGCACAGCAGAGTCCATTGGGGCCTACTCAAAATGGAGCCCAGCTCAAAAAGCCCAGCAGAGCTCATGGGTATATTTAGACGCCACTGAGGGAGACCTGAATCCAAGCAGCCCAGAGAGCATGATCATATTTTGAGTATCTGCACAGGCTACTGTAAGCAGCTTCTAGTGGGCAGAAGTTATTTTGTAGGAGGAACTTGGAACAATACCACTGCCAATCTTTTCCTTGTCTGAACCTAGGAGCTGGTAGTAGGGCTGGATACAGGCACTTGATGCCAAAGCCCCAATAACTAGTGTGGAGGGTTGCAGCTGCTCTTCAGTCCATAGGTTAGAATAGTGGTTGCAAGGTAACAAGGGGTTGTGTCTCCACAACAGTCCTGCACACATCCCAGAATGAGTTGATTTTGCTTCTCCACATGGCTGCAGTTAGGGTTGCCAGTTCTAGCTGACTGTGTTCCTGCAGGTTTCATCACATGCTATAACCTTTAATTAAAGATAAATCTTTAATTCTTGAAACCTCAGGACATTCCCAGAGGGTCAGCAATCCTAACTGCACCCTGTCCACAGTCATAACCCTCAGTATGATAGTATGATAGATTGAAGCGTACTTAAAAAAAAAAAAAAAAATTAGTACCTCAGCGATTTACATATTTGTAATAAGCAAATTTTGTGAGAAAACTGGTGACAAGATTTAAACCCAGCTCAGGCTGGTAGCGATCAACAGTTGTTGCCATCTGATGGATATGTAGTGGCCTAAATGAAATGAGTTGGGAGGGGTCTCACAGCTGTTCTGAAGGGACAGGTGTGCAGATCACAAAACCACTTGAACACAAATTATATCTCAGTGGGAGAAGAAATTGAATAGATAACAAGAGTGGGCTACTCTTTCACTAATAGAGATTGGGGCTCCAGTTTAGAGGTGAGCAGTGTTCCCTCTAAGCTGTACGGGTGTGCGGGCGCGCAGCGGCCGTCGCACCCCCTGCGCAGCAGTGATGGACCCCCGTGCAGCCCGGCAGCCCCCGCTGCTCCCTCCAGACCTCCGGGGCTGCGGCTTTGCCGCAGCAAACCCGGCCTGCGCCCGGCCTCTGGGCTGGCCCTCCCCGCCCCCAGGGCGGGACAGGCAGGCTCAGGCTCGGCTCAGGTGGCGGGCCTGCCTGCCTGCCCCACGCGGCCGGGGCAGCGGGGTGGCTGCGGCCGCAGTGGGCTCCCACCCGCCGACCGCCTCAACTTCCCGGCCCGGGGCTGGGGCCGGGCTCATCCGACGGCCTTGGCCTCCCAGCACGGGGCCGGGATCAGCCTCCGGGGCTGGGGTCTGCTCCGCCCCACCAGCGGCTTCCCAGGGCTGCGGTAGGTTCCTCCCCCACCAGCGGCCTTGGCTTCTCTCTTTCTTTCTCTTCCTTCTTTCTCTTTTTTCCTTATTTGTCTTCCTTTTTCTTTCCTTGTTTTCTCTCTTCTTTCCTTCCTTTTTCTTCTTTCTTCTTTCTTTCTTCCTTCCTCCTTCTTTCTCTTCCTGTTTCCTCTTCTTTCCTTCTTTCTCTCTCTTTTCTTCCTTCCTTTCTCTTCTTTCTCTTCTTTCCTTCCTCTTTCTTTTTTCTTTCTCTTTTTTCTTTTTCTTTTTTCTTTTTTCTTCCTTCTTTCTCTCCCTTTCTCTTCCTTTCTCTTCCTTCCTTCTCTTTTTTCTTTCTCCCTTCCTTTTTCTTTCCTTCTTTCTCTCCTTTGCTTTCCTTTTTCTTTCTTCCTCTCTTTCTCTTCCTTTTCTCTTTTTCCTTCTTTGTCTTCCTTTTTCTTTCCTTCTTTTTTCTTTCTCTTCCTTCTTTCCTCTTCTTTCCTTCTCTCTTTCTTTTTCTCTTCCTTCCTTGTTCTCTCTCTCTCTTCCTTCCTTCCTTCCTTCCTTCCTTCCTTCCTTCCTTCCTTCCTTCCTTTTTTAAAAAAAACTTTTAAAAAATTAATTTTAAATAAAAACCTTTCTAAAAATTAAATTTCAATTCAAAATTCATTCAAATTCAATTAAACACAATTAATTAATTGTATTTACAATTACTTTAACTTCAATTAATGCCTATAATTTCTGTCGTGTGAGTTAACACAAAAATTTTATTCAGAAAAAGTTTTGCACACGGCTTGAAAATTTTGCACACAAGCCGCCAAACCTTAGAGGGAACATTGGAGGTGAGACACATTGGTGGGGAGTGGGGAAGCTTGAAATATTTCTCCCCATGCTGTACCTCTTCTATGGGTATGAGAGAGTTTGTCTTTATGGCTGTCAGTCTCACACCTTTCATGGACCATAAGATTTTAACAATACAAAAGAAATTTTTTTTCCCTTCTCTAATCTTGTCTTCCTAATTTCGTTGTTTCCTTTTTCTGCAGTACATTCAGTTCCAAGGGATACCTTTGATCTGTGGAGATGCTTTTCAATTACATTTTTTGTTTTATTATCTTTGTACATTTTTATTTGCACTGCATATGTGTGTTTGTATATATAACACAATTTTCAGTTTAAAAAAAAAAAGGAAAAAACGAGTGCAGTTGAGCATCTACTTTTGCAAATATTACCTGGATTATATAAACAAAATAGATTAGTCTTTGTGCAAATGGAAAATTGGATGCACAATTAATCCTTTGTCTATGCTAACATCCATTTTGCACATGAAATTGTATCAAATGCAAGCAGAAAATAGGTGTACTATCATCTAAGCACATTTTTAAAAATCAGATTTTGTGTTTTCATTCCATCTCACACAAACAGTTTTAAGGGGAAAGCCCATTTGAAATCAACCCAAATCTATTTTAACTGAGTCTTTTGCTAAAAACACTATTTGCCCAAATGAAACTCTATCACATCTAAAAACATTGATGCCAAATAACTTAATGTGATTTGTAAGAGCCATGATATAAAATCCTCAGACAAAACGACAGAATTAAATTAAATTAACAGACTTTTAACTGAAACCAGGCTGTTAATAACAGAGCTCGGTCAAATAAATGCCTCCTATTGAAGTAAGTGTGTAAACTTCTGGGCACACAGTTTATCAATGTGTTCCTCTAGCTGATCTTCAGAGAGTGATTCTCCAGACTCAATAGTGAAAGAATTCATATTTCTTGCCTTTATAATTAGTCATAAGATATGACTACTGGATACTGTGTTTTGAGCCTAAACTGAAAGAGTTAAGATTCAAACCGTTAAAGCAGTTTAAGTTTGCATGCACTCTGCGCAGAGCAAAGTGAGAAAAATAAACCCTAGCATATCCCACTGTATTTTACCTATACTCTTCTGCCTGGAATGATTTGCCCAGACTCTCAGTTGATTACCTGTACCACTGTATAATGAATTTACTCCGCTATACATTTTGGACAGTCAAGACTTAATAAATCTTCAGAGAAAAATTCAGGTCAGAATCTGTACAGTACAGATTCAACATTCTTTATCTGGAGTTCTGATTAGCTTTCCTCAGATACTTGTTTACTGATGTGAGGTTTAGACTTTAATGCCGTAAGTGGAAAGCCCAGCTTAGTTTGCTTGTGCAGAGCCAGCCATCTCTGGAGATTTGTTCTGGAACTACTGGAAACCAATTTGCCTTACTGGTTTTAACACTTCAGCTCAGGCAGCCAAACTGACTGGTTTACATCACAGGATTTCGTTGGGTTTTTTAATATATTGGTTAGCCTAATAATATTAAAGACTTGATAGCTACCAGAGTCCCACCAGGTGCTATCCTCCCAGGTGCCAGCCCATGCTTTTCCCTGATGTGACAGATTAAGACAGAAGATAGAGGAAGATTAAGACACCTTACCTGTTCATGTGATCCTATGTTCCTATTGTCCATTCCTATTGCTGATTGGTGCTGATCTGCCATGACCTCAACTGTTCCTGTCATCTAGTCCTGCCATGACCACAACCACACCTGTCATTTTTCTCAGTGTCCAGTTATGTGCTCATCTGTCATCCATCCTTGTTGAGAGGGCCTGTAGGACATGAGCTGTAAACCTTTAGTTGTTATTACTCCCTTTTCAAGACACTATAGTTTGGGTCCTTTGACTTTAGGCCCATTTGGGTATCTGGTCTGGTTCTGTCTTATCCTTTGTTAAAGAAACTGTTATTTCTTATTCAGTATTTGCTTGTGATTTCCAGCATGTGTGAGTTTATGAATGATAGAGGCTGAAAGAGAATGAACCTCCAAGGGTCCTTAATAAAAAAATTTATATTGCTGGTTGAGCTGGGAGGGCTAGACCCACTGGCTCTAGGAGGGCAATACAGCCTACGTTATTATTTGTTTTTCTTACTTTTCTGGTAACAGGATCACTTGATGATTACCTGTTCTGTTTGTTTCCTCTGATGCTCATGGCCTTAGCCACTGTTGGAAGACGGGATTCTGGGCTAGATGGACCACTGGTCTGACTCAATATGGCCATTCTTATGTTCCTTGTAAATAAGGAAGATTTTATCAAAAAAAAAGAAAACCAGAATCCATCTCAGTTTCTACTCCCAACTGGAACATTCCCAAGGCTCCAAACTTTGATTAGTTGCTCAGATCAAAATGGGCAACAATAATACAGGCCAAATAGTAAAAAATAGCCACATAAACTGTATCATTCCTAATAAGAAACATTTGACATAAATGTTAACTGCATATTTATTATAGAATCTTTATATATATTGGTACCACTGTTCAGTTTTTTGCTATATTTTTTAGGGCAACTGACATTACCAGATATCCCTTCTATGCCTCAGTTTTTAATGCTGTATTGAAGGCAGAAGAAAGGGATTATTAATACCTTAAATACAAGCAACATTGCATCTGGATAGCATGAAACAAAACCACACCAAAAGAAGCTTGTAAGTTCTTGATCAAGAACCATTTGGGCTTATGAAGTGTACTGCCAGAGTAAGGCCTAGTCTATACTGCGGGGCTAAGTCAACAGGAGATACACATTCCACGGCACACAGATTGCGTATCTCCCATCCACTTAGTTACTTCCACTTACCTCACTGTCTTCACTCTGCTGCGTCAACCAGCAATGCTCACCCGTTGATGCAGCATTACTCCACTGGGAAGGGTGGAGTTTTATTGCATCGATGCGAGAGCTCTTCCAGGATCGATTGAGCACATTTTCAGTGGAGACATGGCCTAAGATTCTAGACCTTCAGAGAGGATCCCTTAAGAAAAATGTCCCTAAAAGAAGAATCCATAAAAACATGTCCAAAAAATCTGAACGAAACCATTCTAAAATGTATGTCAAACTATAACTTATCATTTATAGACTACTGAATTTATGTTCTTCAGACATGAATTTTGTTTTAGTTCCCCTTGTAAGGACTATAAAACAAGATGTATAAACAAACTATGACATTTCCAGCTTTAGTAATTTTGGGGTTATATGAGCACAACATTCTGATAGATCCATATCATAAAGTCATTTTTATGTTAGTGTAATTCAAACGTGACTGAACTCATTTGGTTATATTTTCCAAGACAAATTCATTCTTGGACTGAGTCAAAGCCTGGGAAATTTCATCCCCAAATGAACTTGACTGAGAAATGTAAGAGGAACCGACATCGTAGGTTAAGATGGAAGATGGAATTCAAATTCCCTAACCCAACTAGTCTGAACTCTCTCAGAATTAACTAAACTGATGCTGAGCTGGCATGTGTGAGAGTAAAAGGCTAATATGTCTCTTACCCTTGAACAGAAGAGGGTCAGGATTTGTCCTGATAATTGTTTAACACTTATTATTGTTTTCCCAAATGACACTAATATAAAGTAACATGAAATGTGTGCCTCCACGGGAATGTTTTCACTGAACAGTTAACCCAAGTTAGCTATACTTGAGTTCCTTAACCCAACTTTCACTCGCTGGAGTGAAATTAGCCACACTGACTACCAGCACTTGAGTCGCTGTGTCCATGCTACTGGAATACAACTTGTATGAGTCACTAACCATGGGACATATCCCATGGTTCTTTGCATTGCAGTAAGTTGAGTCACACTGAGAATTCTTTCTGAGTGACTTCTAGAAGAACGTATCTGTCTTTCAGAGGCACATGGGTGAATTATAGGAAGATGTTGGAGAACTAGTGGAATTCCAGTGGAGCTAGTTTGCATCCACACCATAGAATAGCTGTGTTAACAGCTGCTAAATTGTAATAACTTGAATTTTAGTCTATGCCCTAATGAAAAGTATCATCACACTCGGGTTAAAGGTTTTGTGCATGGATATGGCTCAAATTAGGGGCAACACACAAGTTACATTTTTAGTTAATTCTGCAATGAAGACAAGCCCTTAGAGAAAAAAAAGATAAGGAGGCAGGTTGTGATCCATCCTTTTAGCAGGACTCATTATCCTACATAAAAGTATTGACTAAATTCTGCTGACTCATTGAAGTAAGTATGTGGCTTGTTAACTCCATCAAAATCTAAGAAATGTGGGGGTGACGCTCTGGGCTGAGAGAACTAAGAGCATGAACAGGGAAGTTTTTCAGGAAATCCTAGGTACAATCAGGCTTGGAAAGAAAGCATTAGCAGAAGTTTATATTCTATTAGTATTATTGGGGTTACCAATAAAGATAATCCCTAAGAAAGAATCAGTTTGACCTTATGGTGTCAGATATTTTTGGCAGGGTGGGCGTGCCACTTGTTCACACAAAGAAATTCAAAGGTAGCCTGTCCTAAATCATGCCCCTGCACTCAGTTATTGTGTATATATATCCCCTGGCACAGGACAATCTTATATATTATATATGCTGCAGTTAAGCAAAACGGAATGAGTTAAAGAGGACGTGGCAGTCTTAATTGCTGATTTTTCCTGCTGTTTTTACTACATCGTTACTTCATCATTGTCTCTGTGGGTCAAGTTCTGAGGTCCTTACTCTATATCACCTTCTCACCCAGAGGAATAAAGAGGTGTAAAGTGATGTAACATGCGTCTTTTCTCCCTTGTGCAGGCTACTTGTATCTCAGTTTATCAAGCTCAATAAGACCACTATATCCCCTCCCCACTATGTGGTCAGGGAGTGGGCAGAGGTTATCCCCCATGCCTCCTTTCCAACCTGCTGGCCATCTTAGAAAGGCTATTAATTTGTGCCAGGCTTAGAGACTGACGCACATTACCTCTCCTCTGGAGCAAGGGGGAAATCAGGGACTGGATTGTGACACAGACTCATAATCTGCTCCCTGGTCTGCTTCTCAGGCAACACAAGCATGTGCCACCGCTTGTCTGCGGCAAAGTCTCAGTCTAACACTCTTGTGTTCTTCTCACACTTTTTGTCGATTGAAGTAGGGAGCCCAGGATTTGCCCCCCTGTTAATATGGTGCCTGATACTGTGACTATTTTTTCCCCACTGAGTGCTGCACAGTTAAATTATTTTTGAAAGCTCTGCATAAACTGTAAACAATGCACAAGAGTCAGGTCTGTAATGAGCATTCTCTCTGCAGAAATTATGCTCATGCAGTGATGAAGCTCTTCATTCATTTGAACTCATCTCACTCCGTGACATGTATTTCTTCTCATAGTGTAGTTGCTATAAATCCATAATAGTGCCACAGTACATTCACATTAGATATTAACTGAAATTGAGTTTGAACATTGTCATTTAACAGAGGGAGAGAGCCTGGCTTAAAACAAAACAAAACACACCTGATTTAATGGGGGTAGATGGTACAGATACACCAGGTGAGTTTTATGGTTGCACGGTTTATCAAGAGTTTGGTAATTTATAAAACTTCTTGATGGAAACATATGAATATATCAATCAAATAATAATTAATTCCCTTGAGGAAATGCTCATTAAAAAAAAATCTGCTACAAGAAAGAACATTCTAAAAAGCTAGAAGATCACAATGTAAGTTAGCTGCCAATTAAGCCTTCATGGCGTTGAGAAAGAAAAATGAAAGCAACAATATAGCTTTCTGACTAGGGATTTGATCTTCAGGATAACCCCCAAACTGCAATGTTTCACTTACTAGAAGTTCCACTGAAATACATCCTTGTTGATTATAGCATAATACTGTCCATTTATCCTTACAGGTGAGGAAGAATTCCATGACTCATAAATGCAGATAGTGAACAGCAGACAAAGGCACCTTTTCCATAAGTGAGTTCATAAGGAAACATGAAAAATCCTCCTATTATTCACTATAGTATATTCCAGGGATAGAACTCTGGAATAAATAAGAGGTCAGTGATTCTCCTGCTAGACAATTGACTACGTATCAACCCATATTTGTAGGATCAGTCAGCAAGGCATCCTGTATGCATATATGTGCAGCAGCTGATTTAATAGGACGTGACTATACATGAGCCTATGTCCACTGCAGCAGGATGATAGTCTAAGAATGAATGATTTTAATCTGGGGATCATTTTTTAATATAAAATGCTCTCAAAATACATGTAGGGCCCAAATCTGCAAGCTTTGTTCATACCGAGTGGTACTCTCTTCAAGTAGTTGTTGCAGCAGGTTATAGTTTAATCTGACTGACTCTTTGAAGTCAAGAGAATTACGTGAGTGTAAAATTGGTGCACACGAGATGAGAACCATGGCCTTGACTTTCACTGTTAAATCAAACATATAAAGTCAATATTCTAGACAGTCAGCACATTAGAGGAGCAGACCCATATGAAAACACGCTGCCAGATGTGCCCAGTGACAGAAAAATCTTTATCACAGGACACGTTGGGTTGGCTACAGACAATGTGTGGCCTCTTTTTTATTTTTAATTTTACTACTGCTATCTTCAGGATCAAAGTGCACGTTGCCCATGGAGTCATCTTGTTCTTGCTATAGATGGCAGCATAGCCTGCATTGGTATTTTGAGACTGCCACATCCCTTTCCCCTGAAACCCATGTGTCTTATTTGCTAGTTCCCTCTTGCGAGCCACAATGCAATGACCTATGCATGCGGTCGCTTTTGGACTGATCCAAAGCCCTGTCAAGTCAATGTACAGGGTATAGGAGATTCCCATTGACTTCATTGGGCTTTGGATCAAGTTTTTAAGTTACGTGTGTAGGCTGACTTTGCACTTGGTTGGCAATTGTGTAGAAATGGACAGGATTTTGCCCTTTACATTTATTTACCTTTTATACAAAATTACTTTCCTTTCTCAACATGTGGCCATAAGGGCTGAATATAAAGGTACGTATCTGTTTATACCAATGGAAGAAAGCTGTCTAAAGTATGCCACTAATGTACCTTGTGAAGTAGTATCCAAAATATAGTTTGGACTTGGCTCAGCACAGAGGAGGTGGAGGCTGTCAGAGAGCTCGATGTGGTTCCCTGATTCCTGGCTCCCTAAGTCAGTGGTTTTCAAACTTGTTTTCTCAGGACCCAGTTGAAAAAAATCATTTATGCCCCTGACCCAGCAATTATATCTTTGAGCAATGCATTCCAGTCTTTCAGCAGAGGAAGTAGGGGGCGCTGTGACCCAGTACCAGAGGCTCTGTGACCCAGTTACTGGATCCCTGGCTCATGGTGTGAAAACCACTGACCTAATTCATTGACCTGGCTCCAGACACAGCTAGGGCAGCTTATGCCAGTAGAAGATTAGTGTAGAACGACCTCACGCCTTCTACACTGGTGTGGATGGCAGTTGGAGCAGAATTTACTTCTGCTGAGCTTAATCAATTGGATAGCTCCCCTTAACAAGGGGTATACTTAGCTGGCCATGTATAGTCAGAATCTGGTTCCTCTGCATCACCTGAGCAGCACAAAGGTCTGTTTGCAGAGTATCCAGCCCTTTCTTTCTTGTTCAAATGTTTTAGACCAACCCTGTGGTTTTTCCAAGCACTTGCCAGAAGGTGTGGAGCGCCCTCAATCCCCATTACAATTAATGGGAGTTGAGGGTGCAAACCGCCTCATGGGAACAGACTTTTCATTTGTTGTCCAGATTATGGTTACTAATGAAATAGTACTGTTTCTTTTCTATTGAAGACAACTAGTTAAAGGTTGCTACTAAAAGTATATTATTATTTTAAACCTCCAAAAGATCACCAGCATAGTTAGGGGTCTTGTTCCTCACAGGCAGATCTTTTAGCTTGAACCAGAGTCACACACCTGCATCAGTAGAATAAATCCCTAAATGATATCATGTATACATTGACACCCACCCACCGATAAAGAAATGTAAATAACGTGCGTGAGCAGTGTGTAGAGGTGGATATAACCTTGATCGCTAGCCCCCTTATGCTTTCTCCTCCCCTTTACACACGAAAGAACAAACTAACCCAACAAAAGCTAAAAGGTTCATATATTCTTAGGCCAGAAGGTACCACTATGATCCACTAATATGGTAAAGGTGAAATACTTATCTCCATTTGAAAATCTTAAATCTACACTAAATATAAATGTTTCCTTATTTTGGCCCTAGTCCTGCATAGGGATTTCGTCAAACAGACCCGTACGCTTGTGTGGCACCCCATTAAAGTCAGTGGGAAAACTTCCATTGACTTCAATAGACTTTGGAATGAGGTTCATAAAGAGGACACCTTCTGTGGCTGCAAAGTGGCTGTTTTGCAGCTGCTGTGAACCTCTCTTTCCTCCCACATGAGTGCCTCAAGTGGGACTTGTTGCTGCTCCGCTATGGGGACAGCTCTTCTCATCTTTGTCTCATTTGTATGCTGACAATCAGGAATCAGGACCTGCAGCAGAGCCAGTCTCCAGGTAACCTAATGCGCACAGCTGGCCTCTAGTAGGTGGCCTGATTGGCTTTACTACCTCACTGGTTAACAGTGGGCTCTTAAACCCCGCAGCAGCAGTTTGAGTTCCCTAGTATTTGCCCACGGCTGTGATAGTGCCTGGTCGTTCCCAGCTCTACTCCTATCTCCCTGCAGCCTCCTCCTGAGCCTCCGTTCTGATTTCTGACTTTGGCTCTGAGCCCTGGCTCTGGTATCTGACCTCTGACTCCAGCTCTGATCCTGGACTCCAATGCCTGACTATGGACTCCAGCTCCAACCAGTGGGCACGACTGGCCATGTCCCAGACACTGACTCTCAAAAGCAGGCCAGAATTCCAGGCCTACATTGTTTGACTTTTGTCAATACAATGAGGATGGCTACTTTTGTAGGGCATTGTCGGTGTTGTGAGGAGTAGTCAGGGTATCTGTGAGTGTGTACAACTTGCCAAAAATTGTCATTTGCCACAGTTAAGGAAAATATGCAACTCCTTTACTGAATTGTCCATTAAAACACATTAACTGTCACCAAGAGGTCATCTTAGAAAGCAAGAGTCACAAGGGCTGCAGCATTTTAGGCCTGCAGCTTGTCAATATGGTGAAAGGCAAGTCTCAGCTGGCAGTGAGATGTCATAAGCAAAAAGGTGTTTTGTGACATGTCTTTCACTTCAGCGAGAAGAATGGCACAAAGCACTACAACCCTCCTTCCATACTTTGCAGAAGCAACTTGCAGTCTGTGTTCCTTCCCACACAGCATTCTGAAAACTTACTGGAAACAAGGCCAAAATGTTTTTAATTTTAGTAGAAAATTAGTTTTGTTCTGCTCTTACTTGCATTATTTAATAAATGAGGATTATTAATCCATATTTTAATTGTCAGTGCAACAACAACAAAACGCCCCGACATATCCTGATATCTAATCAGTCATTAGATTAAGGACCCAAACTCCCCCAGAGGGAGCCACAAATCCATATAACATTGCATGCTGTGTGCAGGATTTTGCATTTCATCTCTGATGTAGATGAAATGCATGTAAAATCACAGGGAGCTACATAACCCCATATTGTTCTGTTGGAGGGGGTTCACAGGTTGTTTATTTCAGCATTTGTGTTAAATAAGTCAATTTCACAAACTGTATTACTGATTCCCATAGAGATAGGTGAGGAAGCAGGTACTCATTTCTGGGTTATAGTCATTTTTGATAGCCTTCTATTTTGGGTATTTTCATAAATATGAGAATTCAGAAAAAATTAGAAATAAAGTAATAAACTTAAAGTAATCAAATGAACAATGATGGGCAGTGGAATTATGGGCAATGGAATCACAAGGCCAGGCAGAGAGAAGGAGAGAAGGAGAAAAATTTAAGATTTTTATTGTTTCTATTGCGGGTGTCTGACTCAGATTATCTGTGATCACAGTCATATCCTTCACAAGACAGGCTTTTGCCACCGTGACAAACTCAGACAACAGTGGCTGAGCACAGCACAGTGAGTAAGGTATCGGAAATTGCAATTACCAACAAACTAGAAAAAAATTCATGCTAAAAAGCCTGAAGAAGGAGATTTAGATATTTATCATACTGTATTAAGGGGATACTGCTGCTTCAGTACCAAGGAGACCCGTGAAACCCAGTGGAAAACTGTTCTGGAGGCATAGATAAGGGCCAACTCCAGGGCTTAAGATTTATTTGAGTACATAGAAGCTAATTTAAATACAGGAAAAACTGACAAAATGTACAGAAACCAACAAAACTCCCCAATGCAAAAGCCACAATAAACTGCATGTCTTGTTGAAGGTAAGGCTTCAGTTTATAGCTGCTTTCCCCTCCTGAGCAACCCAGGAAGAGAGCCGTGTATTGGGATGCCAAAGGCCTTTCTTGCTTCTCTGTCACCTGAGAGCCTTCTATGCGTATTTAGGAGAGGGAAGTACCAGATCTCCAAGCCACCATTACCAGGTATGTAGTGCTCCCAAGTTGTGCATATCTCGCAAGCCACTCAGGGCTGCAGCCCACCTCCCACTCCCTGCCACACCCAGCCACAGCTCAGAGGGAACCTCAGAAAACCCACAGAGATGCAGGGAAGAGGGATTCCTCTGCAGTGACTCCTTTTTAGTTCAGGGCACCTGCTCTGCAATCCCTGACTTCTCTGCCCCCCATTAGCTCACTGACACCATAACACAGCAGGGAGGAGAAGATAGCACCTCATGCCCTGCCTCCATCCATTGCTCCTGAACCCCCACTGCCCTTACTCACCTTTTCCAGAACACCCCACTGCTCCAGCCCCCACCCAACTTCCACTTGCCTGCCCCAGAACCCTCCTGTCTTCACCTTACTCTGGGGGAGGAGTCCCATAACTTAGGGGAAATAGGGACTCACTGATTTCCTGACCTGCATGGAACCACAGAAAACTTGGAAGCTAGGATAGAGAGAATAAATCCTCCTTTAAGAAAAAAGAAGCCCAAGCACAAAACTGTCCTCCATTCCCTAACCCTAATGGCGACTTTCCCCTGGCTTTCCATGCAGATTGCCTGGCCATTTTAACCTGCTCCGCCTTTCCGAGCAGCCCAGTCCCTGCCCCAGACATCCAGCACAGAATGTTCAGCTGAATGGGAATTTTGTTTGGGAAAAGCAAGAACTAGCAGCAGCTGTGCAACAGCCAGCAACACACTTTTGGCATTATATAAATGGTATGCCAGACAGACATCTGACTTGGCTCAGTTATACTGTATTATCACTGAGATCATACATTCTGTGTAGAATGCATGCTAGAATCTTCACTCTGTCAGCCACCGCTACTGCTGGACTACATTCCCCCTATGTGCGTGTCCATAGATGTCATGTACAGCTGCCATTGGCTCAGTGAAATGGTTCAGCATAAACAGTAAGTGTTCATATCATGTATTCGACAATACGGAGGTATGCCAAAGTTAAGTTCACCAAGCAGTGCAAATGTCCGCATAGTTGGCCTGTAGTAGCAACAGGATCACTCACAGTCCCAGAGTTTTCTACCAAACACCAATAAGAAAAGCAACAGGTGTGCCATAGCACCATTCACAAATTTCTTGAAACATGTTGGCCCCTTTGTTGGTGACAAGAAAGTCTACCTTACATTGCTCATCTTCTAGCCATGTTCTTAGGATTTTCTGCTATGTTATGTTTGGGAATATATGGGTCTTTGGTACAAAAGGCCTGGTTAAGTAATATTAATACGTGGACTCTGGAGATGGCACTGACCGGAGAAGTAGCAGAGATACAGGAGGATAGGGAGGAAGTAACACATGAGTTAGGAAGCAGCAGAAGTGGAGAACAACTCAAATGAGTTCTTGAATGCAAACTGGTGTGCATGGAATTCACACAGATACAGATACTACTTGTACAATTAATTATACCCCCATCTCCTTTATTAAGAGATTTGAGAACTCCCTTTAAGTCCCGCTGTTAAATATCAGTCCATATTGTTCTAAAACACATGGCTCTTGAGAAGAGTTTGGGTACAAAAGAGTAATCTGTTGTCTAACAGCTGTGTCCTATGCTGTGGGGAAAAAAACTGCAGTTCTAGCAACAATCTCTTCAAAATAGCTGTGTGAAAGGAACTACGCTTGGTATGAAAGGATTGCATGTTGGAACAATAAATGCTGGTCATTAGTACTGGGAACCCTGATGAGGCTTTGCTTTTTCGTATTCTGAAAGTGACCCTGACATAGAGAAGAGAGGATTTAGAAGCAGAAGTCTGAGGTCTAGCACTACAAGCAGAGGGCAAATATGATGCCATAGAAGAGGGAAGTAGAAATGAGTCCAGTGGCTTGTAACCACCACTGCTTCATCGCACAGGTTTGTTGATTCAAAATACCGGTACATACCAAGACTGACCAGAGTGAGTGAGGTCATAAAGGGCTCTGACTACACAAGAAAGGAAGTTTGCATTTAATGTACAAAATGGGGTGTTTGTGAAAGAGCTGATTGTCAGGCTTGGTGGGTTTCTTCCTGGAATAATAATCCTATAATCTTGAGTTAATGACCTGCTTCATTGGTTCAGACAGAGCCAATGCATCTCTACAGTAGACTTAACTAAGGGTTATTGGCAGATCCCATTGCCCTGACTCCTATGCCAAAATAGCCTTCTCGACCTGCATAAGCTTTTTTTGGTTTGTTAATATGCCCTTTGGTTCACATAGTGCCCTGATCACCTTTCAAAGACTGATGGACCAGGTGTTGTGGCCACATCAGCCTAATGTGGCAGCCAACCTGGGTGACGTGGTAATCTATGGTCAGGTCAGAGGCCCTGAAGGTTGTTTGCCTTCCTCTGTAGCATGGGGCATAGGTCAGTTGCTGGTGGATTCTCTGTACCTTGAAGTCTTTAAAACATGATTTGAAGACTTCAGTAACTCAGTCAGAGGTTAGGGGTCTGTTACAGGAGTGGGTGGGTGAGGTTCTGTGGCCTTCGTTGTGCAGGAGGTCAGACTAGATGATCAAAATGCTGCCTCCTGAACTTAAAATCTATGGCTATGTCTACACTTAGGAATTTAGGTCGACTTTACTAAATTGACTTTACTAAGTCGACTTTAAGTCGACTTTATTAAGTTGACTTAGAGAGTCCACACAGGACTCTTAAATCAACATAAACCTGGCCTTACTAAGTCAACTTAGAGAGTCTACACTAGACTCTCTAAGTTGGCTGGTTAGGTCCAGCTGGAGGCAAGGCTCCTTTGGAGCCTTGGCTCCCCAGGGTAGGGGGACTCGTCCTGAGGAGAACCAGCCCCTCACGGGGCTGGCTCTCCCCAAGACAGCAAGCCCCTGAGCAGTCCAGGGGAGAAGGGAGCACAGAGCTTCCTTCTGGCCTGGACCACTTGGCTCCCTTCTGGCTGGGACTGCTCAGGTCCTGGGCAGAAGGGAGCCCCGCACTCCCTTCTAGCCAGGACCGCTCGGGTCCCGAGCAGAAGGGAGCCCTGTGCTCCTTTCTGGCTGGGACCAAGCAGTCCCCGCAGTTCCGAGCAGAAGGGAGTGCGGGGCTCCCTTTTTGACAGGACCCCAGTGGTCTCAGGCAGAAGGGAGCCCTACGACTCCTGGCAGCCACAGGGGCCCCGGAAAGAAGGAAACCGCGGCTCCATTTTTGCCGGGACCACTCGCGTCCCGGGCAGAAAGGAGCCATGGGGCTCCCTTCGGCCAGGACCACCGGGGTCCTGGCCAGAAGGGGAGCCCTGCGGTCCCTTCTCCCTGGGACCTGTGCAGTCCCGGGGAGAAGGGAGCCGGGACGAGCCACTATTGGCTTCCTGGGGAAAAGTCCTACCCTAAGTCGACTTACCTTGTAAGTCGAGTTAGGGTGTCCACACTGGTTTAAGTCGACTTAAATTTAGGTCTTATTAAGTCAACTTAAGTTTTCCTTAAGTTGACTTAAGGAGCAGCTTAAGTCAACTTAAGGAAACTCCAATGTAGACGCAGAGTAAATTAAGTCAATTTAAGCCTGCTTAAGTCGACTTAATTTACTAGTGTAGACACTAGGGTGGCTATGTCTACACTGGCAAGTTAGTTCGAATTGAGGAGGCTTAATTCGAACTAACTAAAGCCATGGCTACACTAGGCTTTAGTTAGTTCGAATTAAGGGCTTCCTTAATTTGAACTAATACGTTTGAATAGGGTATTCGAACTAAGGGGTTAATTCGAACTAACTAGTTTGAATTTAACCAACTAGTTTGAATTTAACCAACTAATTTCTTAGTTCGAATTAACCGGCCATTGAGATCATAGAATCATAGAATAATAGGGTTGGAAGGGACCTCACGAGGTCATCTAGTCCAACCCCCTGCTAAAAAGCAGGACCACTCCCACTAAATCACCCCAGCCAGGGTTTTGTCTAACCGAGCCTTAAAAATCTCCAAAGATGGAGATTCTCCCACCTCCCTAGATAGCCCATTCCAATGCTTTACCACCCTCCTAGTGAGAAAGTTTTTCCTAATATCCAACCTTGACCTCCCCAGCTGTAATTAGAAACCATTGCTCCTTGTTCTGTCCTCTGTTACCCTCGAGAACAGCCTAGCTCCCTCCTCTTTGGAGCAACCCTTCAAGCAACCCTTCAAATGAATGGGGATCGCTAATTCGAACTAAGCAAGTGCTTGCTTAGTTCGAACTAACATTCCAGTGTGGCCATGCTAGTTCAAATTAAGCTAATTCGAACTAACTAAAATTAGTTTGAATTAGTGAGTGCGAACTAACTAATTCGAACTAATTTTAGCAAGTGTAGACATAGCCATTATGAGTCTAGCAGAACTGGTCAACCCACCTCAGTGATATAGCCACAGTTCTTCAGGCTTCGTAGACTACCTATTTAAATGCAAACCCAAAGAAATGTACATTAGGGATGCAGGAGACTAAATACTAGGGTATCTGGTGGCAAACAGTAAAGTGCAACCCTTGTTCAGTAAAGTGGAAATCCTAGACAACACACCTATCCTGAAAACAAAAACAAAAAAAAGCAAGTTTGGGCATTTCTTGGGCTAGCAGTGTATTACAAGTGATTTCTGCCTCACTTTGCTTCTCTGAGGTTCGCCTTACCAATCTCATTAAGAAACCAGCCTCTTGCTAAGTAACTTGGTCTCCCTTAGAAATTGAAAAGATACTCTGTAAACCCATACTATGTAGGTACAATTTTTCACAAGAATTTATTTTACGCACAGATGCCTGGGAGTGATACTGTCACAGATGTTCCGTGGTTAGGAACATCCTATTCTGTATATGAGTAGGAAACTCCTGGACTGCAAAATCTGGTATTCAGTCTTTGAAAAGGAATGTCAAGCCATACATGAGGCTGTGAAGGTCCTGTGCTATTATTTGTTTGGGACTCCCTTTGTTCTCCTGACTGCCCACACAGTGCTCCAATGGCTCCAGATGACAGAAGATTCAAATGCCTAGGTTACCCATTGGTACCTCACCTTACAACCCTTTCATTTTAAACAAGAGTCCTGTGGCACCTTCAAGACTAACAAATTTCTTTGGGCATAAGCTTTCGCGGGCTCCAACCCATTTTGTCAGATGTCACTGGAGCCTACAAAAGCTTATGCCTGAAGAAATTTGTTAGTCTTTAAGGTGCCACAGGTCTCTTGCTGTTTTTGCTGTACACAGACTAACACAGCTACCCCTCTGGAAATTGACTTTCATTTTAAGTTAGTATAACAGCTTGGCAAAAACCACCAGACTTCAGGCTTTTTATCCAAGATGAATGAGGATGATGAGTGATGCAGTGAGTGCCCTGACAGACCCACTTGGGGTAGAAGTGGCGTGAAATATGGGAGAAAGCAAAAGGAGTAAGAGGGAGTGAGGGAGCTGCCTGCAGAAGGCTTGGAGCGGGCTGTTTAAAGAAGCTAACCAGAGACACCTGGCATGGAGTGGGAACTGCAAGCAGCTGGTTCTTTATTAGGGAGTTGAAGCAGTTGCTTTGAGGAGCTGGCTCTGGAAGTCTCCAGGGTAGTCAGCTCTGATCAGGACAGCTGAAAACCAGATACAGGCTCTGAGGTGAGAACTATGCCTTGGAACAGATTTTTGGGCCTCTAAATGTTGTTTTGGAGTTATTTGTCTGAATAAACCAAGATGCACTATTAAGCTGGTGATTGGACAAGCACCCCTGTGAAGCCTCCGTAAAGAAAAGACCTGTATGTGGGAGAGTAGGGAGCAGAGCAGAGCAGAGCAGATACCCTGGTCACCAAGGGTCAGCCAACTTCTCTACGTACTGATAAATTAGAAACTGTCAGAATTAAGATTGCCTGTGCAATCTTAATTTGGCCCCTTGTGAGTGTGCATTATGATACTGTTCTAATTACACAATCGTGTCTTATTTTTCCACAGTTGTCAGTTGAGAGAACATTTAACAGCCCAGGAGAGGTGGTCTCCTTACTCTCATTCCCAGTTGCAGTAGCAATTCCTGGGAAACTCCTGCACAGCTCCTGGAGCCCCAGGCCGGAACCTAGTCTCTGCAGAGTCTGTCTGCATTTAACATCTGTCAAACTCCAACATGTCTCTATTGAGCTGGACTGCAAACTCTTCTAAAGGCTTATATAAATTTGAGTGGTTTTCACAGGACTAGCAGAAGGCCAGGGCCAGATTAACACCTCTGTGGGCTGGGCTGAAAGATTTTGTGGGGTCCTTTGGGGCAGGACAGTGGGGTCTCTGGTGCCTGAACCTGAGGGCCATACTTGCATTGGTGCCCCTCCCCTTCCCATGCACAGCAGCACCTTGCTGTGGGGGGGGTGTCTAGGTCTGTGTCCTGCTCTCCCTCATTGATAGTGGCAAGAGGGGGAGGGTCTGTAGGCCCATTTCCTGCTCTTCCCCCCCCCACTGTTGGGGGCTGTGGGGGCTGCCTGGTGGCACAGGGGGTGATGATCCCCATGGTTCCCTCTTTGTGCCTAGGGCAGGGGTGAGGTATCAGAGGATGCCCAGGCTGTGATGGGGTGGCTCCTCCCCAGCCTGGCACCCAGGGGCTTGCTCACCCCATGCCCCCTACTTCAGCACTGCTGCAGGGCTGTGGCTGGTCTGGGCTGCAGCCCCTAAAGCCCCTGCCTTAATCTTGCCCTGCAAAAGGCCTGTCCCTGCACTAGGGCAATGCTCCTTTCAAATTTCACATCCCTTCTCCAAAGTAGGAGGATGTTAGAACTTCTCAGTAAAAGGTTGTACAAACATTTTTAATATGGGCAAAATACTGTATTTTTTTCCTCCTAATCTCATTCTTGGAAATGTCTGAAACATTTTGCTGAAACTTTCTAAAAACATTCAGTCCAAGGCAGACCCCTAGCGTAAAAAATTTCAGTCTGAGTGGTTGGAATTTGACTAAGTTATAAACAACTGAAATAAGGCCTTATAATGGGAATTACTGAGCAACCTTAACTCCTAATCTAAGCAATGCTAGCAGCTCTGTCTACAATTCTGTTTGTGCGTGTGCGCATGCGCGCACACACGCACACTGCATAATTTTTTTTTGAAATGCTAATGGAGTTTCTAAGTTCATGATCTAAAATTATTTAGTTGGGTGCCTCCTGCATGCTAACATCCTTGAATACGGCCACTGAAACCCTTCTGCCCTTGACCATGGGCTGGAACACCCAGCTTCCGTTAACAAAACTGTTCTGAGTACCCTGTAAAATCTATTGCACAATATTTGGGAACTTGTGTATTGAAAGACCAGAGATTAGCATTTCAGGCCTGTTTAACACTTGTACTACTTGGCACTAACTAAATTTCTATGTATTAAGATGAAATGATGCTAATATTGTATTGATTAAGCAGCTTTCCTGTTTCATTCTCATTAAGCTTAATCAGTTTCCACAGAGCCAATCCCAATTTCAGCAAGCTTCAATTAAGTAGAATAGATTCTAATACCGGTGTAGTATCTTTCAGAATCATCTTAAATTCTGAGCAAAGGGACAGCAAATTCCATGATTTCATATTCATACCTTCTGTTAAATTAGTGTTTGTGGAGCAGGCCTGTTTCTACCTCTGTGGAACAGAAAAAAAGAGCAAAAGAACCCCAAATTCAGGGATCATATGAGATTCTGAAATACTTTTCAATGGCAAAGACAAGACCAGCAGAAACAGTGCATTGGTTCCTATACTTTCCCTTCCACTTGGAACTGTGCTGTTATGTTGTGGCCGCTGAATGTCCAGCCAACTCCCAACTACTTAGCAAGAATAACCAATGTAGATAGTGTTGAGTGGGCTTTCTGGATTCATTCTGCCTTCTGGAGGCATAATGCCACTGCTAGCAATGTGCACAATCAGCTAGGCCACTATGCACAATTGTGAAGATCTCTGTGTAACTAGAAAGCTTCTCTCTTTCACCAACAGAAGCTGGTCCAGTAACAGATGTTATCTCACCCCCTTGTCTAATATGTACAAGAAACTATTCCCCCCCTTCGGGCAGTATTTTACTGTTACTGCTTTCTGAGCTAATATTTAAAGACCAGCGCTTACACAGGTATGCTCTCTTATTTCCCTTAGTGGAGGTCACCTAATGTTTTCTTGTTTATATAACATGTAATTGATGTACTCAGTAAGTTCAGCCTGAAAATTGAGCGTTTAACCAGCCTGTGGCAGTGTACAATACCAGCTCTAAACCCCACACTGATAGCTCATCAAAACACGCCCATGCCCAGTTTTCTCCTTGGATATCATCATTCTGTGACCATGAAAGCATAAAACCAGGACACTGTGCTGGAAGGTCGGTGTCACGCCAATTTGCCTAAACAAAAATAAAATAGCTTTTCTTGCTTATTGATCTTGATTTAGTTGTTGCCATTTTTATGCTTCATTGACTATAATCACAGTAAGGATGTGTCTTGTAAAAGGAAGTAAAGTTTCCCCTTTCAGTGGTTTAGATATTTCACATTTTAGTTGCTCTCACAAACGTTTTCATTTTTTTTCCAAATGCAGTCCTTTCCAAGGACTTAAAAAAAAAAAAAGGGGGGGGGGGGAGGTTGATCTTTAAGTAATACATGTGATATTAGTTTTTCCATTTTAAAATAATCACATTATTGCAGACATTTTAATAGCTGTAGAGGTTGCTATGTATTAACATGATTCATGGTCCTTGACAGCAGTGTCTCTGAAAATCCCACAGGAATGCAAAATACAAAACTCCACACACGTTCAAATTTTACTGCCTGCAGCTAAAAGAGGGGGAAAAAAACTTAAAACTGTTGAAACCCTTCAACTTTAAAAGCATTAATAGATGGTCCTGGGAGATTAAATCTAAATCTTAATGTGTAAAAATCAAGTTAATAACCACAGAGATTAATATGGTTGCATTTGATTATTGTGATAATGCAAACAATTAGTACTGCTAAAGTGAGATATATTAGCCTCCTACTTGCCCCACACATCTGCAAAGCATTGGAAATAAATGGAAATAAAACATTTTGCTCTGAGAGGGTTTTTTGGTTTTTGTTGGTGGGTTTTGTGGTTTTTTTGGTTTGGTTTGGGGTTTTTTTGCCTTTGTCTTACTTTCTCTGTAGCTGACTCATTTTTGAAATTATAATTTTCAACATTTATTTTAGGCTCTTCTTTTATAAGATATGTATAAAATCAGCTTCCATAATCAGATATCATCAGTTCTGTATTGTCAGCAAACTGTGTTGCTTACCAGTACCAGTAATTGGATAAATCTTCCTGATAAACAGTGATAGATTTTTTTTTTTTTAAAAGATAGGAAAGCCATGCACATGTATCAGCTTGAAAAAAATATAGGCTTCCTCTTTTTCCAGTTTAATTTAATGGATTTAATTCCAGACTTCAATGGGAGCGGAATCAGGCATCTGATCTAATTTATATGCTAGGCAGAACTGGAAATGCCACCTATACTTTAGGTTATCTGACACTTCCCATTATTAGAGCCTGTTTTCAGTGCTTACAACTTCGCCAAACTTTAACCGTTTAGGTTGAAATTTTACATGCTCAGTCTTTGCTTCAGGTTGACTTTTCTGGAAAAAGTGGTTCATCCATTTCCAAAAAGCAGATTGGGGAAAATACGTTATGTTGCTTACATTAATTTAAAAGTATTCTTGCAACCATTTAACTGGGGGCAGGGACACTGGGAACAGTAGCAGAGTGAGGGCAAAAGACTTAACTTGGATGAAGAGACCAGAGGAGGGAGACTGGGACTGAGTTGGAGACAGCTAGAGGCTGGCATGAGGACCCAAAAGTTGGAGACTGGGACTAATTGGGCAAGAAGTTAGGAGGATAGACTGGAATTCTGAGCCTGGCAATGAGAGGGATGGGGTTATGGAAGACAGTGTTTGAATGAGAAGCAATAGAACTGGCTAGATGAGGAGACTGGGATGGGAATTTGGAGCCAGGGAGGTGGAGGAAGATTGGTATGAGGAGCTGGAGATGAGGGAGGGAGAGAGAGAGGATTGGCATGGGGAGAAGTTGGAGGGGATAAGGGAGTAGTGTCAAGCTTGTAGGAAACAGATGCAGGAAGATCTGTGATCACTAAGAACACCCCTTTCCAGAACCTGGAATAGAAACCAAGATTCTAGCATCTCACTGCTCCTTTCTAGTCAGCCAATCTGAGTGAAACCTGTTGGCAAAATGTCTCTCTCACCCCTTGTAAAGTGTGTATTTACTTCGAGGAGATCATCTTTCTACTGTTATTGGTTAGCAGAAGTGGCAGATGTTTGTGCTATGGATCTCCAGGTTACAGCCCTCCTGATGAGCCAACTGGTTGTCAATCTGCTGTCACATGGTAGAATTTCTGTTTCACTTTGCTTAGTTAGGAAATTATGCATAAAAATGATTAAAGTTGCAAAGTCAGGCACTCAAAAGTTAGGAAATGCCATAATTAAGGCTGCTTGGGCAATGTTAATTCAGCCCATTTCTGCGTATGCACTGTGATACGGTCTCATTACATGAACACATACCATTTTTTTTTTTTTTTTTTACAAAGGACACCAATCTCATTCAGTACGCAGGATGGGCCTTCTCTGGGGATGAAACAGATTTGTGGAGACTGTTGTCTATGGGACCCCTGTTTCATTGGTACAGAAGCTGAAAGGTATGTAGTGAATGAGGTTCGGGAACACAGGAAGAGAAAGGAAAGTCACCTGGTTGAGGCAGTTGAATGTTGCCCTGAGAAATGGAATCTATCCCTACCTCTGATACAGAGTTTTTGAGCCAAGTCACTTAAGCCAAACTTTTCATGGGTGCTCCCTAATTACTAATTCTGTATTTTCTGGGTGCCCAACTTAAAACCAAGAGGTCGGATTTGCAGAAGTGCTGAGCACTCAAAGTTCCAACTCAAGTCAGCAGGAGCTGTGCTTCATTATATAAAGTGCTATCAAATGCAAAGTACTTTGAAAAACCAGGTGCTAGTGCATCCTTTTGACTTTAATCTCTGTGACTCAGTTCCCCATCCATAAAAATGGGGATATTGCTACCCCCTTACCTCACCAGGGCATTGTGAAAATACAGTGACTGTCACAGAAAAGCATATGAGGAAATTAATAGTTGTGTCTTCAGAGTAGGGTTTGAATAGTATGGGGCCACACGTTACACAATCAGGATACAATTAAATGTGATATAGCAACTCATTTGGAAGGCACGGTCCATTCTGTATACTGAAGGATGCAGGATCCTCTGGAAAACTGTATTTGACTATGTAAGTAAAGATTATTATATAAAAACATGCAAAATGGGGCTGAACCAAGGTCTGACTGACAATCTTAATTTTGGCATTTCCTAACTTTTTGAGCACTTGACTTTCCAATCTTACTAATTTTCTTCTGATGTAGTTTTTTGTATATGTTTATGTAGATAACCCCATCACTGTAATAAGAGTTCCTCCTGAAAAATCAAAATAAAAATGTACTAAATCATACCCCTAATCCGCAAATGGAAAGGATCTTCCATACTTGGAGCAGACAGCCCTATTCCAAGGAAGGCTCTAGAACTTCCAGAGGCCCCAGAGAGGGCTCTCTTTGTCATCCAGGGTTCATAAGATTATGCAGTTGAAGTAGGGATCACCAGAAGGGAAAGTCATTAGGCTATGGGCAGAGCAAGGGAGAATACACCCCCTTTAGCATGACAGAAATAACTCAGAGAATGTTAATACAGTCCTAGGCTTTTCCATGGAACCTTACCCTGGGGAACAATGGAGCTGAGCTGCTTAAAGGGGAGGGGTCATGCTATCCCATAGATCCGTCTGGTTTGGGAGCAAGTCCTATGGCCTTTCCTGCTGTGAGCCAAACCCAGCTCTCCTCTTGTCCCCTGCCATGCTGGGAGGGAATCTAGAGATTTCCTCATAATACTTCATCTTCCACTGCTTGTCACTTGGAAGGGACAAGTCTGTATGAAAAATTAACTTGATTCATTTCTAGCTGGATTTTACAGGGGATGCTTTGATACTTTGGGCTGATGTAGTTGAATATTTTTAAATGTACCTTCTAATGTCTGGAAGCTAGAAATCTCAGCAGAAGTGTAGAGAACTCTTTAACGCAACTGAAACTCTGGACTTGGAGAGTTCTTCTGAGGGACAGATTGAAAAAAAAAAAAAAGTAAACATATAAATGTGGCAACTGAGACTCCCTTTATAGAGCACTTTACCTGTGGGAGAATACTTCATTGTCTTGCAAAAGTGAGAACTTTGGGATTGAAACTGATGACTGTAATTAAGATGATTTAAAAGAAAAGGCCAGATTCTAGAAATGAAGGAAAAGAAAAGGTTTTGTCAACATTTTCGTGAATGACAGTTAAACTATATACTAAAGAATGGGGACTGACAGAAAAGAAGCACAACCCTGAGAAAAAGAGGCAGAAAAAGCAGGCATATACACTTGTGAAATTTCAGCATTTCAGAAGACTTGTGGGGCAGCGTACAGAGGAAAACACAAAAAACTTGAGTATAAATATTTTTAACAGCTAGGCATCTCTTACATTTTTTTAAATTACTGTATATGCTATTTCATTAGATAAAATTAAGATATAAAAATAAAGGGACAAAAGTTATAAAAATAAAGAAAGAAGATGGGAGACTGGGGAAAGAGTATGATAGTGATTTATTTGGGCCCCCTTTTCAGCTATGCTTGGCACTATATCCTATTAAAGCTTGCATTTTGCTTCAGTTGAGATTTCTCTTTGGACACCCCATCCTTTGAGTGAAGCCTGTGTATTTCTGGGGGAGTTCTATAGACAGTTATAACAATAGAATATGTGTTCACTATGCTTAGCAAAGCATCATAGATATAGTATATTTTGGATGGGGAATAAAAGGGAGAATGGATGTCAGTGGCTCCAACTCCCTGAGTCTGAAGCCTCTTGACAGTCACTAATATTAGCAGATTGAAGGTGTTTAGTCTAGTTGTAAGGGTTGTGATGTGTTTTTGATTTCCTGCATCAGAAACACATTTTGGCTAGAAAACAAGTGAGGCAAGCAATTTGTTTTTTGCCATACAAATATCAGGAAATTATTACCTGTCTACCCAATTTGCGCTATATAATCAGTTACTTACATCCAGTTGGAGAACGGAGATTCTTGTTATTCAATCTTCATGTAAACAAATATAATCACTTTTATGGAATGTGAGGTCAGTAGACTCCAGGGCCTTACCTTGCATTCGTGAATAGTATTTATTTCCACAAATTGCACTTTATTTTTCTGACTCTCACCTACTTCAGTTATATTTATTCTCTGGGATGCATGTGGTTGCTTCATTGTCTTCTAAAATCTTAAAAGCTCTTGCCTGCATTTTACAATTGGTTACTAAAAAATGTATAGAACCAGAAGTAAAAATTAAGCAAGACAGCTTTCTCTACAAATGCAGCAAATTAGTTGTGCTAATTCTATCCATCTAGCTATCTATTGCTCTAAACAAGACACCAGATCAAGAAAAATCTGTTGTCCCACCTGTAGTGGGGGGTTGTTCAATCTGATACTTGTAATAGATGCAAAAGTATATAACATGAAAAAATTGGGGCATCTTGAGTGCTTTTGAGTTTTCAAAGTCTTATTTTCATCTGTGTTGTTTCTTACCTTGTTTTTTTTATTATTATTGAGGAACAAAGGGACAAAGCAATTTTGTGACCTATGTGAGAGTACTTTTTAATCAAAGGCTTTAAAATTAAGCCTCAGATGCTGCAACCAGATGCAAGGAAGTGAATGATGTCAGGAGGCTCACCACCCATAAAGATGCTCACCTGTATGTGTCTCATTGCAGGAGAGAGACCTAAATGGAAAAACAAATGTGCACTCAAATCTACATTTGTTGTTTTATTTTGTTGGCAATGTGCAAAGAAGAGATGATACTTTTTATAAAACTGCAAGTGCTTATTTGTGATATTGTGTATTCTGAATTAACTGGGGCCTACTTCTTTAATTGTTTAATTTATCTGGGGCGTGATCTTGCAAAGAGTTATTCACAGGCATGGAAGCCAATAAGACTATTCAAGTAAATAAGTTAGAAAGATGAAAATAAAGGCTGGTAGGATCAGGCTACTGAATATATTTTCCAGATTCCTTATTAAAGATTGTATTTTAAACATTAGGGCCCAAGCCTCCTCCCATTGATCTCAGTGAGAGCATGATCAAGGCATTAAAAATAACATTTACAGATACATTTTGTATGTTCCTTTAGTTAACCAAAAACATGTAATATTGAAATATATAGTTGGCTCAAGCATCTTGATAAAGTAACATAGGTTACAAAAACCCAGTAAAATTATTTATTTTAAATGTAAAGGAAAGTGAATTATGGAGAAGATGTGTCCCTAACAAAATTAAAACCTTTAAGCTAACAATTCTAAATTTTTAAACAATGGGAATTTAAATTAATTATACTTTTATTTTTCCACAACTCCCCAGAATATAGCCATTATGGATATACTTCACAACTCAACTAAAGATCATATTGTTTTTAAATAGGGATACTAAAATCAAGCATGCCTGAAGGAGAATTTGTGAACACAGTTATGTCTGCCATATAGTTGCGAGGTCAGTGGGCGGTGTATGATGCACCCATCTTTCTAGGAGCAGTAGGATTTCCTGCTGTTTTTTTCAGTAGTGACCTAGAAGGAGGTTAATGATTCCAAAGAATGACTTTTCCCTTAGGGAAAATTTAATCTTCTGACCTTTTTCTCTATCTGTCCATTCCTTTTAAGTCACAAGCCCCCTTCATTTAGCTTACATCAAGCTGTTTTATTTTCTTCAAAAACATGGTTGAAGTGATTGCTTTTGCTTTCATTTAACCCTTGAACTGGTTGCATTTCAAAACTAAAGCATTCTGCTAAATATGGGATCGCTTGCAAGCACTTCTTTCAAATCTCTGTATTTGTCTTAAATGTGACTGCCAATCCTCAAAATCACTTTGACAACTGACTAACTTCAAAATGCAAGCCTTTAATGTATTCTTGCAATCATTTTAGAGCTTTGCTTTAGAAAAAATGACAGGAGTAAAGCAGCTATTGGGTTTTTTTGAATCCCATCCAAAAAGCTGTTTGTACTAAAGTGATACAAAAGGAAATTATATTTTAAAAATATTAACAATGACCATCATGCCCTTTTCCGATTAACTTTAAATTTGAGACCAGGAAGAAATATCAGCATCACACGTTCAGTTGTTGGAACTTTTGGCTTTATTTGAACTATGAAGACATTTGTGGATCAAATTTTTAGAGTCAGGATAGAGTAAAATAAAATTGTAATTACTTCATTATTTTCAAGAGTGTTGACTCTTGAGTGCAAGGAGTGCTTGAGGGTAAGTGAAAACAGAAGCTGTCTTGTACCTGACGCTGTCAACTTCCTTATACCCTACAGCGGACATTGTTTTTGTCTGTAGTATATTACACTGCCTTATTGCCAACTTAATGATACATGACTATTCCTTCATTTTCAGAATTATAATTAATGCTTGATTTTTGACATTATGACAAACTAGTGCAGCTCCATAGCAGAAATATCCAAATCTAGAAACAAAAGAATTGCCATATTGGAAAAGACCAACTGTCCACTAGTCTAGCATCTTTCTCTCTGATAGTGGCCAGTGCCTGAGGCTTCAAAAGAAGGCATACACCCCCTATAATGCATCTAATTGCAATACTATACCACAGAGGGAAATTTCTTTGCAACCCCAGCTGGTGATCAGCTTATGCCCTGAAGTATGAGGATTGATAGCCCTTATAATTTTTATTCCAGCTTGTGTAGCTGCAGATGCTATACTTAATCAAATAAATGTCTAATAGTTTTGTAAAGCTAAGCAAGGGCTAAATATTGCTGTCTCATGGGGAAAAAACATGGGGGAATTAAAACTGCTGAAAAATTTCACAAGGAGAACCTCGTGGAGTTTCCACTGCATTCTTCCCTCAGGGAAAAGCAGTTTGCAGTCTCATCCAGGAGGATGGCAGAATAACTTAAAACCTTTCTTTGGCCTTAGGGTTAGCAGGGGTATTAGGCTACAAACTTACCCACTGGCTCCTTTCCCATCTTGTTATGCCCTCCTAACCCATCACTTCTGAGAGTAGAATTTAGAAGGCAGAGTGGTAGTTATTGCTACCTATAGCAGCAATTAACTCCTACTTGGATTTCTGCCTGAAAATCCACCAGGTTTGGAGGAAACAGCATTGCACAGAATACTTGTTGCTCAGTTTTTCCTCTCTCAACCTGATACATCCCCCTCCCCAAAACTGGATAAATCCAAGTTATGAGATGATTGTGTGAAGGAACATTTGTAGATTATAGTGGAACTTGGGAACATGACAAAGAGCTGATCTTCCTCCTTTTGTTGACTTCCTTTAGGGCCTTTTTAACCTGTATTTTCTTTTCTTTACTCCTTTTCTTGCAATGCGCTGAAGATCAGTAATGCCTCCAGAGTTTTCAATAATATTCTGCAGCAGTGAATTCCACAGATTAACTATACATTATAATGAAAGTATTTCTTATGTTCCCTGTATTTTTGTGTGTAATAAAACAGGGTAGCTAGGAGCACCAGAGTAGGTTTTTCCATATTATTCATGATCTTGTAGACCTCTAACACACCTCTTCCTCTTCTTTCTAAGGCCATGCCTACACTGCAAAATTATATTGACTTAACTTATGCCAGCACAGAGCCATCACAGTTATTCAATCACTTGTGTATGAGCACACCTGGCTCCTTGTGTTGATGGTGCACATTCTCATTAGGAGCACTTGTATCAACTGTATTGTCAGTGTGGGGCATTGTGGGATGTCTCCTGAAAGCTAATAATAAGTGACACAGTGTCTATCTACACTGACATAAACATCAACCTAACTACATTGATGACCATGATTCTATAGTGCTCAGAGAGGCGGGGTACTAAATTGGCATATAGGGGTACATGTGTTGGCAGGAGCCTAATTTAAGTGAAGACACTTCCACAACTAGAATGATGCAAGGTGGTTTATGTCCCACTAACCCTGTGGTGTAGACCATGTCTAAATTAATGTTTGTCATTCAACTTTCTTACACCAATCCTCTTTCCCTGTATCTTTAATCATATTCCCTGCCCTTTGCTAGATATTTCCTATTTCTTCTATGTCTTTTCTAAGTTTAAATGATTAAAACTTAACATTGTGTTCGAGATGAATATGTTCTTTCACTTCACATAATGGCATAATATATTCTCTTTTCTTTTAATGTCTTCTAACATCTTGATGATTTTTGTTTTGGTTTGGTTTTTTTTAACCATTATAGCATACAGAAAGGAAATTTTCACAGAGTTCCCCAGAACAATGCCTATCTTTTTTTCTTGCGCTAATTAACAACCAGACAGTGGAACTGGTTGAGTAGTTCAAGTTGTTTTTTCCTAGGTAGCTCAGATTGCTCTTTCCAGTGTGCAGCACTTAGTGCTTGCCTGTGTTTATGTTGCCCTTTTGTCTTGGTTTGTAAGGTTGGTCTGGAATTCCTCACAATTTGCCTAGGCTCAACGAACATAACTAAGGGTTCTTCCCGTTTAAGTCAATGGAATTTTTGTGCAGACATCAGAGAGTAGAATTTGGCCATTGTCCGGGGAACCAATTTTGCTACCTTACTACTCAGAAATTTTTCAAGCTTGTTAATAAATAGATTGAAGAAAACCATTTCAAATATTAATATTGATCACAGGGGCACTTCAGTGTTAACTTCTCCTTTTCTGCTATGAATTGGCCATTTATTCCTATGCATTAACAGATAGAAAAGCATGCAGTATAGTTGTCTGAACACAGCATTGGAACCCATAAGCTCGTGCACTGAAATCCTCATTGTGACATGGATTTCCTTTGTGGTTTTAGTTAAATCACTTAACCTCGGGTTAAATTTACCTACCTAATAAGGAAGTTAAAATAATTAATTAATATATGTCTACAAAGTGCTTTGAAGATAAAGTGTTAGGTTTCATTTTTGTTTCCCATCTTTTACCCATTTTTAACCCATAACAGGATTCTACTTCTCATTCTGTGGTTACCATGTTTTTCTAAGAGTCCCTTGTGAGGAACTTTATCATAGGTTTTCTGAAAGACAAAATAAATCATATCCTCCAATTTTGCTTTATCCACTGCTTCATTAACTCTGTCAAATAATTCTAACAGGTTAGAAAAGACTTACCTATTTCTACAGAAACTTTGCAGGATTTCTCTATTATCTGTATGCTTTATTCTTCTATTTTTATTAATTCTCTCAGTATTTTCCTGGTACCAAGCTAAGACTTACCAGTCTATAATTCCCAGGGTCATCATTAACACTTTTAAAAAAAGATGGGTACAACTTGGCCATTCTCCAGTCCTGTGATACAGTAGCTGTTTTTAATGATAAATTACATATTTTTGTTAGCAACTCAGTTACACTGGTCTTTAGTTCCTTTAGAACTCTCGGATGAATACCATCTGGTCCTACTGATTGATTGCAATTTAATTTCATTTTTCGAGTTGTTCTATCACCTTTTTTTCCAAAATTATTATTTATTTATATTTTTTGTTGTTCCTATTTCCGATAGTGCCTCACTTTCAATACCTAAAAAGAATAAATCATGGATAGGTATTTTATCTTCTTTTGTAAAGACCAGTGTAAAAAAAAAATCATTTAGCTGCTTCTTATTCCTTTTTGGTTGTCTAATATAGTTAAACAGCAAAACAAAATACAAAACAAGTAGCTTTTTTTCTTCCGTTTTTAAAAAGACTTCAACATTTTCTTTAAAAAAAAAATACAGTAGATATCTCTGAGATCCTTAAGTGATATCCAAAATTTCCAATTCCATTGGCATTTTCTATTAGTTGTACCTTATGATTTTCAGCATAAGCTCAACAGTGGAATGCAGTGGAAGACCTGCCAACTTATTCAGCTTTTAGTGTTGAATGTTTGCTATAGCCATGTAGAAAAGTGAACATGTGTTTATATTATATACAGTACCAGAATTTACAGGGCGAGAGGGGTGAGAAATAACTCAGAAGATGAGTTCCAGTAATGGAACATTTAGCTCATAAACAAGCAAACAAAGAACTATTACCATACTGGAATGAAAATAGAGCAAGAAGTGAAAGTATTGTCATTACTGTAGTTTAATTCTCAACTTTATATATTTATCTATTCTGTGCTCTCCCCTTAGCTCCTCCCAAATGCTTATGTGCTTCTCCCCATTGTCTGCTCTGCCTTCTAATTTAGACTTTAAATTATTCAAGCGCGGATCTTGTCTTTTCATATGTCTGTACGATTCCATATATGTAATGGTGCTATTTAAATTATAACAATTCAGTGTTTTAACAAATGTAAGTAAATAAGTTCAAATCAAAGGTAACTATTAGTTTTAAACAGCCTCAGGAAGTGTCCCAGAAAACATGACCTTTTGCGTTGCAACCAAACCAGCCAACTTTATAGTGTCTTGAGGTCAAGTCTCCTATTTCACATGATTTCAGAGGCTTTAGGGTACGTGCTATAAAGAAGTAAACCACACAGAATATTATGATCAAGTAAACTTTGCACTCCAGCTATCCATTGACACATAGCAACCAGCTTCAACTGAACTTGTAACAGAATATATCTAGAACCAGGCTCAGAAATGATCTGGAAAATTCATAAAGGATAGGTGGTTAGATTAAAATTAGGAGAAAAATAGTCAGAAGAATGGATGACATAAAGTGAAGACACTGGACTTTAAAAAAAAAAAATGGGTTGGACCTTAAGATTGCAGCTGTGTACCTTGATTTGAAATCTATCAAAGGGATTTTTATACTTTGTAACTTACAATTTAAATTGAGGATTTACTTTTCTTCTTCAATTAGTTCTTTCATGATCATATTTCACAAACAGTATGGTTTTCCATTTAATCTTACTATAGCAATAATGTGTATTGTAAGAGTATTTGAGAAATATATGAATATTTTTATTCACTGTTAATGAGAGTTCTATTACAAGATTGCTGTTGGGTTGCATCATAGCATTTTTTTCTTGAGGTACCTTGTATTTCCCACTTGTATATGACATTACAATCAAGAAAGAGAAAGTGAGTGACATTGACACTATATAAATCATGCATCAATAACAAATGGAAGATTTTAATTCAAGGAATTGTTTTTTTTATGTGTATGAGTTTTTATTTTTGGAATATTATCCAGGTCACGTATGGATATTGCCTGCAGCTTATAAAAAGCTTTGTGTTTTTTCTCCTTTTCATTTTGTGCATTTACAGAAATAGAATTAAATTTTGATGCAGCTGAATTTCTGAATTCTTGAACTCAGCTTAATTTCCAGAGGAGGTGAGATATTTTCAAACTGGGTAGATAATTAATTTAAGACATTTGTGTCTCTTTACCACCTTTCTGATCATCCCCCTGAAAAACAAGGAAAAGGCTCATGAAAAGGAGTGTATTATATTTAGACAAAAATTGATGCTTAACTGTCATATGAATCTGTGGTTTGCACACAGTTTCAGGAGAGAAAATCAGTCCCTGTATCGGGGGGTAATTTTGGAGGGTAATTTTCTTTAATGTTTGTGTATTAGGAAACACTCATGGGAACTAGATGGTACAATGGGTGCATTTGCCTCCTATCACCACAAATGAAATAGTCTAAATATGGTCCTTCATGGATATTTCTTCATATCACAAACCACCAAAGAATTTAGCACAATGGACATCCTCACTCTGTAGAAGCTACCCGTTAGGATTTATTTAAATTTAACTTCTGTGCCAGGCTATTAACAGTATTATTGTACTAGATTGCGAAGTAGTTAAACTAACCTGAAAAAAGTTTTAAGAATCCAGTTTACATTTTCTAGTTCATCTTGGTCTTATGTCAAAATTAAGCAATGTAAAAAAGAATTGTTAATGTGTTTGCTGGTGAGATGCTGTGATACAGTATTGTTTCACTGACAGCTGTGCACGTCCTGAAAAGACCATAGCATCAATAATAGATGGGTGCTTCCAACTTTTGGGGAAACAAGCTGATTCAGTCAAAGGGACACATAAGTATTTATGTTTCAGGGAGAAAGAGAGAGTGGACGATGTAAGAAATATTTCTAATAGCCACCATAAGGAAAAATAAATAATTTTGAGAAAATAAAGATGAAAATGAATGACTCGGATGTTTAAGATGTAAGCAGAACACCACAGCTGGCATGCAGACGACAGAAACAAAATGATAATATCCATGGACTGGTAGCGGGTGGGGGGTTGTAAAAATGTAGTCTGCCTTTTTGCTCTGGTCAAAAAGCCTGTTTTCATTCATGCAGAAGCAAAGGTGTAGATTTTATCAGGATTTTGGGTTGGAGCACCCACAGCTGTGGATTACAGATGCTTCCTGTCATGTATAAACACAATCATTATGTGAGAGCATGGCACCCGCATTCCTACCTAAACAGCCATTCCTCTAAACTAAAGTGCTTTGTTGTCTTTGGAGTTATTTTTGTGACTACGAACAGTACCCTTCTCAAATTTATCAGTAGCAACTTATAATATTTCTTTGTTAAATATATGGATTTTGTTACTGGTAAAGGATCTGTCCAGACAGAACCCTGTTCTTCTGTCAGAAAGTATGTTTT
>ML685766.1:14003098-14050598 GCA_007922175.1 Pelusios castaneus
CATACAAATAGTCAATCAATCAATCACATATGTAATTATTGCACTAGTAATTGACTGGGAGAAAGAGATTATCATTCTTGGTGGCCTTTGTCAAATATCAGGCTTTTTTCATTTCCCCATTTTATTTTTCTTGAATGGGGTCCATTTTTGAGTGGATTAGGAATATTCTGAATTGAGAACAATCTGATGGCAAAATTTCTAGGGGGGCCAGTAGCATAAATCAGATGGAAAGTTTAAAGATTCTTTTATGGCATTTCAATTGAAAATGCTGTCCATCAAATATTTCATCTTAATTTTTAATGAAGAAACAATAGCTGTGAGTAACATTGCAAGTATTGTTTGTTAGTATTTCAACTTTGATTTAGGTTCTTTTTTTAATGATTAGCTTAATCATTTGGAGATCAGTAAGACCTGTAGTTTAAAAGTAAGCAGTTTTTCCAAACTATTTCATATCTAAATTAAACTATTGTGTACATATGTGTAAAGGAGCTATATAAGTTGATGAATACTGTTTCCACAGCTAAACGAAACATGAGATACACATTAAATTTGCTATCTGTGTGTTCTTAGTAACTTTTTCTGAGAGAAAATGTTTAAAAGATATTTCTGATATGGTTGTCACTTTTGATAACATAATTTGAAACTTTTATCTTAGGGGAATAGTGACACAAGGCGGGTAAATACATACAAACAAAATGACAGTTGAATTTTTTAATTTTGGGCAGTTGGCTTTCATGCATTCAACATACAATGTTCATTTGAAATGGTGGGTGTTAAGAACTCACTAATGACTAATTGTCTTTTTCTTAAAAATACGCTTGTTGTGAATTAGCTCTCTTCTGTTTACTTTTCTCTTTCTCTTTTTGATTTGCTGGGAACTGTAGTCTAATTATCCTAGTAACTCTCACTGACAGGTACCAGCTTTTGACACACATGAGAAACAAGGCAGGGAAAACAATAGATATGCCCCAACATTTTAAAAACAATAAAAACATTTACCTAAGCACAAAGAAGACTATTGTTGTTTGTAAAAAACTGTATACATACAACTATAAAAAATGTGCTTGACCCTAGGTGAGCAAATTATTCTCCATGCAGAGACATTTGAAACAAGATCTTTAATTTGAATATCTTAAGTAACTTTTTTTTAAATTTTAAGTCAAACTGTGTTTATATACAGGTACTAAGAATCAGTTGCATCAACTTGTCAGTTATGACCTATTTTCCATTTTGCCAGTGTATCTCATTTCTTGTGGTGACTTTTCTGAAGGGATCCTTACTGTATGAATTATGCTTGATCAAAACAATCTTAAACACATAACAAGAAAAGGGAGAGGAATGGAGTGGTCAGCTACATAAAAGTGTGAAAACTACAAAACAAGCCAGATCACAAAAGAGAAGGTGATGTGGAGACTGGTCACGTATTGTATGCCTTTTAAACTCAGAATGCTTGAAGGCCAAAATTGATCTCATTGTATTTATGATGCTCTTCTTGGGACCTCCTGAGCTGCAGAGGCAAGGGGGTGAGGGTGGAGGTGGAGTGAAATTCAGTTTAGTCTTGTTTATGTTGACCTCTTGAATCAGGCTAACCATTTTGTAACTTTGCACACTCTGTAAGACACCACACTTAGGTTTCTGACCTTTTTTCTTTCACTTGTGGGTTTTTGTTTGTTGTTCTTATTACAAATTTCTATCAGAAATGACTTGTTTAGAAATATATGGATGTTATGAAAATTTAGTCATCCATATCACATGTAAATGAAAAACAGATATTCATTAAAGAATTTGAATGAGAAGGCAGTCCTAATGTATCTTTAAATCCCATCCTTCTCAACCAAAGTCAGGTAATATCCATTAGGCTAAAGTCACCAGTGCAAAAATTGCTAGAAATTGTAGGTGTTAAATAAGCCATCATAAGGAGCTGGTATAGTCCCACAAATTTAATAGAAATATTGAACTCTGAAGGACTTAATTAAGCATTTTTCTGTTTCTTTGTAACCTCAGAATGAACTTCCTTATGCTGATATTTAGTACCTTAATTTTATGATTCTGTGGTTCCTTGGAAGAAGAAAAGGAAAAATATGCTCACTGTACTATATATGTATATTCTGCCTGGAACAGTCATTGAAATGATACCAGGGCAGTGGCCTGTGTTTCTTGGAATTGTGCCCCTTTTTGAGAAAACTAAGGTACTCTTTTCATCTTGGCTGTATTTGCAACTGTAACTTCTGCAAAGTAGTGGTAGTGGATGAAGATGATCAATTTCACCCCCAGTGTTTGTGTCTCTTAATGTAACTAGTTCTCTTACAATTTTAAACAAAAAGAAAATACAAGGCACAGATGTTGTGGCATACTGGTATTTAAGGTAGAAGGACAAAAAGATAGATATGTTAGTAACAGTAGTAAAATTCTCTCTCCAAACATTAAAATACCCATGAAACAGTAACCCGTCTATTTCTATTAATTTCTCAACTAGCTTAATGTTTATCAGCCCCTCACTGCCCACCCTCTAAATTACATGGACTGGATGTTAGTCATTAGATTGTCTGCGGATTAGACTATAATCAATCCAACATAAATAAAAACAGCAATTACTGTTGGCATGATTCCTTTGAACTTGACTCAAAGTTCCAGTACTGCTTGTCCAAAGAGCTTTTTCTGAAAGGCCTGATTTCTGCATCTCAGAGGTTCTGATGTTTTCATCATCTTATAGGGAGGAAACATTCATAAAATTCCCCTTGGCCTGAAAAGCAAAAACATTTGTTTTTGGTGCATGAGTGGATTGTTGACTTTTATTTGGCCACCAAAAAAGAACATATTAGATATAGAACATAAAAGCATACAGAAATCCAATTACAAGGGGATTTAAAATTACCATCTTCTCACAGTGTTATAGTACAGGCTATTTACTTTATTTTGGGGGGAAGGGGTTAGGGTTTTCAGATTATTTCCATGTTCCTTAAAAGTTTCTTCTTGTATCAACCCTACCTCCTTCAGTAATTCTCATTAACATGGCTAATGTTTATGACTGAATTTATCAGCTTTAGGGTTACAAAAATTATATCCTGTTGCTCTTTGGGACCAGTGCATGTTTGATGGACCACTTCTCTCTATCTCTCAGAAGTAGGTGACCTTGTATCTGTAAACAGTTATTAACTGAACAGTTAATTGCCATGAGGTTGATAAGATACCTGAAAAGAACTAGAAGTCTAAAAGTATGGTTTGGGTTTTCTAGTTGGAGTTAACTCCTGCAACAAAGAAAATTCTTAATATGGAGATGTATCGGATAACATGTTCTACCGTGATCTAAGATTTCTTCAAAGGATTTATGCTTCCCTAATTCAGTGTAATTTGTCACTGGTTTAATGTCTATAATTTCTTTGTTATGAAATGCATACTTTAGTATTTCAAACTCACAAATTTTGTAGCAAGTCTTTTCCCTTTTTTTTAGTTAATTATTTGCAAATGAGAAAAGGATTTACCCCCCTCCCTCCCAGGCTGTTACACTTTCACGTGGACATCTTCTGGATTAAATGCTTTTTTGTTTGAAAGACTGATTTAGAATGTGTTAAGAATACAAGGGGAAAAAATCAAGATATTTTTCCAAAATGTATTTGGAGTTTTCTATAGGCTCCCATGGTACTGTCAAAGGTCAATATTAGTCCCACTGGGCATGGGGAAAATACAACTTTCTTATTTCATTTAAATCAGAATTGTGGTCAAATATATACAATTCTATTTTTTCCCCTTGGGGGACTATATTTAACTCTAACAGAAATTGTGTATGATTGATTTGTTGGACTGTGGAAAGGTAACTGTCTGGTTTCAAAAACATGGTGCAATGCTTTTACTACAAAGTAATTGACAAGAAAGCATTCACGTTGTTCCGTTGCTCTCTTTATAATAGTTAAATGCTTTAAGGGAAGCTTTAATATTATTCTAAATCATTATGCAACACTTGGCATAGAAGACTGACAAAAGAGGAATCTTTGAAAACAGAGTTCAGTAGTGGATTTTATTTTATTTTTTTAAAAAACTTTAATTTTAGGCAGCTTGGGTTCTTAGCATGCATCACATTCCACTTCAAGTATGAGTAATTATGCTAGTTTAGCAATTATTAGAGATGAAAGAAATTCTGTTGCATATGAATCCTCCTAAACTTCAGTAGCTTTAGTTTTAGCCAGGATAATGATCAAGCAGTAGTTAGCCATATGCCTGGGGACTCTGCTATAGCAAAAAAGATTGTGCTGATCTTGGGGGTATCTTCATTACAATTAGCATGTTCGTTCAGTCCACTTACTTTCTTGGGTTTATAGTTTTGGTCACAAAAAACTCTTCTTTCAGTTCTTCTGTGGCATATGTGTATAAGATGCCGTTAGTACTGGCATTTTAAACTTTAGACTTTTAAAAGTAGGAATATTTTCCTGCAATATTATATTACTAGTTAAAATTGTACAAACTCTTCTTTTCCTGTAAAAAAAAAAAAATATCTTTTTACATTCCTTTACTATTTTTGAAGTCTTTCCCCTTCAAAATGCAGAAGTACAGGAAGAAGAAAAATGTTTTTCAGATTTTAATTTATTATGTGGCCTGTATTCTTCAGGGATGTGTATAACATATATTTTAAGTGGAAAGGTACAATAGATTAAAGTATACTCACTGTGCATGATGCACAGCAGCTTTTTTGTTCATATGCTTGAATTTCTTTCGCTATGTATACTCTACAGTAGTCTTGTTAGTTATCCACATTTTAAAAACATTCTGAATGCTGCACCACTGATATTAATGGCAGGTGGTTTTTTCCCCTTCTTTATTGACTTCAATGGGAGCAGGAAAGAGGGCTTACTGTTTGCATTAGTAATTCATCTGAAATATTATTTCATTTTTAAATAAGTACAGCATCATTCAAGGTTTGGTTTCCCATCACCCCTTTCTGTATCTCTGAAACCCTACAATATGTTTAATTTGATGTAGTAAGAGGTTTTATTCTTCTTCTTTGGTGTGCAAATTATTTTGCTACTTTTGTTGTTTCTTTTCTGATAACTAGAAATAAATGTATTAAATCTGGTTGGTCTAGCCTTTGGTCAAAGCCCCTCAGGTGAAGCAGAATTTGGCACCTCTATATTTTACTAAAAATGAGTAGTGGGGGAAAAATATTCAGAATTTCAGTATTGCCCCCTATGTTTAGTGTCCTGGGTCTGGAATAAAATTTACAACTTCCTTACCTTATATATTTTTCTGCTTAATGAACAACAGAAAACAGCATCCTTGATGACTGGTTTTCAGGTTAGATTTTTATTTTTCCCACTCTGGATGCAGTTGTAAAATAGAAAGTTCCTCTTTCTGTTGTTGACTCCTGAAGGAATTTAACAGGAGAAAATCCCTCTTCGTTTAAAAGTATTCCTTTGTTAGATCAGATGAAGTGACATTATAAGCCATGTCCTTGGTAAATCTACACTATGCTTTGTCAACAAAACATGTTCTGGTACTGCATTTCCCATCTCCCCAATGCTGTCAACAGATTTTCTAACTTTTGATAGTACTATTGTGTGTGGGGAAGGGGGCAAGTGGAGAGGGTTATGTTTTGCTTTATCTCATTTAGCTATTTTCCACTTCCTTCCTTGCAATTGAGTTTCTTGGAATTTCTGATCCTCTAATCTCAGAACAGCGGGGACTTCAAGATGCATGCTCAATGTAACTTTTTATTATCTTGAAAATAGGTGGATGAAATGGTTGACTATTGGCTGTGTGTGCAACTTCTGGGAAGTGGCTGGGTTATGTAGTTAAAAAGAGTCAGAGCATGGGAAAAAGATTTATGTCTTATGATTTAAGGGGAAGCTGTTGAATAGATTGAGTGGAAAAGGCTAGTGAGCCAAATACAAATGTAAATCAAGAGAGGAAGGGGAAGAAGTACTGAGCACTTTTCTGGTTGCAGAAAAATGAAAGGTGAACTATAAAAGGAAGAACAAAAGGTGATGTACAGAATCATAAAACAAATAAATGAATTCTGTGGAAATGATTCCCTGATAAACATTTAGATAAAGAATAACCTAGATCATGCAAATTAGCACAGAAAGAGCTGGTCTTTACACTAAGTTAAATGTGTATCATTAGTTTAATATCTGATACACTTCTGTTCTGTGAATGGAGCCAGTACCCAAAAAGTCTAAACTTTGTTTCCTAAATAAGTGAACTGACCTTTCAGAGGTGTTGAGCATCCACAACACCTTAGCTTTGTGGAAGCTGTGGTTGCTTACCACCTTTGACAGTCAGATCGCTTTTAAATCCAAACTCCTAGGTTTGAAAATTTTAGCCACTGGTTATTTCTGTTTTTAACCTCTATGATTGATTGATCATATTGCTTCAGGTGTGCTTTTCTGTAGAAGAGTTCAGCTTTTTGTGGGAAACATTTTAATTAATCCCCTATTTTCTAAGTACAGATGCAGGTACAGGCCTATAGAAATAACCTAAATTCTTAATTATGTTCCTCTGACAATGTATGTATAACTCATCACCTATGCTATACAGAAATTACTAAAGAGAGAGAGGGAGAGAATGAATGGTTTATGTGTAGCTGTAATGTATTATGAGGAATCTGAATCCCAAAATCATTGCTATCCCATAATGGACTTTCTAACTATGCTTTAAAAGAATTACCTTTTCCACTTTTTGATTTTTATTGTGTTGAAGTGGCTATCTATGACTATGTTCTTGAAAGGAAAGAATAGCTTTTAGTTAATATGTGGTCATTGAGGAGGGGGGTTGCCAAGAGATCTGAGCACTGGACTTGGATTTGGGATTCCTATAGCCAGTTCCTTGCCATGGTCCTAGGAAGTGCTAGATTTCCTCATTTCCATTGGCTTCCGTGGGAGTCGCGAACTCTCAGCATCATACACACACAAGCCTCACGCAAGACTCAGCTTGAGCAAGTCACTTAACTTTTGGAGCCAAATCAAGTTGAAGTAAATGGACTAAATACAGGGGAAGGGGTAAAAAAATAGTAATCTTTCCCCTCCCGAAGATGATTAGCAGGACATGGAGCAACAGCAATGTCTACTGGGAATCGGCAAATCTGTGGTCCTACTGGTTACAACCTTGTTACTCCCCACTGATGTTCCCATGCCCTCCTGCATGATGATGATGTGGAACACTGCTTGGCAATGTGCAGAGGTTCCTGTTCTCATTGCATGGGTTGCTCCCAGTGGGAGACAAGTGGAATTGCAACACACGGACTCTTCTTTATAACCGCAAAAAGGGTGGAGCAAAAAGAGAACACGACATGACCCTCAGCACTTGAGTTCCATTATCTGTGAGGTGGTGTAATAATGCCTTACAGGGATGCTGTGAACCTTACTTAATGGTTTTCAGAAACCTAGATTCATGGGTAAAGGGAGCTTTTTAAAAGGCATAGCGCTGTTATCAGGTTACCAACAAAAACAATGTATACAAATGTTTGTTCATGGATGAGAGATATGGGGAGGCAAGGTCGGTACACAAAACTGAGTGCATTAATTATTGCTCTAACTGTCCTGAAAACAAAATATCCTTTACGTTTAGAAAAACTCTAGAACTCTCAGTGTGATTGGAAGCCATCTCTGCTCTGCCTTCCTCATCCATGTAATTGCATAGGCGTGGCTGTCTCCTTACATGGTTCATTGTGTCACATTCGGACACTGTCATTCTTGCGTAAAGAGTATGAAGCTGGAGGGAGAGTCCAAAAGAGTATGTGTATGTGTCTTTCTTTTAAATATGCCTAACCGGAGAGGTACTGCCTAAGAAAATACGACTGTTTCAGCATAGGAATTGTATTGTCCAACCAGTACAGTTGAATCGGGAGCCACTGTGCACTGCTCCCACTTCAGCTTGCATTCAGGAGTAACTGAAAAAGCTCAATGGAGGGACAGGCTGGAGAGTAGTGTGTGTAAAATGGATAAGACTGTCCGGACTGTGAGCGGCAGCCTCTGTCCATAGCAGGCCTCGACAAATGTGCCAGACACCTAGGGGCCAGCCCAAAAGGTCAGGCACGTCTAGGTATTTGGCAGAGAAGGAGCCCTCTGCTGCCAGTACCATGGCTCCTTTTGGTGGCAAGCCCCATCCCAATGCCGGAAGAAAAAAAAAAAGCAGCTGCTGGCAGCTCTTTTGGCAGCATGGGAGGGAAGAGGGAGAGACTTCCCCTGCAGCCATGCCCCTTCTGCCCCCACACTGCTGAAAGAGCCGCTGGCAGTGGCTTTTTTTGGCGGCTGGGGTGGGGGGTTCTTTAGCGTGCTAGGCTCGCCGCCAAAAGATAACCCTCTCCCCTGCCACCAAAAAAAAAGCTGCTGCTAGCAGCTCTTTCAGTGGTGCTGGGGGTGAGGGTGAGGAGAGGGGGAGACAGCGGCTCTGGAGAGGGAGAGCACTGCCATCTCTCCCTCTTCCCCCCATGCCGCTGAAAGAGCTGCTGGCAGTGGGTTTTTCTTGGCGGTGGGAGCCCAGTGCACTCGGCGCAGTGGGGGGCCCTTTGCCCCAGCGCTCTCAGCTCTCAGGTGCCAGGGGCAAAATCCTAGGCACCATGGTGACCTGGCACCTAGGATTTGTCGAGGCCTGGTCTGTAGGAAGAAGGCTTGAGGGGATAAAGGTTGTTTAAGATAATAAAATAGAATGCTCATTATTATTAACAACCTCTTACTTCCTCACATACCTTCCACTTGTAAGTGGTAATGTAACAATATTTTCTTAAAGTAAATCTAAAAATAATGAGAGGAAGGATATGCAACAGCACCAAAGAAGGAAGGGTTCAATTTAATCTCAAATATATGTACATTTGATAGGATTATTATAATTTTAAAAAGCACGAAATGTCAAATGCCCTTTTGCTTCATTGTACAGTAGTATCTCAATTTTATTAACACTGGTTTTTACTAACGACTAATTAGATGAACTGTTTTTCCAGTGGAAAGGGGGTAAATCACATAATGAAAGTGCTATCAATTAAAGAACAAGTCAACATCACTTCAGATTCCAGTGCCCTCAGCTTTTGATACCTTTGGTGCATTGGAAAAAGCTTTGCAGTGGGTGGAGGCACAACAAGATAGTCATGCAGTGCACCATTTCGCAGTTTATGCGCTGTACCTGTTGTAATCTCGGGAAGTTTGATTTTATGAACTCCTCAGTTCCCCATTTTATTTAGTAAAACAGGCTCTCTATTAGCTCTTTAATGGAAGTGTTCTAAAACTTTTTAATGTGGTTTGAAAAATTAGGCCTTGCCTGGTATTGAATCAGGATGTTACCATGGTTACTGACCAATAAGGATGCAGGATGTCTTAATACAGTTTTATAATGTACTTTGTGTTTGCTAACTTCACTGAAGTAGTGTTGTATTGTCCACGTTTGTGCCTTTCATTGGCATCACTAAGAGTGAGAAGATGTGCTTGTGTCTTTGTCTGAGGGGAGGAGATGAGTGATGATGATTTTTAAAGAAAGTATCAAGGGTATATAGAATAAAGAAAAGGAACTATTTTAGGGTTTGATCCTGCAATTAACCCCACACTTATAACTCTTTATTGACTTCAGCTCGTATTTCACATACAAATTAAGCCTTTATTAAAATACGTTGTAAAGGCATGGTCCTGCAAAATGCTGCAAATCCACAAATTCCATTGAATTTAACAGGATTTGAGACACTCAGCACTTTGCAGGACTAAACCTTATTTGCCTTTCTTATGTGACTAATCTACTTGATCATATTAAATATCTGTGTATAGATGATGGCAATAAGAATCTCTTCCTAGTTTGTATGTGGACATGAGAAGAAGAAAGGAAAAGCCAACAGATACTTCCAGAAATGACACTAATTTGTAGATACTAAAATAATGGTGTACATATTTCATTTCTGTTCTGTTTGGGTAGTGCTGTAAATTGTATATTGATTATGCTAATATGACTAGTGACTTTTACGTATCTGCAGATTATTAGAACATGCAGAGTGAATGCATGCTCTGTAAAATATTCATCGGAGGAAGAATTTGTAGAAGATGAGTTTAAATAGAAGAAGCTGCAATGTTAAGCTTATGGCCAGTTACGTTGAGTTATAAGAAATGTATAGTGTACAAGTTAAATATACATTTATATTGTAAATAATTTCTTTTCATACCCCTAGCAACCTTTTGTTGCTGTGTTATGTTTGTTTTGTTTCACATCCTTTAAAAAAAGTGGTTTTAGGAAGGGTACTAAATCAATAAGTCTATTTTTATAGTTTATTTTTGGATATGTGGCTTCTCTTGCTTTGTTTAACAAGCTGAAAAGAGCTTCGGACGTTCCGGGTAGATATTCTCTCACACTCTCTCAAATTTATTAACCTACCCGTAGTAGAAGAAAATAGTTTTCCCCCACCCCCGCAATTATCAGTCGTTTTTCTTTTTATTACAGCTTATAATAGCTCAAAAGCCATAAATCTCAGTCTCTGTTCCCAATAAAGGAGTTCTCTCAGTGAAAATGTACCTTTTTATAATACTCACACATTTGTTTTCATCCATTCCTTTTTCCATACGAGGTCTCCACAAGCACGCACCACTGCTGTCTATTCCTTGGGATTCTGGTACTAACAGACTGCCCCCCATAGCAGGATCAGTCTGGTTAGTTAACAGAATCTGTGAATTCTTTCACTGCTAGCCTTCTAAACTCCCCTGTACCTACGTCTTGTGCCACCCTGACAATTCTCTAGGCCGGAGGGGTGTTGCAGTAGAATAGTGGGAGGTTAACCCTGCTGTAAGAATCTATAGGCCAAATCTATTTGTTCATCCACTTTGTGGCTTTAGTGAGATGATTTGTATAAAGGCAAGTAAGATTTAGCCCCAACAATGTTGCCTTTTCAGCTTCCCTAGAACCCCTGAGTCTGGGCATGTGAGGCAGTTTGAATTCAAACTAGGGCTTTCCCTGGCTTACAAGTAGCTCTTCCTCTTGGGTTGCAAACCTCAACAGCTGTTAACTTTTATATAGATAAAAGTTGATGTTTAGGAATGCATTTTTGTAGAAAAGTTTAAATGCTGTTACGAGTCCAAGCCCACTAGCCTTTATAAAGGTGGAGGGAGACAAGTGAAATACTGAAATTCTGTATTCCCCAGTTGAGATGGTCTTCAAAAATTATATGCAAACAGAATTTTCTGATATCAAGGAGTACAGTGCTACAATTGTTTTGGTGAGCGAATCCTACTCTAGAAGCACTTTTAAAAAAAATTTCACCATGTAATTGCATAGTAGGGAATTGATGCTTTATTGCTTTAAGAAGCTGGCAATGTTCTCCGATCTAGTTAGCAAAAAAAGATTTCTACAGCTAGCAAAACAGGTGACTCTGTGGTCATAAACACTTAACGGTTCAGACAAAAATATTGTTACCTCTGAAATAATGATAATAAATAATATTCATCTATAGCAGCATAACATGATTGGACACACAGACTTTTGCTCTTGGTATGTTCTGAGGCAGCTTCCTTTACTGGCATTCGATCACTTTTACTATTAAGAAGTTCTCTCTTCCTGTGGTAGGCCATGCTAAATGTTTTATTTAAAAAAAAAAAGTCTGAAGTCAAATACCACTGCTTACAAATATAATCTTAGACTATGAATAATCTTATTTTTTTCAGCAGTAACTAGAAATAATTGTATGCTGCTGCGGTACACATGTCCGCCCTACACTTGCTTTTTGTTTTTGCTAGCCAAAAGCTTTTGTTTCATGTTGGTATAAAAGGTAGCAAAGAGATATTGTAGAAAATTGCCCTTGTTGATTGAAAGGAAACACGATGTTTCATTTAATGCTTGGAAGTTAACATTGAGGTTGGCTGTGAGATTTGGGGTGATATTTATCCAAGTAAATTTCACATGGCATGATAACTGGAATGGCACTGAAGAATAAAGTTCTTATAAACCGGCTATGGGAAGACTTAAGTACTAAAAAGGAACTGTATTGTGATTACGGAATGGTGGACTGGAGTGTACTATAGTTATTTAAAATAGCAAACACTGGTATTAGTTGGAAAAAGGATCTGGTCTGGTGTAAAGGAGAGCTAGATTATATTTTGAAGGCTAACTCTATTTATGGTAAAGATTCCTTATTCTAGGGCAGTTTTGTTCTGTTCTCCTCAAAACTATATTTTTCTCTTGAACAGAGGTTCATTCTTCCTGACAAACACCTCCGTCCAGTTGACTGTCATTGACAAGTTCCTTATGCAGTTGTCTATTGTGACCAGCTTGGCTTTTTTGTACTAAAGAATCCATAAAGAGCTTTAACAACAGTTTAAAAGAGATGCTAACTACAAAGTTACTTGCTAACAGGCTGGTCAGAAGTTTACTTTCTTTTTTCATGTAACATGTATGGAGGTAGAACTTTGACAACGTGCGTACTTTGGGGTTCTCAGACATGAGTTTATTTCTCCAGAAAGATTTAAAAGCAGGGTACTATGCTAACAATAGTTATTTTTATGAAATATGCTATGGTACATTTATTAAAACTGAGTACTTCTGAGGTAGCCTTCATGTCTTTTTGCTTCCAGTTTTCCAAATACTGTAACTTGCAATGTGCCTGTGATCAGAAGTGCGAATTAACAAAATTTTGCTGTATATATGTGACTCTCCACATTAGTAAGGAGAGATTCTGGAATCTCTACTGCTGAAAGTAGTAAATGTATTTTTGCAGAAAGTCCGAGTCCCCCGGTTTACATATGCTTAAACTGAGAAGTGAAGACCTCCTTAAAGCAAAACAAAACAAATCTTGTTAACATCCTAGAAAGCTGCCATCTGGTCTCTAAACTTCCCTTTTTGGGAACAGCTCTTGAGATGGTCATTTTGTTTCTTTTTAAAATCTCATGATTTTAAGTCCACTTTCACGTTTTTGTTTTGTTTTGGTTTTTTTTGGAGGGGAGGTGAGGGGGGCTAGGGGTGGCTTTGATTTATTAATTTATTTATTTGAATACTTGGTGATACTGTAAACATGAAGTTTCCCCTCTCCACTTTTTCCCCACTGGAAGGGAGAAGGAACTTTTTCTACTGTTCCTTTAACTCAAAGAGCTGCCTGTTGAGCGCACTAAGGAAGTAGACACTTCTGCTACTTAACTTCCCCCTACCTTCACTTGGGTGGGTCATTTCCCCCTGTGAATATCTCTATTGCCTGTCTCTGCAGCACCTTGTAGCTTCCCAAAGCTGTTACAGAATGAAGCTGACATTCTTGTCAGTTTCATTTCTACCCACAGGATTTTTGAATGGTCAATAGTCAGTCTGAACAGAGTGGTATATTTTGCTTTGTTGCTTAGGAAATCTGAGCAATAATAAAGGCTCTGGCATAGTCTGTGCAGACTCAGTAAGAACACTGTTGGTTTACCTTTTCAAGGCAGTCTTCTCAACAATGTCAGCTTTAAAAAAAAAAAAAAAAAAATCTTAAATTCAGTGGAAATTAATGGATTAGCACCCACCTCGAGTTTGCTAGAAAAAGCTAGAAAAAGCTTCCTGCTTAACTGTGTAGAGTAGGTGAGTGGAATCTCCACACCTTGTCTCAGTCCCTAATTTAGTTATGTAACAGAATACAGTGCAGAGGAAATTTTACCTGTTTCTTAATCCACAAGACCTCTTTGGTCATGTTGCTGCATGGAAGCTACGTGCTTGTGGAAAAAGGGGTCTAGTCTGAGGTTTTGCCCCCTGCACTGATTCTATACTAGGCAAAGTTTTCTCTTGCTATGTTGCATAAGCATTACTGGCTCTCAGAACTGAAACTAGGGAGATGACACATTAGTCGTTTCAGTTACCCACCTAACATCTTCTTGTTGTTTTTTTGTTTGTTTACCTTTTTCTGACAGTAGAAGAAAATGAAACAGAGGACCAGCAGGCGGGTGTGGGACAGATAGCCGCACAGACTGGTAATGCTGAATTCCTTCATTAGTGCTTGTTTGCTGTTTTACAACAGTGTGAGATATTTTCACCCCAAAGTTTGCTCTCATCTTACTCAATTTCCCTAAAGTCCAGGGAAAAGATAACGATCCCACTTTTGCTGTATTCAAGTGAAAGGCAAGCATTAACTTCAAAGTCCAAGATGGCTTCCCCCCCCCCAAACAGCCAGCTACTGTACCCACAAAACCCAACACCAAACCGTTTCTCCTGGTCTTAATTAATATCCTTCCTTATGAAACTATTGTGTGTTGTGGTAGTTATTTTATAAATGATTTTAAGCTTAAAATGGTAATTGTTTAGTTTTCTTACCAGTCACTAACTGCTTTCATGTAAGTCAGTGAGAAGATAAGTGTAGAAAAATCCTTTTTGTTTAGGTCTGAATCTACATGAAATTTATTTTTAATAATTGTGAAGAAGTTATGTAAATAGGTTAATATTATGCAATCCATTCCTTGTAACAATAGTGGCTGTATTCTCTTTTAGTCTGAGATTTCTAGAATTCAAGAAATGGTTGTGTTTGTGTTTTGGTCTTGCAAAAAGTTATATAAAATAATATTGCTTATTCCTCTGGGTAGTGCAACTGATTTCACTGAAGTTACTTTTGTAAGGCCTCCTTTCTTAAGAGCTCTCCAGGTTGATTCCTAGAATCAGTAGATTTAATAAAATAATTTATAGGTAGTAGTTTGAAGTATTCCAGTTAAGAGTGTAAAGAATATATTTAAAGCTGTTAAGTAAAATACTTTGTTGTCATCCAGAGTATAATATAAATTTTGTCATTAGCGTTTGTGTGTGTGTGGCAGTGTGGGTAAAATACTTTATTTAAAAAATAAATAAAATGAGAGAGAAAAGTTTCTCTAACACACGCAAAATTGCATCTAGATTTATTCTTTTTACTTGAGAATTAATATATGCTGTAAACATTTTCAATTAGAAAGAGAAACAGCGAGTTGTAAAAGTGGAGACTGTGATGTCAAGAAATGGCTTGGTTTGTTCTTTTTTAATTAACTCTGAGTTGTTAAATTATCTTTTGTTTTGTGTTCTGCTTCCTTCATTGTTGAATAGCTAACTTATTTAGTTGCCTATTACAAAACTTAATCCTAAAACCCCCCAAACTCCAAATCTACCTGATGCAGGCAACACAGAAGGCCCACACTGTATCCACACTGCTAGAAGTTTTTACAGTATTACTTTGTATCTAAGCTCTGGCTCTAACCATTAAATGTGCTTTTATAGAGTACCAAGTTATAAATGTGGTGCAGCTACGGCATATTAATCTTACTGCAGAGATTTAATGAGGCAGTTGTTTTGCGATGGACACTATTGGGAGCAGAAAGCGACAGAGTTTTACTTTACCACTGAGCTGCAGAAATATTCTTTGCCTGGTAATAATTATAGCCACATGATCTTAGTTTTCCTTACTTTTGCCAGCACTTTTCCATGCAAAAGTGGCTTGGAAGGAGGTTCTTTAGAAGCCAGTGAAATGGATTGGAAACTGGGCTGTTTTCATGCTAGTTTGACATTTTAGCGCTGATCAAGTATGGATCTTTGTTGCATAGAGAGAAGTACCGGTATGTAAGATGAGTTTCAAGAATACAGATAGTCTTTGCCAGTCCACTGAGATGGCTTTTAGATATTCATTACTTTTACTTGACTTTTATAAGGGTTATAAAAAGTAAATGTGGTGAAACCTCATTTTTACATGGACAGAATAGAATTTCTGCTGGTTGGCCTTAAACGGATCCCATATTTGAAATTAATTGAAGTCCGTGGGTTTATTGCTGCCAACTCTTTTAAGCCAATGCAATTTCTCATTTTCCCCAAAGTTCCAGTTTTATTAGACCAAGTTACAGCAATAACATCCCTGAGGGGGAGGAGGAGGAAGAGAAGACAGAACCACCTGCTAGAGAAAGTAGTAATGGGAAAATCATACTACTTTTAATTTCCACTTATAAATAATGTTAACATAATCATTGACAGAAGAGAGACCTTGATTTTATTTTTTTTTATTGTTTTCATAAGCTGAATTTATTTCTGTCTCAAATCTAATCCTTCTTTCTATACTGGGTAATTAGAAGCGGAGTCTGCAAGTTGTGTGGTTGCTGAGATCCTAAGATGGTGGTGGGGACGAGAGCAGTGTTTGTTGCAAATGGTAGTGGGACATGGCTGCGGAGTTCACAGAATTGACAATAGCAGTGTTTCTAGGTGTTGGGGATGGGCATCTTTGAATAGATGTTTGTAGTGTTTGTGGCTTTGTTTGTTGCAGATGTCAGGTTGAAGAGGGGCATTAATGGTACTTAGGGGTATTTCATACAAAGTCTGTTTTAAAGCAGTAGTCTTAATTAGGAGGAAGTGAAGATGTACCTGCATTTGAATGAATATTGCATTTACGAAGCAGGTTTTATTCTAGCTCTCAAAAAGCTTGTCAAATGATGCAACTAAGCATGTGTGAAATCACTAATATACAGCCAGTTCTGGAGTTAAGATCGCTGCTGTTACGATATAGCAAGCCATCTTGCAGCCTCCAAATTATGATTTATCTTTTTAAAAAAAATATTTATTTTTGAGGTGATGTCTCTTCAGGAAAGTGAATAGAAAGGAAATGCATTTACCAGGAGAGAGGCTGAGACTACCAGAACTCATTTCACAGAAGCATCATAGACTAAAATTGAACCTAAGTCTCATAGGTCACTTAAGTGTTGACCTAAAAACAAACGTGTCAGTTGGCTAGAGTATGTATTCTAAAGGTTCAGCAAAAGGGAATAAGCTTGACTGACTCCTGTCCCTGTAGAGTTATCTGTGAAGGCAGAAGTAGAAGCAAAAACATTTGTATTACTGTTAAAATTATTCTAATTTTAATAAAGAGTGGCTAAGTAGTAAGCTTTGACTTGAGCAATTTTTTAGGTTTTTGTGCTTTCACAGGTAGGCAGGTGGTGGTGGATTCTTGTGACGCGCCAGTGTTCTTGAATTAAAAAGTCTTGGAAACCCGCTCCCCCCAAGTTGTTGTTTTGTTTGGGGTTTTGGGGGGTTTTTTTTGCATGAGACTTAAAGCAGAGTTAGACTCCAACCTTATTTTAAAACAAACAGGTCTGTAAACTTTATGTGCAGCATTTAAATACTCATGTTAAAATTCAGACCCAGTGCCCATATGTCCCTGAGTGCTGTCAGTTTTATGAGATGAAACTGGGAGCTTGAGCTGAACAACTAATAGTATGCAATGTGCACGTACTGCCTTCCAACAAGTGTTTAATGATGTTGGGGTCAGTTTGCAACAGTTAAAACAATTATTTCTTTTCCTGAACTGGTTGTAACCTACTTGTATTTTAACTACTTTGTTAAGCTTGCTGGAAAACTTAGAAAATGTTCTGGTACACAGGTTGTTTAGATCCAGATACAGCATTTAAAAATGGCAAAAGAGCTTTCGTGTCATCACTTTTTTTTAATGTTACTCTGCATACTACTACTTAATTTGGAAGTAGCTGCCCGAATTAAAGTTCTTATTCTATCATTAAAATATTTAGATTTGTAAGGCTCTTTCCATCTATGTAGGTGTATTTAACAGAGCAAGTACACCACACTTACTTCTGTCATTTGTTGTAACATAATGTCCCTTTAAAAACAAATCTTGCCCTTTATCCAGTTTGACTTAGCTCATGAGCCACATAGTGGGTCTTAATGACAGCTCTGTTTCATTTCTGGTTTATGCATAAAGATCCTTGGGTGTTGATGAACAATATGAAGAGCAGCAGTGTTTATTACAGGCTGTGAGAAGATGGTAAAAGTCATGACGCTTGTGGCACATGTAGGGAATGGTTGGATTTAGTGGCAACTACTCCAGTGCAACTAATTCATCATGGAGGGGTGGTGACTATGGCTTTTGTAGCAGACGGGAAAAAAAGAATTCGATGCTAACTGTACTACTTTCTCTATCTCTATGAAGAATTCATTTTCCAAGATGACTTATTCCAGCTGTATATGGTGAAGCGCTCTCAAATGTCTGAAAAGCAAGCGAGGCTCCCAATGGAAAAGAGAAGGGGTGAAATATGTGGGTTCATTTTGTTGGGATATACACGCCATCTTTCTTTTTAATTCATTTGTTGTATTGTGGTTCCTGAGGAGAACAAAGTAGGCTGCTGGTTTTCTTTATTGGAGAAGACAGATTGTTTTATTTCTGTCTTTTGGAGGAAGCACTTTGTAAAATGGGCAAAAAGTCAGGAATGGTTAAGCACCACAGTGTACTCTCCATCTCAAAAGATGGAAAGTCACAACTAAATTAGGCTTCATGTTACTTCATTTCAGCATTAGTCATCTACAGAGGTGAGGTAGGGCAATAAGTTGTATGCTTTCTACTATGCTCTAGGGATTTGGCTGAGATCACCTGACTCATTTAACTTACAGTCTCATACTGGACTCACGGACTATTTTAGGGTCAGAATCAGATTGTCCCAGTGATCCTCAAAACGCTTGTCATCATCCCAAACAAAGGTGTCCTTGTCGGCTAGGTATAATTTATAGCAGTTAGTTTCAGCTTCCTATGATCTGGCAAAACAAAGAACCCTATCAGCTTATTCTCTAAGTTGTATCTATGTTAAAGCGTACATGTAACTTTAACCCAAAGCAAAATTTTTCTCTAGCCTTGTTCTACAATAAGTAATCGGGTGATAGAATATGTAGACTGGCTTATAAAATACCAGTCAATTTCATCTTTATGTTAATGGATTCAGTTTATTTTAGTCTTTTAATTCTGGTAATTTCCTATGAAATGCTATCGTTAACTGTGAAAAGAAACTCTCCTAAACTCATTGATTCCTTTTCTCTCTCTAAATTGGACACTATTTAATTGTAAAGGTCACCTCTCATTTCTTATAGCAGGGGTCAGCAACCTTTGCTGGCCCCTGTGCCAGCCCCGCCCCCCACACCCTCAGAAGGTGCCAGAGGCCGGGCCAAAAGGGGGTGGGGCCAGGAACTCTGTGTGTGGGGGGGTGGCGGGGTCCCCAGGCTGGGCCGCGCCACACTGCACCGGCCCCCGAGCTCCACGCTGGGCTGGCCCCCCCAAGCTCCATGCTGGGCTGGCCCGGCCCCCGAGCCCTGTGCTGGCCCCTGAGCATGCCCCCGAGCCGGGCCGCGCTGGCCCCCCGAGCCCCAAGCCGGACCGCGCTGCCCCCTCGAATCCCACGCCGGCCCCTGAGCATGCCCCTGAGCCAGTCTGCCCAAGCCCCGCACCAGGCTGGCCAGGCCCCTGAGCGCCCCGCTGCCCCCCCCCAACCCAGACCGCACCAGCCCCCCCCGAGCCAGGTTGGCCAGGCCCCTGAGCAGGCTCCACTGCCCCCGCACCGGCCCCTGTGCTGGGCTGACCAGGCCCCCGAGCCGGGCCACGCCAGCCCCCCGAGCCCCAAGCTGGACCGCGCTGCCCCCTCGAGCCCCACACCGGCCCCTGTGCTGGGCTGACCAGTCCCCAGAGCCAGCCCGAGAGCCAGACCATGCCAGCCCCAGAGCTGGACTGCGCCATGACCCCGAACCGCGCACCAACCCCCCAAGTCACATGCCGGCCCCCATGCCGGGCTGGCCAGGCCACCGAGCCGGCCTCAGAGCTGGGCCACGCCGGTCCCCCGAGTCCTGCACCAGGGCACGCCGGCACCCCCGAGCTGGGCTTGCTAGGCCTCCAAGCCGACCCCAAAGCTGGGCCACACCGGCCTCCCTGAGCCCCGCACTGGCCCCCGAACCTCACACTGGGGCACTGCCCCCTGAGCCCGCGCCTGCCCCCGGATTGTGCCGAGCCGAGCCGAGCTCCCGACCGGAGGCTCCACCCCCACCCCACAGTACTTACCTTGCTGTGGAGTCAGGGTCCCAGGGACTGGAGCCTCCACCCCCGACAGGGCAGAGCAGGGAAATGTGGCCAGGGAGCCTGGAGCTGCAGCATGCGGCTCTTGTGGCCCCAGGCCATGGGGGGGGGGGGGGAGGGCGGGGCCAGCAGGGGGAGCCTGAGCGGGGCCGCATGCTGCTCAGGATTGGCCTGCGTGCCAAGTTTGGCACGCGTGCCAGGGGTCTCTGACCCCTGTCTTATAGTGATCAAAGCCTCTAAATATACTGTGGAAAAAATGGATAAAGTTAATACTGAAGTATTGGAGAGTTATTTTGAAAACGGGAGAGTGCCGTGGGACAAAGGTAGAGGGAAAAGTCCTTTAATCATCAGAATAGAAAAAAAATAAGGAAAGACGTTTCCTCTGCTTATTTAGCAATAAAATCCTAAAGTGTCTTTTCTCCTGTGTTGCAGGCTTATGCCAAATATATTTGTTTGTTGGTAACAACAAGAACCAATCTGATTTTTAAAAGGATCTGTTCTCAGAAGCCCGGAGGTCACAGTCTTGATTTTCTTTCAGATGCTAACTGTAAACTAGAAGACAAGGCAGAAGATGGAGAGGTGATAGACTGTAAGAAAAGGCCAGAAGAAGGGGAGGAGTTAGAGGAAGAAGCTGTGCACAGCTGTGACAGCTGCCTCCAGGTGTTTGAATCACTGAGTGATATCACAGAACACAAGATTAATCAATGTCAACTGACAGGTAAACAATACTTATCACTTTGTGGCTTCTTGCACTGTTCTATTTCTGATTCCAGTTTTCTTCTTCAGATTCCTCTTCCCCCCTCCCCATCCCCCAGTTGTTTTACTCCTACACTTGAATGATTAGGTGATGCCAGTTATTAATACTGTGGCAAGGTTATGCTATGAACTGGTGCACCATAAATTTTATTCAGATTGGATAATTACTGCATTCACACTTTATTTAAACTGTGCTTTAGCTTTGAGTAGGTCTTGCTACTACTCCTTTTTGCAGACTTGTACCATACAGCTTTATGTGCCTTTTGACTTCAATTTTTAAAAAGTTATGAACACAGATGACGCTGGTAACTGGGTTTGACTGCAGTTGGCTAATGGATGGATTCATACAATGGTGGGCAATAGATTGGGATTTGATGCTGCTTTGTTCTTAGGGATTACAACAAATGAGCAACAGTGATCAATAAATGGAGGTTGAGGAGAATACCAGAAATTGTTAGACTATAAATAATGTTTGTATTTTTATGTGGCAGACTTAAATGCATATTGAACATTATTAATTTCTCATAAATACAGCTGGGTAAATGGACCTGTAACCAGCTTGAGTCATTTAATTTATAGGCAGAGAAGCAGTAGTCTAAAGAATAGGGTTCTGTTCCTGCAATGAGATATTCATAGGTTACCAATTTGCTGTATGTAATCTTATTGAAGTAGTTTTGTATTTAGTTTTACAAACTATTATGATGGAACATATCATCTGTCAAAATAGACTGAATATCGGGGAAAGGGCATTTCATTTCCATTAAAAAGTAAGTACTTTAGTTTGAACTATTAAGAGATGAAATTCAGTTGTTATGCGATAACAGCTATCCTGGGCAGGCTTTGCTTAATTATAATTTTGTGAGTGAAGGCACCAGTCCTATATATTAACCACTTTAATGAAAATAAGTGTGTTTTGTGTGTGTCTTCATTTGCTTATTTAGCCTACTGGAGCCAAAAAACCCTCTGGCACAATAGTGTAAACAGCAAATGACAGGGCAGTGGTTCAGAGTGAAATGGAGAAAGGCAACAGATAGAAAAGTAGGGAGTAGGCAGAAGAAATGTCAAAGAAAGAAACTGAATTTGCTGCAGGATTTTAATCCCAGTCCTAGGCTGTGGAGAATGAAAGCATGATGCAACGTGGAAGTATTTTTAACATCAGAAGAAATGTTTTACCATTTATTCCTTTTACCTTGCCTTCCCTTGCTTAAATATTGTTCTTTCTTAAATGTAGGTGATTCATCCCTCCCCTAAACACTCCTGCAGGTTCTTAGTGCCTGAATTGGCTGTTCTCGAGGCAGTGTCTCCTGTCTGTGACTGGTGAGGCTCTGTTTTTGGCAGGATGGATTTTCTCTATTTTATTCTGGTATCTTACTGTTGTTCTCTTCTCTTTTGTTACATTTCTGTTCTATCTTCTTTTGCCTTTCCTCAGTCTTAATTGGTTTTCCCCAACCCTCCCTACCCCAGAATTTTCCTTCTCAATTCCTCCTTTCCAGCCTCATATCTTACTTATTCTTACTCTGCTTTCCCCATTATTCTGGTGCCCCTCTGCCCTTCCTTGCTGCTTTCCCCCAATTCCCTATACACCCCATGCATTCCCCTCATTTTTCCCATGCAAATAGATGTTCCACTTTCACACTGCAAACAGCATGAACTCAACAGTGCTTCTGCATCATAGGTGGGGACCTCAAGTGAAAGGGAAAAAAGTCCTGAAGTACTATTCCTGATCTATACCACCTTTGGTCTTGCTGGAAGGCAGATGGTGCCATGGTAAATGAGTGCTGGAATGAATTTGCTTCATGAGTCAATTTGGTCAGGAAAAAAAAGCTTGTTTTTGAAGGGAGGTATTTAAGCCCCTTAAAAAAACTTCATCACTCTTGCAAGAAAATGTGTGGCTGTTAAATGGGTAGCAGCAAGATGATTCAAAATAACAAAAACCTTTTGTCCGCTCTTGCTCCTATGGTCCTATTTGAAGTCCGGGTTATGCCCGCCCACTGCTAAAACCCCTCCCCCAGCCTAAGGGGAAGAGGCACTGGGCCCAGATTCAGCAAATGACAGGGGACAACTAATGAAGAAAACAGGGATGGGTGTGAAGGTCAAAGGTTTAAAACGAGGGATTTGGAAGGGGACACCGAGCAGAGAACCCTGGACAGGGCGAGGTCCACTGCTCCTGGAACGTGTCAAGGGAGCCACCAGACGCTGCCCGGAGGAACTCTGCTCGGATGTGTGCTCAGTTGAGGGACCAGAAATAGGCCTCACAGTCGAAGAGACCCCCCCTCAATGCCAGGTGGGCAGAGAAGCCCAACCCACCTGACCATCAGTGACACACCTCATGTGGAACCGGAAGTATGCAGTCAGGCAGCAGCAGAGTGGGTGGGGCAAGTAAATACATACAGCACCGTATTAAAAGTAAACTACTGAAAAAATGGGAAAGCAGCATTTTTTCTTCTGCCTAATAAAGTTTAAAGTTGTATTAAGTCAATGTTCAGTTATAAACTTCTGAAAGAGGAAACGTAATTTTTTTTTCAATTATAAACTTTTCGGAAGTACGAACAACCTCCATTCCCAAGGTGTTTGTAACTTGAGGGCGCTACTGTATTTGGAAGAGGGTAAAAATGGAGGAAATTACTATGATAGCAGAACAGGTTCTCATTCCTTGAATCTCTAGAAAACTCCTAAAAATAAAAGATACAAGTTCTTGTTAATATAAATTGTGTATCTGGATCAAGAATTGTGTGTGTGTATGTATTATGGAACTAGGGTATGAAATGTATTGATTCTTGTATTTTGTGCTCATTTTTACTACATCTGTTAGAAACAGTTATTAGACAAGTAGCTCTGTAATAAAAGCAATAGTAACACACATGAAATGAATGGTGTTTGCTTTTAGCATCTGTAGACTTTTATACCCCACTCACAGTTAAGTCCGTGGAAAAACTGATGAATGTCAGTGGGTGCAAGGTCAGGATCAAAGCTTCATTACAAAAATAAAACCACATTTGTGGTTTTTGAGCAGTTTTCTCCCCACCCCTGCTCCACCCCCTGCCTCTTTCTTCTTAACCAATAGAATCTATTTCTTGCTTTGCTTTTCATCTTTTTTCCAAGAAACTATGAAGCTAATAGGCACTGAAGAGCTATATGGACCTTTTAAAAAAGCAGTTTGGCCATAATATTCAAACTTAGGTGCCTTAAATTCTTCTCCTAAATCCAAATTCTGTTTCTTAAATCAGTATGGCCCATCTTTCAACGGTGCTGACCACCTGCATGGATTTATTTCAGTGAGCGTTGTAATTGCTCCATATGATGGACATGGAGCTTCTCTTAAACAGTTTATGAATACTGTCTGTTGACCTTTTTAATTTTGGTGTTTGGTGTGAGGCTATACTGGATTACATCAACAAGGGTGTTGAGGAAACAAACAGGAAGGCAAAACAGTGCCTCTTGTATGAGAGAGACACCACTTAGCTAGTCCTTGTTGTTTATTATAGATTCATGGAAGAGCCATGCCCTAAGAAGAGTGGCTCACCCGTCTGTTGAGCATACTAAACTAGTAGCATTGCTGAAAATTTGGGACAATCTGATTTAGGCTCTCACGTGTACAGCATATTTAGGTTTGTAACTTTAGGCACCCAAGTCTGAAAACTTTGGCTTTCTTCTACTGAGACTGCTATTCAAATCTGGATGGACAACATAAAGCTGCTTTTTCAAATTTCCATTCAGTTTTCTCCAGAGATAGACGTGGGACTGAGAAGTATCAGTTTGAATTTTCAATCTCAGTCTTTAAAAATGGTGATTGCCCTCAACGTCTTGCAGGGTTGGTGGGAATTGAGAGTTGCTCAGCACTTTGCTGGATTGCGCACTGAGTATCTTGAATGGCTGTTTTGTCAATTATTGACCTAAAGAAAGAAGCTATCCACAACTTGTTCTGTCCATCCAACAGATGAGGTTGAATCTTATGCTTGCTTTCAGCTCTTTTATCCTAATATATATGCTACAGTCTTTTCAATTTGAGCCTGATCCAATGCCCTTTGAATTCAATGGAAAGGCTCCAGTTGATTTCAGTGAGTGATGAATCAGGCCCTTTATGAGATGGGCAGTAATAGGTATTTTTTTTTTCCTATCATAACTTTTGTGCTGACATTTTGTCTGAAAAAACCCAATACATGAAACGTACTTGGAATATAGATAATGGATTAAGGAAAAAAAGGAGACAGAATTTTTCACTGTATATCCACCAATGTATGAGAAACTGACCTCCACTGACTTAGTTTCCTGAAAAGATGAGCTGAAAAGGTATAGAATTAATAGAGAAACTCTCTCTCTAATCATAGAATCATAGGGCTGGAAGGGACTTCATGAGGTCATCAGTCCAACCCCCTGCTAAAAGTAGGACCACTCCCACTAAATCATCCCAGCCAGGGTGATCTTAATGTTCTTTGCTTTGTCCATCTCACAAAGTTGTGTTTTTGAATAATTCATGGATCACTTGCAAGCTGTCATTCTCTGAGTAAAGCTATTATATCAAACACAGAGTCCAGGTAGCGGTGCCATTGACATATTTGAAGAACCACCTCGTACCAGTGTGGAGCCGTTTACAGGGGTGCAAATGTGCCTTGTTGTGCGTAAAATTGGATTTTTTTAAATAATAGTGTCCAACACCAGACCTGCATCTTGTGTCTTTCTATGTGAGGGCCAAAAATGGTGGGGCAGCCTTTCCTCAGTTTCCTCTTAGGGCCCAAGCAGGGAGCTGGAACCCAGCCAGTGTCTGACCTGCTATTTCTTCAGAGATCCAACATGGTTCCTCTAAATCTCTTCACGTCTATTTGGTGAAGCTATCTTACCACTAAACTGATCAGTTCCCCTATTCATCATCTTGTACAGTGGGACAAGATAGTTTGGGCCAATTGTCACATCTGAGTCTGAGTCCCTCGGAGTTCAAACTATGCCTGTCTTGTGCCAGTTCAAACTGTATCTGAATGATTTCTATCAAGGATGGACACAACTGTTTCTTCCTCTGGCTAGAGAACCACCTCCAAATAAGTTTTCTCTGTGTAAAGTCCTCTTCCACCAAGACTCACAAGGAGACACTTGGCTCAGCTCTACTTGGATGACTTTGGACTCAAAGGTAAGGGATGCAAATACAGCAAGGTTGGATAAATTAGTCTAAGGCTGTCAGCTGGTGTTCGCTACAGCACAATTCACTCCCCTTTGGTTGTATGGGTGTGTAAGCTTCTAACTCAGACTTTGTGAATCACAGTGATTTTCTGGACACCTAAATGTTAAGTGTGCTGAGCATCACAGCACCTAAAATATTGTCTTCCTATTTGCTCAGATAGCTCTCCTATGGAACTACAAAAAATTATCTTGTATTCTATTACTGATGGTAGCGCTCTTAGGAGCCTCAGCTGAATTTTGTTTTGTGAGAATGTAGCTCCCTGAGGACAGGTTCCTGTAGATAAAATCACTGATGTGCAGGATAGAATCAAACTTGATTACCAGGTTATAGATGTATGTGGGGCAGCTAGGCCATAGGTTTATTTGCAGATTTGAGATGCTGCTTGCCATACTTTATTTGCAGCCATTCCAACTTCGGCGCAGGTCAGTCTGTTCCACAACAAAACACTAGGTGACCAAGAAGGCGATGTTTCCTCTGAGCTGATGGAAAGAATATAGAAACCTATAGAAGGGGACAATTCTCTAGCTCTTCCCCCATCAAAAACCTTTATCAAAGATACATCAGGTAGGGAAACCCATCTGGACCACCTACAAATGCAAAAGACTTGGTCCCCAGAAGATATGGGGCTCCACATCAAGGTCCTGAGCTCAGAGACATCAGGCTAGTCTGCAGGGTCTTCCTGTCTGTTCTTCAAAACTCCACAGTGCAGATCATGGTTGCTAAAATCTCTGTAATGCACCTAAACAGACAAGGAAGTGCATACTCATTTCTCTGCCTGTAAGCCGTCAAGCTCTAGACGTGATGTCACCGAGGTGGAATAATCTTAACAGGTTCGCTTCCTGGGTGCGTCAGCAGCAGCCTGGTGGATTTGCTGAGCTGACAGTTGGTCACCACTCATGAGTGGTGGCTGCAGCCGTCCATCATAGAGACCGTATTCCTATGTTGGGAGACTCCAGCTTGCCACTAATGTTAATGTCAATTTGTAAAGTTCTTATTCTGGAGTGGGCATGAATCTGGGTCACAGCTTTGTGCCTTCCTTCTACAATGGTCTTAAGTTCCTTTTGTATGTCCTTCCACAGAACCTTCTGGTGCCGAGTGATTTCCAAAATCAAAGACGACAAAGCTACTCCATTTTCGTAGGTCCATGCTTGCTGAGGCAGGTTTGGCTGGCAGAGCTATTACAAATATCCATCCAGTCTCTAATCCAGCTCCCAGTCTGCTCGGACCTGATCTCACAACACCATGGCCAGCCAGATATGGCGTACAGACCTGTGGTTGGTGCACGGGGTGGCATGCTGTTGGCTGATTGAGTACTGTCAACAGAGACTGCTCCCTACAAGTCCAGGAAATCCTCATACAGAACAGGAAAATATCTTCAGAAGAATGCATTTGGCTAAATGGAAAAAGTTCTCATTATGGACCTCCTAATGTGGTCTGGGTCTGATCAAGGCCTTAACGCTGACCCTTAACGTTTTATGGCACTTAAAACAGACTGATCTCTTATTCAACTTCATTAAGGTCCACCTCACAGCAATTTCAACTTGCCATCTCCTGTACAGTCATATTTTAATCTTTCCTCACCCAACAGTAGTGAAATTTCTCAAAGCACCACCACACATTTACCCACATCTCACAGATTTGAGATGCTGTTTGCCACACTTCACTTGCAGCCATTCCAACTCCAGCTCAGGTCAAGTGTGGGACCTCGGTCTAGTCCCTCCGAGAGTCATGCTCCATTTGAACCTGTGTCAGACTACTTCCTGCACACTCTCATGGTCTAGACTTATGGTGAAGCCTCCCTCCCTATACAACATTCCATAGGCAAAGGTGGTGCTGTGACATCCCATGAAGTTTATTCTGAAGGTGGTTTTGTAATTTCATTTAAACCAGGCAGTCAGCCTGCCTATCTTCATTCCAAATCCACACTTGGCAGCAGAAAAAATTGCATGTTAGATGTGTTTAGGGCTTTCTTTTATTACATTACTTTGATTGATTGAACCAAGTTTCTCATACGGTTGCCCAATCTATTTATAGCCCTCTCCAGGCATTCTGAAGTTAAAGCTACCTCCTCACAGAAGATTTTGAAATTGATGAGATAGTGTATATCTGTGTTGCCGCTTGGCTAGTATTCCTTACCCTGGAACATACAAGTTCACTCCGCCACAACTCAAATGACCGCCTCTACCTACTTCAGAAATGTGCCAATTTCAGAGAGCTGCAAGGCAGGAATATGGAATAACCTGCTGATCTTTTTCGTCAACACTATACAGTGGACTTAGCTGGCAGAGCTGATGATAAATTCAGGAGAGCAATACTACAATCAGTGTTTGACTGAGGCAGCTAGAACTCCTCATTCCCATCATCTTGACATAGTACAGCTTGCCAGTCCCCTATACTGGGATTCACAGATGTATACTTGAGTAATCAACTATTCTTGTCTTTTCAGCAGTAGTTGTGGTTCTTCAAAATGACATTGTCAGCATGGATCCCATGACCTACCTTCCAGTCACGGTTTTTGGAGACCATACCTACCATAGGTTTTGAATTATGAGGAAAACAGAAAGAATGTTTTAGCTTCTCTTTCCTCTTTGCCCTTGTAAGAGAGCACAACGAGGTACAGAGCTGTGATGGACACTGCTAATTAAAAACAAAACAACCCCCCACCCAATTAATCTCACACCCAGTAGGCACATGTGTAATTACGACAGATCCCAGCCGTTGGCAGGTGGCATAAAACCTGGGACCTTGGAAGCTTATGTATGAGTCAATCCATGTATGAGTCAATCCATTTCATGTCATAAAAGCCACATGACTCTTAGCCCAAGGCTGCAGCAGACTCCTCAAACTTTAGATCAATAGTTCTCAACCTGTAGCCTGTGGGCTACTTGTGACCCAATCAGCACACAGCTGCGGATCATGTGATATCCTCAGGGCCATACAGGTAGCATTGAATGTGGCCCACGTATGCAGCCCGCAATGGTAAATAGATTTGACAACCACTGTTGTAGATGATTTAGGTACCACTAGAGGGGGACAGAGCACTGTACCAAACAGGCCTGGGTTACAGTGCACTGCAGGATCCACACTGACTACAAAATCTCGATGAGCCATATTTACTAGTAGAGTAACTGTTCCTTTCTACACAAGTCTTTGTTGTATTGGAATGGTTATAGTGTATTATTCTATTATATAAAAAAAATCTTTTTCCATGACAGATCAGTCTGTTTAGATGCTGAATTTTCTGCCTCAACTAAAATTTTCTTAAAATACTTGCTTTAATTAGAATCATAGTATCATAGAATAATAGGGATGGAAGGGAGCTCATGAGGTCATCTAGTCCAACCCTCTGCTAAAAAGCAGGACCACTCCCACTAAATCACCCTAGCCAGGGTTTTGTCTAACCGGGCCTTAAAAATCTCCAAAGATGGAGATTCTACTGCCTCCCTAGATAACCCATTCCAATGCTTCACCACCCTCCTAGTGAGAAAGTTTTTCCTAATATCCAACCTCGACTTCCCCAGCTGTAATTTGAAATCAAATTGACATTGTCATTTAGAAATGAACTGAATGGGAGATACAACAGATTATTATTACTTAAATGGATCAGCGGTTACATTTGGCTTTCAAGCTATAATTTTAATGAAACACCTAAACCAGTGGTTCTCAACCTGTGGTCCATGGACTACTAGTGGTCCACAAGGGTACTGCAGGTGATCTGTGGAGGAGGGAAAAAAAACATAATTACTGCAGGTAAATGCACTGTGACAAGTGCAATGTGTTTGTGAGTAAGCATAATAATTTATTAGAAATAGCTGCGTTTTTAATACCCCTTCATGTATGTTTGACTCCTGTCAGCCATAGGCAACGTTAAAAATGTTAAAATGGCTTGCTTACATGGTGGTCCACAAAAGCTTTCGATGATGATGCAGTGGTCCACATAAAGGAAAAGATTGGGAACTGCTGACCTAAACCTTGTTAAACATTTTACTTAATGTAGTTTTAAAATAATCTTAATTCATGCCGTTTATATAGTAAGGTGCAGAATGTAAGGGCATATAGAAAAGATGTTTCATGTTAGTGTACTATGTGTATAAAGCCAATTTTGTGACCTGAAGTTTCAGCTAATTGTGTGCGGGGGAAACGCTTTATGGACATGAATGTTCTTAGAGGGGAAAGGAGAATAAAAACACATAGCCCTTGCCCACATGGTATTGGAGTAACTTACTTATACCTGATGGTTGTGAAAAAGCATGCTTTCTTACTGTATTAGACGCTAAAGTAGTTGGAACAATTGCACGCCATGGATTGGGTTGATACAAAGGGAAAGAATATCGCTTGTCTTCCTACTAGAACAATTGAGTGTAGTGAGATCATACAGATTGTTCTGAGCTGTACCATATGTCTTCTTAGAACAGCTATTAAATAACTGGACTAGAAAAACTTACTGTACTCTTTAAATGTGATGGACTAGCTAAATTATGCCCCTGTTTTAAAGGGGTGTAACTCTTGTTAACCTCAGCAGAAACTGCACTCCAGAATGCTAGAGCTGAACATGGTTGACTGTACTCATCGTGACTCAAGGTATGTTGTATATATCTGTAGCAGATCACTAATACCATTCCAAAATGGCTGATAGTTGAAGACTGGTGGTTTTTTTTTTAATTTTGTTTTGTTTTAAATTTTAATTTATTATTTTTAAAGTGGTGTTTTCATGCTCTTTAATTCTGTATCCATGTATTTGTACTAAGAGGTCATAGCTCTTAGCTGGGGTATCATTTGGGAATGCTGTAATGTAAGTGAAATCTGTGACCTCTTAATAAGCATCAGGAGAAGGAGATGGGGATCATTGTACTGTGTGCCCTGGGGGTACATTCCCTTCAAGTAGATGAGTTGGAACTGTTCAACTTTTTATTTTTTTTTCAGTTTTACCTTCAGGGGAAAATTGATTGATTGGAGATGATTATTCCACAATCTCTGAATCTTTCTTCCTCCATGCTGTGATGGGAACGCCTTGAAGTTTAAAGGGGTTGTGTCTCATGTGCATTGTGGAATGAAGCCAAGGAATTTATGGGGACAGCAATCCTCTTAACACAGTTAGAGTGATAGCAGGCAAGCTAACAACTAAAATATCTGGACGTTTGTGAGCTGAAAAGGTTATTTTAATTAATTTGACTGACTAAACATGAGAATTCCTCTGTATTGTTGTGAAGTTTGGGGGCTCTTTCTGTAAGTTTCTGGGAACACTTGGGTATATCTATGCGAGATAGTGGAACTGAGAGATACAATGGCAAATTAAACATTTAGCAATGGTGAACCACTAATGCTGTCTTAAAAAGGCCAGACTTGATGGGGGATTTGGGATATTGGCTTAATGATATGAAACAATGGATCTTTTTCCATAATATTTTTCTACAGACTTCCTTCTTGTAATATCGTTTAAAAAAAGCCCTCTCTTTAATAGTAGCTGCATTTTATAGAGAAATAGATAAATAAAATATATGATTCTTGTTCATAGCTTTTTTCTTAAACAAGCAAAACAGTGAATCAAGTCTGAGTTGTATATAAAGTATTAATGCATGCAGAATGAACTAAGGGCATTTTATTAGTGAACTCTCTCTATTCCTTATTAAATGTTGACTCTCCCCCTTCTCCAACTCTTAAAATATTTCTATGGTATGCATGGAAGAGATGGGCTTCTTCAAATGTCTTTTAAAGTAGACATATGTTAAAGAAATGCATCTAAGTTAGTACAGCGTATTGGCACTTTATCAGTGGATGTAATATATGGATATTCATTAAAAATTTTATAGAATTATCTGTCACTCTTATTACCTCTCTAACTGTGACTAGAACTGGTGGCTCTCATTTGTTTTACTGCTGCATCTCAGCAGGAATTCCAGTGAAATGACTGGAAGAGGGTTGGGTGACTCATGCGGGGGAAGCTGGAGAAGGGTCAGGTTTTCAAGTACTTTGCAAACCCTCTACCAGCTGTGAAAGCAATGGAGAGAGAAGCGGGAAGGAAGGCAGCTGCTGATTTACCTTTTTTTTAACAAACATGGAGCTCAGCATTTGTGTGGAAAATGTACAATATTGCTAATATAAAACCTCTGTTTAACCATAAAAAATTTTGTTCAATTAAGCAATGGTTTTATATTAACATGCAAGTTTTCAAATTTTGTAAAAAAAAAAAACCCCAAAACAAACAACCCCCCCCTCCAATCTTTCTGTATATTCAAATATTGAGCCACTTTTCCTTTGTCATAAACTACACCAGTGTGTCTCGACTTGGATTTTTCCATATGATTTCCTTTGATTCTTTTAAGAACGTATTTAAACTCCATGGAAAAATATTGCAGCATTCACTCTTCCTTGTGATGTTGGTAATTGGCATACTTTGTATTATAGGGCAGTTTTTCCTCTAGTCACAATCTGTGTAGTCTCCTGGATAGTGTATTTTCCAGATCTATTTAATGAAATTTTGGCTCCACTGAAGTTGATGGGTGTTTCACCATTGACTTAATTGAAGCCAGGGTTTCATCTTTTGTGTTGAGATACTCTTGTCATAGTTCTGATATTAAAATTATTTAGATCAGAGGTTTTTCTGTCAGATGGATCACTGCACATTCAACCATCTTTATCATCCCCAAATATTCTGCATTTAATAAATGTCTAAACAGCTCCTGTTGAAGGAAGTGAAACATAGTCTGTGGTGTTAATCCTGTAAGGAAGGCAGTTTTCGTCGGTGTTGGAAATCTTCCTTTACTGCAACTCCAAATGGAGAAAGCTTGAAGAGGACGTAGTGAAAAACTCAGTTTTCTTCTGAAAGTTAAATATTTTCTTCTTCCCCCTCCCTCACACTCTTTCATTTTTAGGATAGTGAAGGCTTGAAAGGGAGATTATCAAATCCCCATCATTGGAGGTTTTTAAGAACTGGGTTTAAGAACACTTGTCAAGGATGGTCTAGGTATACTTGGGCAAGCTTCAGTGCTGGGCCTGGACTAGATGACTTCTTAAAGTTCCTTCCAGCCCTAGGTTTCTATGGTTGTCTTGGAAAGAAATAAAGGTATAAAAAGCCAGGTCTGTTTCTTTCCCACATACACATTTCTGCTTTTCTCTTCCCTCATCTTTATACTTTCCCTTCTTTTGGTGAGTTTCTCTGTTGGAATACTCTTCCTTCCCTTTCCTACCTAAAGAAGTCCAAACGTCACCATGATTTCTCCCTCCCTTTGGGTAGGAGGAATGGGTATAATTTCCTGTGGTATGTACTGAGTGCACTGCTCTGAAGTTCTCTCCACCTTTATTTCTTCTTCTCCCCTCCTCTTGTGCGCCTCATTATCCTTTTCTTTCTGCTTCTTCTGTCCCTTTTAAGGTTTTCAACCTAGTTCTGTTATCTCTGCAGTAGATGCTTCAGCAAGAACAGTAGAATGAAATTCCAAAGATGAATAAAGCAAACCACCTAGTGTGGGGGTGAAGGGCTAAAGTTTTATAACATAATCTGTCAATTTGGGCTGCTTGAAATTGGCTTATTAATGAAGATGAGTATATTTGAACTGACCTGTTGCTTTTTTGTTGCATTAAAATTACCAGTCAGTGTCTAAAGGTGTACTTTAAAAGTGACTTCATTAGTGTTCCTTTGTGGCCATGGTGTGAGGACTGTTACAAATTAAGGGCTAAATTCTACCCTTTGCAAAATTAATAGGCTCAGATAGTAAACCAAAATGATGTCCTGCCTGATGTGAGCTCAGTAGATTTCTTCCTACCACTTACTTTGGAACTAACATTTCCACTAATGAATCGAATGCTGGAAGGATGGTAGAAGGGGTTACCAACATACATGTGCAGTGTGGGACAGACTTCTAAAATGCTGCTTAAATATAATACATCTTATTTTCACACCACTTTATTCATTTTGTATGATTCAGATATTCTACACCTATCTATGTATGAGACCACTGAAAAGCAGCCAGCTTAGCAATGGAAGATGGCAACTATGGTTTCTGCCCTAGAAAAATGGGGCAAATCTTTTACTCTCATGAAAAACGCTGTGGCATCTTTACTGTCCAGAAAGAGCACTTTATAAAGGTCCCATCAAAAGACCCGCAAAAGTGTTGCCAAAGATCCGCTTTTCAGAGGAGTAGCAGATGTAGAAATTGTGCATTGGTTTCAAAATGATCCTTGTCTTCTCCATCAACCCTGATTTTTTTAGGAGGAATTGATATTACAAATGTTTGACTCTACAAGAAAGGAGATTTGTAGTTGGTGGAATACACACAGTGTTCCTGCATGCAACTTTCTCTAAGCCCCACATTGGTCTCATTCTATGTGCTTTAACAGGATCTATTGTGCACTTAACCTCTTCCTTTTTTCCTCTATTCTCTGGGAATTCTAGCACAGGTTTTGGCTTCTGTGGCAGACACTCTGGATGCAGAGGACTGACTATGTGGAAGACACTTTAGATAATGATAGTCTTGCACAGGTTTTTTTGCTTTTGTGTTTTGGTGGCCGAAAGTATAATATGTGCTTTCTAATACATATCAATGTAGGTCAGGACTTCTTTCGCATGTTAATTTTTTTAAAATATCAAGCCTTGTACAATATGCATAAAATGTATGTGCTTCTTTTTCTGTCAGCACCTTAACTCGGCTTACTATGTGAAGGAAAAATTTAGAATTGAAGTGTTTGATGGAATGAGATCACTAAACCTGGAAGTGGTCAGTGAAGCTAGAGGTACAAGAAATGTTGCCCATGTTTATACTGTAGATGTATTACTAATGAATTGGGATAATGATAATTCTTTGTAGTACAGTCGCCTGCCAGCCCTCGGACTGGGCGAGGCGTGCAGCAGTCTCTAGCCCAAGTCTGTATGGAGATAAGTCTCCCAGCCCTCAGACCGGGCGAGGCATGCAGCAGGTCTCTGGCCTCTTGGGTGGGGCAGGCAGATGGGCAAACAGACAAGTCTCTGGCCCCTGGGGCAGGGCAGGCAGGAAAACCCACAAGTCTCTAGGGTTCAGGTAAGTCCACGGGTGCTAGGAAGGGGTAATCACAGGTGGAATTGCCCTGGTGGGGAGAGGAGGAGGGGGATGCAGGCCCACCCATCTCCACTGCGTCCCAACCCAGGGCCCTAGTCATGGCTGGGGACTTGGTGGTGGGGTTAGCAGGGTTCCAACCGCAACACACTGCACCACCAGGTTGGGGTACCGGCGTTCCAGTTCCCCTGGGCCACTTCTTCCCCCTCTCCCAACAATACCTGGTCACGCGCCCCACTGTCTGTCTCCATGGGGTACTCACCCCAGGGCAGGGTACAGAATCCTTCCTGGTCATCAAGTGGTGGGAGATCTGGTAGGTCCTCCTGGAGCTCGATGAGCGGTAGCTGCTCCAAGTTGCAGCTGCTGGGGCTTGGGTCACTCTCATCAGCCAGGGGAAGCTCCTCGAGGTCACACGACACGGGCTGGAGGTTGAGGCTCCCAGTGGGGGATGGTTCAGGGAAGATCTTCAAGCCCCAAGGTGCCGGCAGTTCCCCAGGAGTCTCAGGGCCTGGGGGGTATAGAAACACCTCCAAGTCTCCCGTCATTGGAGGTCCCAGCCCGTCTTCAGGGCCTCTGACTGTAGGCCAGTCCTTTGCAGGCCACTGGGCTGCTCTGGGATCAGGAGGAAGTGGAGAAGCCTCCTTCCCTTCAGTGGCTTCAGCTCCTCTGGGCTTTTTCCCTTTATTTCCTGTCCCGCCCTCCTGGGTCCGCCTTGACGTACAGGCGTTTCCTGGCTCCACCCACCTGGGTACCCACTGTTGCTCCTGGTCAGGGAGGCTACACCCCCCCACTACATTCTTCCATCAGCCAATTTTTATTTTTGTAGTTTGTGGTTCTATCTGTTCTCTCAACTAATTAAGTATATAGTCTTATCAAATCTCTGTGGCTACTTTTGAGTTGTAAGAGTGAGGAGAACTGAGACACCTATTTTATAAATAAGTTAAACAATAATAAAATGTGAACTTTTTATATTTCTTGTGGCTAAATTTAAGCTTGTATCACTTTACTGTAAGAACTTGCATCACCCTATTTTGAAACAGTTGGAATTTGAAGAAATCACACTCAGTCTTCCCTCCTGTCCCCTGGACCTTTACTGAATTTTTTTTAAATGTCAAATTTATTCATTTTGATGGAAAACAGGGTTATGCTTTTCTTCGGGAAAATATTAGAGAATAATATTTCCAACCTTTTAAAACTAGTTCTGGGTTTTCCGTTGTGGTCCTCTTCTAATCTAACACATAATAGACAAATTTGTTTTACTTGCTTGTAAAGAAGCATTTGAATAGAATTAAAAGAAGAATGATTGATTCATAAACACGGGCTAAGTATTTTTAAAGCCAGCTAGTGTAGGTACATTTCTTGAAACTGGAATTTTCACCACCAGCTTGAAGTAGAGACATATCCTAAGAGGGACACGTTCTCTTTTCCTTTACTTTGCCATTTTGCTCTCACCAAAACACCATGTTTTCTGTGAAAAACCTGCCAGCCCCTCATCTTAGCTGAGTTGAACTGTGTAGTTTGATATCCAGTAATTTAGAAAATGTCACTCTACTCTCACGACTAATAAAATGACCATACATTATTCTGACTCCCTTCCTTTCAGAAATCCTGGAATGAAAAGACAAGTTTTATCATTTCTGAGGTGTCTTTGGTGAGCTGACATGTAAACTGGGGAAATTTTTCTGCTTGATTACTGACAGAAAAATTAACAAAAACCATTGCTCCCTCATGAAGAAAACAAATTTAAAGCCACCCAATTCTTCTGTTGTTAAATCATGAATAGATTTTAAGCAATTTAAAATTACTGATTCTGAAAAGCAAAGCTATGGCACTAATAAGGGGGTTCACAGAGTGCATGGATGAATGTGGAGGGAGACCAGGTGATTGTGGTGGAAGAGTTAGAAATATTGCCATCACTTTACATAACTAATTACTTACAGTGACAACCCTGTACTTCATGCAGATAATTAGTAGTTACAATATTTTCATGCAAAGATGGACATACATTTTTTAAAATGGATAACTTTTGATTTTTCTTCACTATCTATTGGAATATGCAAGTCTCACTCTTAAAGGTATGGCTCCCATTACCGTAGTATCTGGGAACCTCACAACCTTTAATATATTTATACTCACAACACTCCCCATTTTATAGATGGGGAAATGGGACACGGAGAAACTAAATGACTTGTCCACATTCATATAGACATTCTTTGGCAAAGCTGGTGCAAATGGAAGGGCATGAAGGATATGAGGCAACACCAGCACCTGCTATTAAGCGAGGCTTGGAATTGCAGTTGTGCCTGGAGTGGAGATGGCTTCTTGCGTTGACCCTGCTCCCTTTCTGACAGTTGTGTCCCCACATTGTCACAAACCACACCCTTGTCTTCATAGTGTACATAATACTGTGTGTGTTAGTGTTGTTAAATAAAGAAGCAGTTACTCATTATGACTGCTATTACTGCTTTTCTAATCTAAATCGACCAGGTGACCAAAACTCAAATTAAAAAAGGCCTAGTTCATATTGCAGAACTATCAGAAATGGCTTTGAAAATTAAACTTTCTTTTCTGAATGGCTAGACTGTAAAAGCACATCCCAAAATACCAGCCTCTCTTCCTTTAAGTAATACCAATTAAATTAAACAACTTTTTCCCGGGCTGAGACGTATGACATTTCAGGCCAGAATTTACAGCAAAAGGGGTTTGCAGTGAACACCCTGTTCTTGATTTGTCCCATTGTTTTGGTCATTCCATAGTTTTAAGCATTTGTGCTTCATAATGCTTGTTCCTGGTTTATAAGCAAAAGAACCTTCCATTGTTGGGCAAGATGGTACTGCTAGAAAACGTGACTCAGGAAAGAGTGATACTGCCTCGAGTACCAAGTTTGGGACATTGAAAAATCCTCATGCTATTTACAACAAAACATTTCAACATATGCAGCAAACATATAATGAGCAGCACGTCTTTGTTTTTAAGTTGTTTTTATTTAAGTAGTATGAATCTTATGTGTCCCCAACTTCCTTTTGGAGAGGATGTCCCATGCGGGGAAGATGGGGGGGGGGGGAGGGAGGGGCGGGAGAGGTGAGTTCTTTCTCCTCTTTCTGTGTCCACTTGATTCTATGTCATAATTTTCATTACCACTTTGTCCTTTAACATTGATGTTCTTTGTCTGTGGGCACAGAATAGAATATGAGTTTTATTAGCACTCAAACCACTGGAGAATCAAAGCAAAATGTGGAGACAATGCAGTAATAATAATTTAACTCATCTGGTGTATGGCACATCCATATTCCTGATCTAGCAATGCTACATAGATTAAAATTATTGCAGACTTTTTTTCCCCCAAAGTCAAACAAAAGCGAAAAACAGATTTCCATAAAGTTATCTCAGTGCTGAAATGATTTCTATCTCATCCTGTCCCTGGGACAAGCCTTCTCCAATGTATTGTCCCTTGGATAACAGGTGAGTCTTGTAGAATGCCCTCAAGGTGTCAAAATCAATCAAAGATGTCAGTTTAAAAACATTATATGAAAGTCCTTTAAGAAAAGCAGTGTCAGAGCTTTAAGAAACTAAGTGTTGCTATTCATGTTCTTGTGAAAATTCCCACTGTATGGAAATGGGGTTATTTTATTTTCATTTTAGGTCTTGAAGAAGCATCTTTGGAACTGCAAAGCAAAAAAATGAAGCTTTAGATTAGAGGGTAACATCTGTTAATGGTAGTTGTTTGCATTGTTGCATACACTAGAAATTATGTGAAAATAGGTATGCCTAAATATATCCAGCTTTTGGTATATTGATTATTACGCACTACTTAATAAAACACAGTCATGGTTAACAAATGGTTCTCCAATTTAAATAATTTTCTAGGCATATGAAATGTTTTTGTAAAAGAAAGTAAGGAACACATAAGAGCTGTTTTGTGTGCAAGAAGTGTCAGAAGCATTTTTTGCTAAAAATCTGAAATAACTACAGTGACACTTTTTCAGCCGAAAAGATACAGAGGTATCTAAACCCCATGTAATTTAGCAATGAAATCTAACAAAGAAAATACCTTCAAATATTTTTATAAAGCTTAAAAGCTGCAAATACCAGGGCAAGTGGCATGATCAAATGCATTGAGGAACAGCAGCAAACAGAATTGTGGAATTGCACATGTGTCAGAAGTTATTTCCAAAAGTCAGACAACAGAAGCATGAATATAATAAACATAAGGACTGCAAAATACTCCACAAAGATTAACCTCTATTTGAAAAATAATGATGTCATTATTGTAATCTTACTTCTTTTGCCTTCTGTTTGCTGTTATTTGTCAGTGTTTGCTACAGTCTTTCTGTATTTATATATATATATATATACATATATATATATATATGGTATATAATTATTTATATATAATAATATATATAAATACTTTCTGTGTGACTTTTTGAGGTATTTATATGTCTGGAGGCCTGATTAATCTTGCAGTTGTCTGCATGCACCTCTTATTGAAATAAACGGAAGCTATGCATGTGCTGCTGTTAGGATAATTGTGATCTGGTATAAATGCTGCAGCCACCCGTAACTATCCATTCTAGTCATGGCTTCAGAATGAGTGGTGGACAGGATGAAGAAATGCTTAGTTGTATTATAAGGGAGGAAATTTGAGTTTATAGAGAGTATAAGTTAGTTTGATAAAGGCTATGTATTTGATTCACCATGAGCAAAGAAGATGCACTGACATCTGTTTAACTTGGCCCCTGGTGAAATGTCTCAAACTGGCCAACATAATCATCTTTTGGAATCTAAGTCGTCGTAGGAATCAGTGGATACTCAACTTTGTCATCTGATGTATCAGGTGACAGGAACCAGGAAACAGAGATCTCCAGACATGTAAGCTGAGTATGTGCCTAAATTGAAACACATGAGTAGTCCTATTGAATTCAACAGAACTATTCACAAGTTACCCATATGCCTAAGTACCTTTCTGAATAGGGGCCAAAGTTCAGTCTCTTAACAGCACTTGATTGTCACACCCTTATGTCAATATGTATATTTTTAGATTCCATTTTTCCTTATTAATTTGATTATGTCAGTAGTTAAAACTGGGTAATTTGATTTAGCAATGATGTGAAACATCCATATAGAAATGAAACTTACTAAAATTTAACATGAGAGACCTGTGTTGTATCTGTTTTTCTGCAGTAGTATACAGTGACTCTGGAGAAGTGAAAAAGGAGTTCTCCTTTCAAAAAGAAGGCAAAAATTCTTCATGATATTAAGGAAAAAAGGAGCCTCAGTAAAGATATTTCAGTCACAGTGAACTGACAAAATGCTGTGAAGCAGCATAGTCTTCTTTTACTGTCTTGTTAAAGAAACATAGTGTTGGTGGGAGACCCACCCTGAACATAAATATAAATGTGATGGGAAGAAACCGTATTATACAAGCTAACTGTTGCTGAGATGGTAACTTGAAAATACTAAATGGATTTTTCTTGAGATTTCATTAAAGATGTGACACATTTCCTGAATAAATTGGGCTCATTAATTTACTTATTGTTTTTTGGACTAGAAGAGGTTAGTTGTGTGTTTGTTTTTCAGAACACGGTAATGCAGTGAGACGTTGGCACCGCTGCCATCTTTATTAGTATCCTGTGCGTCAAGCAGGTGCTATTCAGAGTTACAGGGATTGTTATCAGATTTCTGCCTCAAGGACATCTATAGAACTCATGGGACAGGGCTTTCTTTGTAGAGCAGACTCAGGCCAGGTGTAAATACATTGCTATAAATATGAGATACCCCTGAGCAACATAGTCATACCAAATTAACTTCTCCTTCTAGACAATGCTGTGTCGGTGGGAGAGCTCCTCCCATCAACATAGCTACTGCCTCTGTTGATGGGAAGAGCGTCTTCGCTTAAATGCAATAGTGATGCAGCTGCACTGATGTAGTGTTTTAGTGTATATCTGCCTTCAGACATCATAAATCACTTTAGATATGGAGTGCTGCCTATAAGTCAAAAGAGGGAATTTTACTGCTATCCCACTGCAAATGTGAGCTGGACCAACAAACCATAATCTGTGTAGTGACCGAGAAATTGACTATGCCATTATGTTTTAAGGGGTAGAAGCATTTTTGGATAAGCTTGTAAGGCAGTTTTCCCTAGTATGGCTTACTGCTACTTTATTTATAGCGAGGGCGAGGGCCTGCGGCAGAAAACAAGAAGATGGTTGTAGTTGACAACTTGTTGCTTCCATATGTCATTTGTCAGACTTGTGTGCATGTCTGAAAGCAGAAATAAGCAAAGGTGATGCTCCCCTGTGTAATTCTTCTGATAGCAGAGGAGACTGAGTGGCATACAAAAACTAAGTAACAATGTCATATGAGATAATGAAGGCCTGATATCAGGTGACTGAGAATGGCATATTCAAACATTACCGCTATGTGGGGATGACATCCACAGCTTTCTTGACTGACAATGCTAAGAAATATGTCACAAGGGAGGAGGATTTGATGTAGGGTTGCCAGTCCTCCAGGATTGTCCTGGGGTCTCCAGGAATTGAAGATTAATCTTTAATTAAAGATTGTCATGTTATTGAAAAGTTCAGGAATGCATCCAGCCAAAACTGGTAACCCTAATTTTGATATGTAGGCGTTTGTAGGTTTTCATGACAGAGCAGAGCAGTATGCAAGAGCAGAGACCATATTCGCATCTGATGCTTATTTCAGCTTATAAAACTGCATCCTCCTTGTGCCTGAGCAGAAGTACAGTCCTTATAAAAATGTCAACAGTAATTAGGATCAGCATGCAAAATAATAATAAAAATCTCTCCCAAATTCCTCTGAATCAGTAAACAAAGATCCCTGTTGTCCAGCCAAAAAAACCTTGGAAGAACAAATGGTGATTGTAACATCCAGATTAACCAATTTGACTTGTGATAAAATAAGAGGAGTAGGTTCCACAATCCTTGCTAGGATACCTCCTTTCCACAAAATTAAAGCAGATTAAGTGTTAGAATGAGTGCACTAGAAGATCTCAAAAGACAAAATGTTGCATGCTGGAGGAGAGAGGCACTATCTGGTGTAAGGAGATCCCAAATGATTTAAGATTTAAGGGTTAAATCAGTCTCCTAAATTGGGCCTAGAAAGAAACTAGGGGTTAGCACAGATCAAAGAGCACTGAAGTAATATGCTGTCTGAAATGAACACTGCTTAGCAAATGGGTCTGCATATTCAACAACAGCTGAGGTTCAGAAGCAATCTTACAGGCTGTGTCTACACTGGCAAGTGTTAGTTCGAATTAAGGAATCTTAATTCGAACTAATTTAAGTCTTGGCTACACTAGGCTTTCATTAGTTCGAATTAAGGGCTTTCATTAGTTCGAACTAAGAAATTCGCTTATACTTTTCGACGTAAGGGTTAATTCGAATTAGTTAGTTCAAATTAACCCAACGTGGCCATGTTAGTTCGAACTAAGCGCTTAGTTCGAACTAAGCGGCACATTGAGCTTAATGCAATTGACTAATTCAAACTAAGCAAGTGCCATGTATGGCACTTGCTTAGTTTGAACGAAAATTTGCTAGTTTGAATTAAGTTAATTCGAACTAACTAAAATTAGTTCAAATTAGTTAGTTTGAATTAACTAATTCGAACTAACTTTGGTAAGTGTAGACATAGCCAAGGAGATTCTCAGTAGGATGTGGTAATCTAGTCTTCAAAGGACAAAGGCGTGGAGCACTTTTGATGAGCCACACTTCTAGAAGAGAAGTTTACAGCCTTGTGCCCAAGAATAAAATACTTTATTTGAGTGAATGTTACAAAAAAGGGTCAAGCAGACATGGTTTTAGGTAAAGGAAGCGTCATCCAGGGTACAGTACAGATCATTTGGGAAGTAACGGGTAAAGGTAAGGATGGGGAGTACAACCAATACATGATCTACAGTATTCAGGATGGGGGGAGTCAAAGGACTGCAGGGCTGAGAAGCAAGAGGTCAGAGATTCGGGATAAACAGCTTAATATGGGAGGGATACTGAGTGTGACGATATGGGGAGCACATATGATATTGAGGGTGGTTTATCCCGGAATGTGAATAGGGAGGGTGGGTAAAGAATCCATAGGGAGATATGTTCTCACGCAGAGAGGTGGGGGGAGGGGGACGGCGGAGCCCCCTGGTGGTAGATGTGGAGGTGGACCCTCATTCCTCCTGGTACTGTCTATGCCCGGTGATATGTTCGATGTAGATGTCTCGGGACCATCTGATGGTGTTGGACACCATGAGGCGGCGCATTAGTCGGGCGTAGCGTCTACCGACACCACAGGCCTGCAGCACACCTTCATTGGCTGGGTCCCAGGCGCCCAGGGCGCCGACGATCAGGGCGTGGATCTGGACCGTGTAGCCGTTGGCTCTGAGAGTGTCAGCGAGGGGAGTATATTTTTCCTCTTTTCGGGTCCAAGCGCCAAGAAAGGCCGGAGACCGGTTTTCGAAGGGGACCGTGATGTCGACCATAATGACTTTCTTCTGGTCCTCGTCCGTGACCATGACATCGGGTCTCAGCAAACTGTCAGTACCGGGGACGGTGGAGTTGACTTTGACCGCCCCGAGGTGAGGTGGAATCGGTTTCACGAGGCGGGCCTGGACCGCATTGTGCCTTAGTTGCCAGGCTCTGGAGTGGAGCTTGCAGCTGCAGAGGACGTGGGGCAGAGTCTCGTTGGCGTAGCCACATTTCCTGCAGCGCTTGTCCCGGTGTCCGTGGCGGACGGCTCCGTTCAGGGGAACACAGTTGAGGCGGGCACGGTGGATGAACCTCCAGTCCGCGAACCGGGTGTAGCTGCCTTCCGGGAGGAAGTGGTTGCTGGCGTCCCATTTGCTGGTCAGCTCGAAGACCTTGCCTTGGTCGGGTTTTCAGTACAAACCTGTCTTGGCTTGGAAAGCTAGAAGCAAGTAGGAATCAAATAGAATCACTCAGCTGTGGACAAACATCTGGCATATTTACCCACTGGAAAGAGCCAATATCACCTTTCCTCTGTTGGTTTAACCCAACTGGCTATCATAATTTCAGGGGTTGTCTATGGGGGGAGGGGATAACCAGGAAAATTAATTGAACTGAAGGTGTGAATTTGAAGTGGATTAGTTAAACCACATTAAATGCCTCTGTGAAAACTCTCATTCAGAATTAAAGTGGATTTAATTTGGTTTAGTTAAGTGAATTAAGTTAACCCAAATTCAAGGCCATGTTATACTGAAAAACAGTAGCTACACAGTGGAATAATGCTGTTTAACTAATTTACTTCAAATTCACATCTTTAATTAATACAGATTATTTTTTCTGGGCATCCCCATGTTGACAAGCTCTAAATCTACTCTGGGTTGAATCTTTGATGGCTTGCCTTTTTATCTAAACCCCAAATCTAGCAAAACACTGGGTAAACCATTCAATGTCATGGATGGAGTTCAGCGCCCAGGAAATGTCATCAACGCAACGATGATGCTGTAGTCTATGCTATTTCACATTGGCCAATAAAGATGTTATGATAGAACCCTTTGGTGCCTCAAATGGCACCCAACAATTATCCAACATTCTCCTCAGATCCTTTTAAAAAGAGGAGAATGGAGTCACTCCACTGCTTCACCTAGTACCCCACCCACTCACCCAGGACCACAGATTCCAAAGGCAGCTGACCGTATTAACAAAATCCATATGGATGCTTGGTTCTCATCCTGTGCCAGCAGGAGATCATCAGCCAACAAAAACCAGGGCCGTGTAGTCTATCATGACATCTGTTGCTTATGAACATAATCATGTAAATGAAGAACAGACCTTTCTTCTTGGGCTGTCTGCTTATCAACAACATGCTTTATCAACAATAAAATATAGTGTATATTAGAGACTGGTTTTGATGCTGGCTATAGATGTTTTAAAAAACTAGTAAATAGTATTTTACAATATTTGCATCATGGTCAAATGCAGAAGAAGATTGTGGATGCTCTACTTACCCTCTTTCTTCTCCAAATGGAATTTATCTAGATGGAAATTGACAGCAGTGAGTGTTAGAGATCATTTCAGACTAGGACTTTCAAAGAAGTCAGGCACCCAACACACATTGAATTTCCATTTGACTTAGAAGTTTAACTCTCTTAAGCTCCTTTGAAAATCCCAGTTCCATCTAATAGTTCTGCTTTATTTATAATTTTGTGTTCTGATTGCCACTGAAGGTTACATAAGTTCTATATGAGTTATAGTCAAATAACCCCTTAATCTTTAAGGGGGTCATATTTTATCTCTGATGTTTGTATATGAGTCTCATTGACCACAGTAACACTTCTGTACGTGCAGAAATGGAGACGGCGCCCTTTATTTAGCAGTCTGTATAGTTGTTAGTATTTGTTCTAATTAATGGACTCTTTAGTAGGAAGGTTATTGTGTATTCCCAATGTATTTATTGTAGCCAATGTGTTCTTATCTTAGCTCTTTCCTCTATTCTAATAAGGTTTTCTAAAATTTTCTCCAGGCACTCCGGAAAGGAGTAACAACTACAGCAGTGTAGTTTATAGACTGCATTTCATCATTACATTATTTCTAATCAAAGCACCTTCTTTGGCTTTTGTGAATGCTTGTAAGCTGCAGACAGCATGCAGTATGTGAATTTGGCTGCTTTTCTGTAGCCAGTATGAAGATTGAAAGCAAAATTGCTTTTCATTTTTCCCTGACTGACGGTTTTAATTTTATTCATCATTTTAGTAGATTATATAACATTTCAGCTGTATGCATTTGTCTTTTATTTTTGTCTTTTTTCATTATATTTGTGTTGAAAATATGAAAATAATAAAGAAGAAACCAAAAATAGCTTCTTGTAGTAAAAAGGGCTTATTAAAAGGGTATTTTCTGCCTTGATTAAAAAAATCCTTGAAAATGTCAAATATTTGTATAATACACAGAGCTACACTTCTCCTGGCTTCAGAAGTTGATTGTCTAGAGAAACAATTTAGAAAATAAAATTTTACATTTAAAAAAAAATCAGGTGAGCCTTCTTCCCAGTTCACTGAGGGGAGAATCCAGATGAAACACCAAAAATAATTCAGTAGCTATGCAAAGGGTGAGGGCTAATAAGCACTGTGTGATAACCAAGTGGATACATTTTCATTTTTTAGCACAATTGCTAATACTATAACAGCCAATGGGTTTGGTTTTATTACATGCTTGCAGGGCTCTTCATGGTGGACTCATCAACATGAAGAGCCCTGAAAGCATGCAATAAAACTGAGCAGATTTGATGTTAGTGATATTCATTGGTGTTCCTTACACTGGGGAAGTTTTGTTTAAACTTGGTGGATTTTCAAGATGAGTAGCAGGAGGAGAAATTTTCTAGTAAAGGGTTTGTTTTTGTTTTGTTTTTAAATAATGTTTATGCATAATTTTTTCTATAAGTACATAAAGGCTTTTTCATTTAAGATTTCCAAGATTTTCTGGTAAGGATGAGTCATAACTAAAGTCCACTTTTCCTTGGGGATTAGGCACCAGTATTTGTTTTTTGTTTTTCTAGCATAGCAACTGAATTTCATCATTCATTTTGTCATTTAGCGATAGAAGACAACTTCACTAAAGAAGCTCACAGTACGAGTAAAATTGGAAGTAAATGGAAGCCATATGTTGTTATAATTTCCAAGATTAAATAAAGCTATAGTTTTGGCTATATTATTTTTAACAGAGAGAAAAGTCACTTTGTTATTAATAGCCTTGAGGTTCTTTTTAAATAGTTAGTTATTTTGTTAATGGCAGTTTGAAGAGCACATTATGCCCAGAGTATTCAAAGCAAAGTTGATGCCTAGCAGTAATCCATTTCTTAACTTATGTACAACTGTGGTGTTATTAATGCTAGTCAGGTTATGTGGAAGGATTCAGGAAAATTCTTTATTCCTCATTGACTCCTGACAGTTATTGTACCTAGGAACTGGGTAACGTGTTCTGAAGTGAGCAATTATGGAAATGTTTACTTCACTGGCTGCATGTAAATGTGTGCAGAGAATGTACCAGAATTTTTCCTTGGGGGTATTTAATTCTCTCCAGGGCAATGAAAATCAAATGATTTCTCCCCCCACCCCCAAGCTGTTTTTTTTTTTTTTTTTTAAAGTGGTATAATGCAGCTGAATAATGATGAATGCAGTAGATGGAAATAGAGAGAACTATCAACAGATCTGGAAAACAAATTTTAAGGTGGAAGCTAAAACCAAAAAGGAAAAGGGGGTGGAGATGGGGAGCAAGAGACAGCTAGTCTTGTCACAGATTCAAGTTTGCAGGAAAGATAAAATAAAATGGATATTCTAGTATTCTGGAGCAGTAAAGTGCATGTAATACATCTGGTTTTTTTTTTAAGAGCCTAAGCAATTGGCTCAGTATTGTTCACATCGAAGGGCATCACATTTGCTTGTTAATTAAATGCAATATCAGTGCTTGCTGTCCCTGAACAGTGGGGGTGGGAGGGGAGGGAATCCCAGTCTGTATGCATATCTATGAAATGTCTATAGATGTAAGTGGATCTCATAGAAATTACAAATGGATTGTTACTGTTGCTTTTTAATGATTCTGCCAGCTTTTCACCTCTTCTTCTATGTAGCCATTGAGAAAAAGAAACGTATGTACTGAAAAGAATTTGGGTAAATTACATCGTTTATAGGAAATTGGATAGGATGTTTTCATCACTGTGATTTTTTTCAAAAGCAAATGTGTTCTGTGAATGTACATCAACGACATATATAAGCAGTTAGAATTAAATGCTTGGAAAATATTGTACATATTGTAACCTGTGCATGGATCTGAA